>OZ036011.1:9445009-9492509 GCA_964035015.1 Corallium rubrum
TTTTGGTACACCAATATGGCCGCCGTGACGTAAGATGAAAACGCTCTATAGTTCACTGTCAGACAGATGGACAGGCACAGAGGCAGACAGACGCACGCGTGCACACAGACGGACACATACACGGACAGACAGACAGACAGACAGACAGACAGACAGACAGACAGACAGACAGACAGACAGACACACACACACACACACACACACACACACACACACACCTACGGACGGACAGACAGACAGACAGGCAGACAGACAGACAGACAGACAGACAGACAGACAGACAGACAGACAGACAGACAGACAGGCCAAACTAGGACGGACACACATGCACACACCTACGGACAAGCACAACCACACAAACAGACCAGACAGATACCTACGCGCGCGCACACACACACACACACACACACACACACACACACACACACACACACACACACACACACACACACCCCCCTACTTACGGACTGGCAGAGAGCGACAGGAAGACCGGACTAGAACAGACAGACAGACACACACACACACACACACACACACACACACACACACACACACACACATATGGACACACCTACTTACGAACTTGGCTTTACAGGTAAAAAGAGAAAGCAAGATCGAGAGAAAGCATCAGAAAGTGTTGAGGTTATCGGAAAGAGTCCAAAGATTTCTAGTGACGAAGATTTCGTGAAAAAATCAAAGAATGGTGATCTGAAAGTGGCCAGGAGAACACGGCAGGCCTCGAGAGGAACTGACAATAGTAACACTGAAGAAACTGGCTTGCGAAAATCAAGTAGGCTACGAAAAAGATCGTCTGCCAAGGAAGAGATAGAGTGCAACGAAAATAATAATCAAAAAGAAATTACAGAGGCTGGTGAAACAGAAAATGCAAAAGAAGAAGAAAAAGACGTTAAAGGAAACAAGATGAATGAGACAGAAACCAGAGATGAGAGTGTGGCTGTATTAGGTATACTAAAGATTATTATTATTACCAAAGCCGATGATGCGCGGCATGGCCCCCAAAACACGTCATGATTTCCGCCCAAAACATTTGACGAATCTGTCCACATTCCTAAACGTTTTTGGCTGGAGAATTCAAAAGTAATGAATGGACCAGTCATATTACAGTGATCTCACAGTGTCAATTAGGAATGCAGAAGGCTTCGTTAATGTTTTGGCGGAAATCATGACATGTTTTTTGGGCCATGCCGCGGATCATCGGTTTTGGTAACAGACGTTTGGTGGACGTTCAGTTACTCAATGGCCACCTGTAGCTGGGTGGTTAGAACACTGCACTAGTTAGTATCGCCGAGTCGCGGGTTCGATTCCCAGCCAGAAGACGTCGACGTTGCATTTCCGCAACTGTTATCAGTTTAGTCTTAATCCCGGCATACACTAAAATTTCCGAAACAAGTTACCAAAACACGGTTTCAGAAACAAAAGTTTCCAGTGTATGATGAAAAGTTTGCGAAACTTTGTTTCAGAAACCAAGTTTCCCTGATTAGAACACTGTTCTATTTTTTGAAACAAGTTTCGGAAACACATTTTCGGAAAAGTTTCCGAAGCTTGTTTCAAAAAATAGAACAGTGTTCTAATCAGGAAAACTTGGTTTCTGAAACAAAATTTCGGAAACTTTTCAACATACATTATAAAATAACAGGTATGCTACGCACGCTCTGATTGGACGAGAGCCATTTTCACTCAGAGTACAGAGACACGTTTGACGTCATTTTCATTTTATATTGTACAACGCATGCTCTGTTTGGTTAAATCTCACGTAATCACTGGCGTATTTATTACGCCATCATTCATCAGCTGAGTCTCGGTCACTTTGGTGGCTTCTCCTTGGTTTTTTACCTCGTAAAACGGTTAGTTATTTTATAAAACAAATAGAAAATCGCTTGCGTGTCTCTGTACTGTGATACAAATACGAATGACGCAATTTCAACAGGAAAAAATGTGTGAAAACACTCGGCTTCGCCTCGTGTTTCCACTAGGCATTTTTTCCCGGTTGAAATCACGTCATTCGTGTTTGTATCACAGTACAGAGACACGCAAGCGATTTTCTATTTGTTAACTGGGAACTTTTGTTTCTGAAACCGTGTTTCGGTAACTTGTTTCTGAAATTTTCTCTAGTGTATGTCGGGCTTAAGGAATGCAGACGGCTTCGTTAAAGTGCCTATTTCACGTTTGGGGATTTTACCTATTCGTAATATTTGGGTCTTCCTGAGCAAAATCATAATATATCTTGTCAGCCGAAAATTTCATCTTCATGGAGTTTTTCGCTGTCAAAGTTACCGGATGTGATGTCACAAGAGGCAGTCCAAACCAGTTTTCTTTTGTTACTTGCCACAAAAATGCCTCTTGTAACATCACATCAGGTAACTTTGACAGCAAAAAAGCCCATGAAGATGAAATTTTCGGCTGACAAGATATATGATTTTGCTCAGGAAGACCTAAATATTACGAATATGTAAACATGAGGTAGGCACTTTAATGTTTTGGAGGAAATCATGACGCTTTTTTTTGGCCATGCCGCGGATCATCGGTTTTGGTAACAGACGTTTGGTGGACGTTCAGTGGCTCAATGGCTACTTGTAGCTGAGTGGTTAGAACACTGCACTAGTTAGTATCGCCGAGTCGCGGGTTCGATTCCCAGCCGAGAAGACCTCGACGTTGCATTTCCGTAACTGTTCTCAGTTTAGTCTTAATCCCGGCATACACTAGAGAAAATGTCCGAAACAAGTTACCAAAACACGGTTTCAGAAACAACAGTTTCCAGTTTATGTTGAAAAGTTTCCGAAACTTTGTTTCAGAAACCAAATTTCCCTGATTAGAACACTGTTCTATTTTTTGAAACAAATTTCAACATCTGACTTTCAGCGGGCTTAAAATGTCCGTGTAAACAGATCGGCGTAAATTAATCGCGATTAGTTTGCTCCACCTCCTTAAGGTTAAACTGAGCCCGATCAGTTAATCGCGCTTAACTTGGCCGTATAAACGCAACGGGATTGAAAAACGCTCGCTATTAATACGGTGTTATTAATACGATAAAATGCATTTTTCGCCCTGCTATAGAAGCTTCCATCTCGCTATTCTTTGTTCCTTTCTTTCTTTTATAGCTATTACTCTTTCTCGTGTACCGATGTCTTCCGTTGTTCTTTGACGCACGCTACCCATACGAAGCTTCCAAAACCAAAAATATAGCTCGTCCGCCATGTTGAATAATGGTGTACGTGTTTTAGTATAAGGGATTATTCAATGACCGTGTGGCGCATTGACACGCACCAAGGTGGCACATTTTAAGCACGCTTAACTTAAAGTGTATATGAAACGAAAATTAAGTTTGTCTTATTTGCAAGAACTCTTAAAATAATGGGGAATATCAATTTACAGCTTTTTCATATTTTACTTAGTTCTTGAGATATTTAGACTTATGTGATATTCAAATGAGATAACTTATGGTTCGTTTTTTCATAATTAACATATTCGAAAATCGCGAATATTTTTAAGATTATTGAACAAAATTACTTGAAACTTTGCATATTGCTACAGTTCATGCAACTAAACATGAAAGACAAGTTACAAGTGATTTTGATCAATAACCTTAAAAATATTGACGATTTTCGAATATGTTAATTAGAAAAAAACGAACCATAAGTTATCTCATTTGAATATCACATAAGTCTAAATATCTCAAGAACTAAGTAAAATATGAAAAAGTTGTAAATTGATATTCCCCATTATTTTAAGAGTTCTTTCAAATAAGACAAACTAAATTTTCGTTTCATATACACTTTAAGCGTGCTTAAATTTTGGCCGTGTAAACACGGCTTTAGTTTCAGAAACCAAGTTTCCCTGATTAGAACACTGTTCTATTTTTTGAAACAGATTTTGGAAACTTTTTCGAAAATGTGTGTTTGGAAACTTGTTTCAGTGTATATGCCGCGGGCTTTAAAATATACTATATATATATTACTTACAATCGAAATTTTCCTTCACCAAAAATACTCAAAACCTTTATATGTTTTCGTTGCTTTAGACGACGAAGTTGTTCCTGTGGAATCCCGGGTTGTTGAAGTGGAGAAAGAACCTCCACAACGATCTTCTTGCGAAACTCGAGCTAAGGATGCTACCGTTAGTCTTTCTACGGTGCTGTGGACAGAGTGCTTTCGACCTGGCAGGTCGGGTGAAATATTGGGCAACAACCCTGCAGGAACTAAATTGAGGAATTGGTTATCAGAGTGGAAAAGTTTAAGGGAAAAGAAATTGAGCAAGATGCGAAAACATCAGGAAAAGAAGCGAGAAAGGTAAAATCAATGAAATAGAGCGGGGGTCTTGTGTGAGGCAATAGCGAGGTTCAGATCACACTTCCACTACGGCTACGGCTACCATAAATATAATTAAGCCTGCCAAATATTGTTTTTACGTTCAGTAATGGTCGCAGGTCTAAAACCTAGTGCAAAAAGAAAGCGTTTTACGATACTACGATTAAAACCAACTGCGACTACAGAACGAAAAAACGAATATTTACATCAGCTTAACCACATTTACGGTAGCAGTAGCGGTAGTGGAAGTGTGATCTGAACCTCGCTATTTACTTTCGTATGCTGGCGTATTTTGCGAGTCCTGGTTGGGTAATTTGTACTACATGATGCCCTGTTATGTCATGGCAACGCTTAGCCATACTTTATTAGGGACCGTTCATTATTTATTGGAGGGGGGGGGGGGGGGGGGTGAGAAAATGGGGGGACCTGAAATTTTTGCTACGTCTTTTGGGGAGACCCTGAAACAATTTATAAGTTCTTAAGGGGGGCATAAAGTTTTTGTATTAAACAAGGATACGAGTCTTTGATGATCAACATTATTATACAAAAAGCCTTTAATTGGAATTATTTTGTGTTGTTTTGTAAAATGTAAAATAAAAGTAAAAGTAAACCATAAGGTTCAGGTATTTAGATCCTGGTTGTGATTTACCATCCTTGGTGTATTGTGTTGGTGAATAGTAGTGGAGAATGGTTTATAATTTGAGGTTTAAGGTGTTAGGGTAATAATTATGATTGAGATTAAGGAGAAGGTTAAGGTGACGATTGGTTTAATGTGTGGGTCGGGTGGGAATTAAGGTTGGGGTTACGAAGGTTATATTTAGGGTTAACGTTAGGTTTAGGTTTAGGGTTAAGGTTAGGTTTAGGGTTAATGGGGTTGACTTTTGAGGTTTTATAGGTAGGGTGGGTGGGTTAGTTTTAAGATTAATGTCAGGATTTGAAGGGTTTGGGGGGGGGGGGGGGGCACTGAAATTATGTCAAATAAAAACAGGGGGATAAAAACAGGGGGGCTACCAAATGTTTGAACTTTGCTTGGGAGTACCTGAAAAAAAAAAAGTTTGGCAATTTCTCACACCCCCCCCCCCCCCCCTCCAATAAATAATGAACGGTCCCTTAGCCCAAACATGAGATAGACATCTAAAATTGTAATAGAAGACCTTTTACAACGTTTTTGTATCTTTCTTCGTTTTCAAGATATTCCAGTTTGTTTGATATGTAAATTAGATGATCTCTGACGTCAAGAGCAGGGTACAGTATTTTCACACCTAGCAAAATCAATTATATCTCCAAGTTTGTTTAACGAAATAACTTGAAACTGTGCACATAGAAACGCCTTGTGACACTATACATTTTATTTTGAGCAATCATAGAAGTGATTTTGTAATGAATGAAAATTCTGTACTCTGCTCCTGACGTCAGAGATCATCTAATTTACATATCAAACAAACTGAAATATTTAAAAAACGAAGAAATATACAAAAAAGTTGTAAAAGATCTTCTATTACAATTTTACGAGTTCTTTCAAATTAGACAAACTTAATTTTTATTGCCAATGTCCTTTAATTAAACTCAATGATGACCTCATGTTTCCAATAGATTGGCAGCGCGAGAGGACGGTGAAAAACCTGCTACCGAATGGTGGTATGAAGATGATGACGGCTCTGATTTTGACATGAGTGACGACAGCGATGATAGCTATTGCGATGAGGAAGATATTCTGTGTAATACTGTGTTATTGACCGGACCAACAGGCTGCGGCAAAACATCTGCTGTTTACGCCTGCGCAGAAGAACTTGGATTGAAGGTATGGTTGAGGTTAAAAGTATTGTATGGAATATGCAATCACGAGCTGAAGGTCGCTACAAACAAATCAGTATCTTAACGGTAAATCGAGGTGACTCTACTCTACTTTACTCTACTCTACTCTACTTTACTCTACTCTACTCTACTCTACTCTACTCTACTCTACTCTACTCTACTCTACTCTACTCTACTCTACTCTACTCTACTCTACTCTACTCTACTCTACTCTACTCTACTCTACTCTACTCTACTCTACTCTACTCTACTCTACTCTACTCTACTCTATTCTACTCTATTCTACTCTCTACTTCACTCCACTGTACTCCGCTCTACTTCACTCCACTCCACACCACTCCACTCCACGCCACGCCACTCCACTCCATTCTACTCCATTCTACTTCATTCTGCTCCACTCCACTCCACTCCACTCCACTCCACTCCACTCCACTCCACTCCACTCCACTCCACTCCACTCCACTCCACTCTACTCTACTCTACTCTACTCTACTCTACTCTACTCTACTCTACTCTACTCTACTCTACTCTACTCTACTCTACTCTACTCTACTCCACTCTACTCTACTCTTTTTGTTTTCGGCTTATGAATTTGTAATAATTTTGAGATTTAATTATACGTCGGTATTATTCTTGTTTTGACATCTCCAATCACTTCTTTAGGTCATCGAAGTGAACTCGTCGTCGAAACGTGGTGGCAAGTACATCTTGTCAGAACTTCAGGAGGCCACGCAATCTCATCAGGTTGCTAGGAAGCGGACGTCTACTGAGACGGGTCTTGGCTTTGCACCGGTACCAAAGTCTGTTTCGACGACTAGCGATGATAAGAACAGCTCGAAGAAAGCCACAGAAGCGAGAAAGAAGAGAAACAAAAAGGACAGAAAAGGAGAGAAGAAAGAACATGCGAAGAAGAAATCAAAAGATGAATCGCAAACGACAGAAATGGTTCATGAACGAATGACTTTGATTCTCTTGGACGAAGTAAGAACTAAGTTAGGGTACTGAATTATTGTGTGTATTTTACCTAAATTTCTGAGTTCCCAAGTGAGGCTCGAACCTTCAACCTTCTGCCCCTTTCACCACCACCACTATCATTATTACTATCTCCACCACCTCCACTGGCATCACCATCACCATCACCACTACTACATGTACCACGACCACCATCACCAATATATCACCACCACTTCCTCCCATCACCACCACCGCTACTACATGTACCACCACCACCATCACCAATATATCACCACCACTTCCTCCCATCACCATCACCACTACTACATGTACCACCACCACCATCACCAATATATCACCACCACTTCCTCCCATCACCACCACCGCTACCATCACTACCACCACCATCACCACCTGCTCCCACTACCACTATATCACCACTACCACCTCCCATCACCATCACCACCTGCTCCCACTATCACCACCTCTACCACTACCATTACCACTATATCACCACTACCATCACCTCCTCCCGTCACCACCGCCGCTACCATCAGCATCACCACCTGCTCCCAGTATCATCACCTCTACCACCACCACACTACAATTACCACTATATCACCACTACCATCACCTCCCATCACCACTACCGCTACCGCTACCTTCACCTCCTCCCATCCTCCTACCACCAATAACGCTATTTTGCCATTGTTGTTTCGTACCGGCATCGTGTGAACGGGGTGGATATTTTTTGTTAGATTTCCACGTCAACTATCCTTTTTTTGTTACAGGTTGATATTTTATTTGGGGAAGACAAAGGTTTTTGGGTTGCTGTCAACTCCATTCGCCTAAACTCCAAACGGCCAATTATAATGACTGCATCGGGTATGCTATTAACCGAGCCTACTTATGAATCCTGGTAAAAGCCTTTCGGGTGATTTTGTTGTTTTTGAAAAGTTACAATTTTGCAACTTTTTAATATTTTTTGCTGAAACTTTCTTGGGTTGCTAACTACATTCCTTCTTACTAAAGCCGGTTTACCATTCGGCGACATTTTTCGCGCGTACCGACATTTTTTGTCTTTTGCAGCTCCAGAAACCAGCTTTCTTGAACTAATTAGAAATCTATTTAATCATCCTTAAAACGATGTTACGAAACCGGAAACGATATTTTCACAACTTGCTATGGTAATTATACACTTATAAGCGGCTAATGCACCTAACGGGTGGTCCCACATGGCCAGGATCAGCTATTGCTGAAATTAAGCAGTAGTGTAATATCACTTAAGTTCAGCAGTGTCTGATTTTAGCCATGTGGGATCACCCGTTACCATAGCAAGTTGTGCAAACATCGTTTCCGGTTTCGTAAGTTTCCTATGCAGTTCCCCTTCCATTATCTATGACTTAAAGTGCTTCTATCACCTGTGGGGTTTTAACGTATTTAAATAGAGCAGAAAAAATCAGTTAATAAGTTATTTTGCCGTTTTTGATTTAGTCAAATAGTTCCTGACATATTGGCTTCTGAACATGCCAATTCTCAAAAATTTCCGTCGTTCATTTTAACACCTTGGGGTCCTGGGACTCAGGAACCTAAGCCGGCTGTTTTCTTAGTTGGAATTCTCGTGCGTACTGGAAAACGGGTGACAGCTCGACATTTCGATTTTTCAGTCAAATATATGTGTTTTTGTGAATCAAGCCGAAACGTAGTTGTTTTGGATTGACTCGTTCCTGAGTCCCAGACCCCCGAGGTGTTAAAATGAACGACGGAAATTTTTGGCGAAAAGCCGAAATTGGCATCTTTAAAGGCTTATATCTCAGAAACTATTAAAGTAAATCAAAAACGGCAAAATAACTTATTAACTAACTTTTTTTGCTCTATTCAAATACGTTAAAACCCACAAGTGGTATAAGCACTTTAATTCTGACGACAACAACAACAACAACAACAACAACAACAACAACAACAACAACAACAACAACAACAACAACAACAACAACAACAACAACAACAACAACAACAACAACAACAACAACAACAACAACAACAACAACAACAACAACAACAAAGTTCATTCCAAAGTCCTGTCCAGTCTAAATTTCAATCTAGTTCAACGTCCAGTCCGAAGTTTAGTCTAAAGTCTAGTCCAAAGCCCAGTCTAGTGTTTACAATATGCCTGCTTTAGGCCAGGGGGATTCTAAAATCCGATTATTTCAAACATCGCAGACCGACTGTTATATATATTAGCATTTGTGTCAACATTTTGCAAAGTTCTGTTATCATTTTAGACCCCGATGTGAATATCGATGGAAGATTTGAACACATCGTTTTGAAGTCGCCATCGGTAGAACATCATGCAGTCCATCTTCAAAGCACATGCCTGTCGAAGAACGTCTTTGTAAGCCCAGCTGATCTAAAAACATTGGCCACGTTACATCGCGGCGACATCCGTCGATCTCTGTTGAATTTGCAATTCTGGATCGATTCAAGTGCTGGAGGATGTGATCCACACGGTACAAGTTTTGTAACCGAGTTAGAGATTGAAAGCAGAGCTGGAGCAACTGCTACCAAGGAAACGATATCGGTTGGTAAAGATGATGAAGACCGTGAAGTGGTTAGCAAGACCAAAGTTGCCGATTTCCCATGCAACGAGAATGCGACAGAAGGTGGTGAGTTAAAGGAAATGTACAATAACAGACGTTTGTCCCGCTCAAGTACTCAGAAAAAAAATGGTTTTAAGCCCCAGACAAGGATCGAACCTACAGCATTCTAATGACTTGGTAGACGCTCTAACCATTCATTCACTGAGGCTCAGATGGAGAGCTAAGGTTGTTAGCCACATTACCAACGTCGTACCCATGGTCTTATCTCGCACACGTGGGCGGGTAGCGAGCGGAGATAAGACCTTGGGTACGAGGTTAGGTCATTACAAGGTTGGAAGTTCGATCTTTGTCTGGGGCTCAGAGAATTTTTTTGAGTAGTCGATCTTTCTTTTGTTGTAACGTTAAACCGCGTCAAGAATAACCTGTTGGCACAGCTTATTTTGAGATCAGTGCTTATAACCTATTGACGTTTCAGGAATCTACCTTTGATAAACAAATTCGTTTGGCGTTAGAGAGTAAAAAAGGGGCAGTTTTTGCTGGCTCAGACCGGAATGGATTAATGAGTTGTAATACCATGATCGACTCGGTTTCTTTTGTTCTCACCGGGTAATATTCCCCTCATTAGCATGCAAGACAACATGACCAAACATCCAAACAGTACTCTTTTACACAACAAAGAAATGCTTATTATAGTACTATATAAGATAATCATGGTACGACCCTCGGGACTTCCACAAATCCTCCCTCGGCTTTCGGGGAATTTAATCGCTAATTTCCATCTTGTCATGGTATTACTTATAATTAACCCATTGCTGTCTGGGGGATGTATAAGGGTTCTCTCGTTGACAAGTAAAATCGTCTGATGTTAGACAGAGTAAAACAATAAAGGAGTCGTGTTGACTGGCTCAGGCCGGCATAGGTTAAGCACTTTGCTATCTAGGATGTCTGAGATGTTCCCTCCTCAAATACAAGTAAAATTGTCTGACGTTAGACAGAGTAAAATAATAAAGGGTTTGCTCGGCTTAGCTACAAAGTACATGCACATCTATTTCACTTTTTAAAATTGGTTACTAGCTTATGAGCTTAATTTTGTTCATTCCCAATCTTTTACTTCACAGATACCTTCTACCTGGGCAGCAGTAATCAGACGCATGGAGAAAAACCGAGTGTGGAAAGACACAATGTGAGTCCAGGTCAGAGTGTTAATTATGGCTCGGGTCTCAGTGACCAGACAGACGGAGAGAAGGTTAGTGTAGAAAAGCCCGAGGTGGCCCTAACTCAGAGTGTCAACAATGGGTTGGGTCTTGACAATCAGATGAATGAAGAGAAGTTAAGCGTTGAAACGCATGAGGTAGCCAGTCAATCTCAGGGTACCGACAATGTTATGGCCACAGATGGAGAGAAGTTGAGCGCGGAAAGGCATGGGATAACTTCAGTACAGAGTATCGACAATGCTACAGACACAGATGGAGAGAGGTTGAGCGCGGAAAGGCATGGGATAACTTCAGTACAGAGTATCGACAATGTTACGGACACAGATGGAGAGAAGTTGAGCGCGGAAAGGCATGGGATGACTCCAACTCAAAGCGTCAACTGCGTTATGCACCACCTTTGTCTTGAAAGTTTACTGGGGCTTCGAAATGTCACAAGTACAACAGAAGGAACTCTAAAGGTTCTGACAGCTGCTAATGAGGCAAAGGTATGGTCGTATTAAAGTTAGACATACTAGTTTGACGGTATTTTCGCTTAAACGTTTTGGACTTTAAAGGTATTTTAGCTTTTTTTCATCGGTGTAAGATATATGTAAGATTTGGGAGTCGGATGCCGCCCAACAACAGCAACAACAATAACAGCAGCAGCAACAACAACAATAACAACAGCAACGACAACAACAGCAACAACAACAACAATAACAGCAACAACAGCAACAACAACAACAATAACAGCAACAACAACAACAATAACAGCAGTAACAACAACAACAACAACAACAACAACAACAACAACAACAACAACAACAACAACAACAACAACAACAACAACAACAACAACAACAACAACAACAATAGCAGCAACAACAACGACGGCGGCGGCGGCGGCGGCAGCAGCAATAGCAACAACAACAACAGCAACTATGTATAAGAACAATGCATTTTAGCATTAAGGATCCATCTGAGTACGTCATAAAGGCATTGTTACCGAGACTCCAAATTTCTTTAGGAACGAACCAGCCATGAAAAACTTTGAGAGTCCATAGCTCAAACACTAGACGCTGGATTCTCTTCATATTTTTAGTAAATGCTCCAGAAATGTCTCTGTTCATTAAGACCGAAAAAATGCCAACGCGTTTTTCTCGCGTTGAGAGGGTTTTGTTGCTATTACTAAACCTAAACGTTATTTAGCATTATACACCAAATTTTGTTTTTCCTTAAACAAAATTTGTGATTTTTGTAGCATTCATTTGTTTATAAATCGTCAGTGGCATCACACTGTCAAGCTCTCGGCTTGGATATTGTCTGCTGCAACTTGGAAACACTATTTCCTTGTCTGTTCGCGTGCATTAATGGCGTCGACGACGTCAACCGTACGAATGTAGCCAAGGTTGGCCACGAGGATGGGGCCTTGAAAGAGGCTCGACGAAAAGACCGGGAGGATTTCTCAGGAAGAGAGAGGGAATCGCAGAAGGAGAACGGTGGTTTTGCCGACAAGAGTTTATTCGATGACGAAGCCGGCGACCACAGCTCGAGAACTTCCGAGTCTGAACTTGTTGATAATACTACGGTAGCTACCTCACTTGAGATTCCTGATTGTGAGAATGATGAGCGTGAAATGGAGGATGCAAATGGACTTGAAACGAGGGGTATGAATATTGAAATTATTAAACTTTAAGATATACTTGTGTACAGTAACTTTATACCCAGGCATACGTACATACATAGCTTTAAATTGTGTTTGTGTGTTTAATTCTAGGAACATTGGCAGACCTTTTTGCTACAGAGATTTTAAGTCAGGGTGCGTCGTTTTCGCTTAGCCCTCATTCAATTGCGTTTATTGTTTTAAGCTAATTTAAATTGTTTATTATAATTGAACTTGATGGCTGGGTTTAGCGTCAGGCGCGACAAATAGCGCATTTTGTAGTGAATTAAAAAATCTAAAAAATTGTACAAGTTTTGCCTAGTTGAGACCTCATGTCTTTTCTAGAGTCCTTTATCAAACTCGCCTTTTTCTGTTTGTAATTTATTGTAATTTGTTATTATTCTAGTATCTTATTAGTTACTGGGTTTGATTAAAGTTTCTATTATTGTTATTATCATTATTATCATCATCATCATCATCATCATCATCGTCACTATCATCACTATCATCACTAACATCACCAACTACAACATCATCATCATCCTCATCATCACCAACAACATCACCACTGCCATTATCATCGTCACCATGCATCATCACCACCACCAACAACATCATCTTTACCATCATCACTATCACCACCACCACCACCACCACCAACAACAACAACAACATCACCACCACCATTATCATCGTCACCCTCACCAACATCATCACCACCAATAACAACAACATCACCTTTACAATTATCACCTCTACCAACATCATCACTACCAACATCATCACTACCATTATCATCATCGTCACCATCATCCTCACCATCACCAACATCACAACCAACGACATAATCTTTATATCATTATCACCACCACCACCAACATTGCTACCGTTATCATCACCATCACCAACATCACCACCATCATCATTACCATCATCATCATTATTAATATTATTATTATCAAAAATCAAAAGCTTTTTCACTCACTGTATATATTTCCGGAATATTTTGCAGGTGTTGGAAAAAAACTTTCAGCTATTTCCCTCGAAGTTTTCGGACATTTCTTGGACGACATGTCGTTCATGGATTCAGAACTTTGCCGCGATCTCGAGGTCAACCAGCCGAGACGTGGCGACCGTTTCGGAAACTGGTATGCTCGAGTATCCCCCGGTCTCGAGGACACGGTTGACACAAAGTCTAGTCAATTGACTTGGAAATCGCGAACTGCGCTGAACGAAATACGGGGGGCGTTGGAAGTCGCTAGCCTGGAACGCTCGCATAAATGCTTCCACCGCTGTATAGAGGAAACTGGTCAGGACTTCAAGACTAAGTCAGTTAAATTAATTTCTAATGCTTCCGGCTATAATCTGGTGTCACATGTGAGCCAGCGACCAAAAGTAGTGGGGGAGGTCAGCGGTAGCCATACAGATCATAACGAGGCTATGAAGTCGGGACAAGACGATAGAGCTGGGGAAAGGAGACCTGTTGGGTTGTCATCGTTACCAACGCACTCTATGGTTTCCAACAGGTTTGAGCCAAGGTCCAGTTTGCAGTTGTTGTCATCTGATGAAATCTTTATAAGGTATTTAAAGTCAGTGTTATATTATGTAATTTTTTGTGCAATGAATCGACAGCTAACTCTGTTGCATTGGTAGTTGCCTGAACATGACTGTTAAGGAGGTGTGACACTATGCAATGTTTTGTGCAACTTGTCTCGCAAATGTGATTGAAGGAGACTGGAACTGTTCACAAAAGTACATGTATATTTATATTTATGTCGTAACTGGTAACTCTGAAGGATCCAGCCAGTCTTTTTACGAGATTTCTCAGTTTTATAATAAATTCATTGAAATGTGACAATAGATTTGCTATCTAGTAATTAGTTTTAGACGTAATTTGTGGATTCTGATTGGGCAATTTGCATCACGCGAGATCCTGTTTAGGTCATGGCAACGCTCAGCCATGCTTTAATAGTCGTGCTTTAATTTCATTAAAGCATGAATAAATAAGGTACAGCTGTCGAAGTCTTGCAATGAGTTTTTGTAATAAACGTTTGTAAAAAGTATCACTAATTGGTCAGAACATTTAAAATATCTATGATTAAACAGAGGAGCATGGTGGCAGCATTCACAGAAAGTTTTAGATATTATCATGTATAGTCTTCGCGCTATTAACTGTCACATTTTGCCATGGATAGTTCGTTTTTGGGGAAAATTTTGGCTTTTGGTAACAATGCCTAATGACGTACGGAAACGTAAATAGACAACTATTAATTTCAACATCAATGGTTCATTTTCGTACGTTATAAGGCATTGTTATATATCAAGTGTCAAAGTCCGTTTTTCTAGCTCTCTGATTGGGCGAGCGGTCCTCACGTGGCGGTCCGAAAATCGTGATGTTTCCCACGTAACCCATGGCAGCGGGTATCCTTACATTTATTTTTCCCTAGGGAAAATATCAAAACCAGAAGTAGATGGCCAGGTTCAGTTTGTTTTTGTTTTCTCCAGTCCTCTTTCATTAAAAACCATGTCTGAAGATTTTACTCAACATTTTTGTTGTCATTTGACACTTAATATATAACAAAACATTTATTGACTGGTACCTCGGGAAAACAGTGTGTTTTGTGCCCCCTCGACTGCTCGTTGTTGCCCTTGGCTTCGCCTCGGGAAACAACGGCAGTCTCGGGGCCACAAAACACATTGTTACTGAGAGCCCAATTTTCTCAAAATACGAACTAGCCATGTCAAACTTTGAGTGTTAATAGCTCGAGGACTATACACAAGATTCTCTTGAAAATTTCAACGAATATTTCTACTATATCCATGCTCTTCTGTTCATTACAGAAAAAACCGACGAATTTTTTACTTTATCGACACTTTTAATGTATTTATTGAGTTTGTTTCCTTTTTTAGCAAAACTAAAACGAAACGAGAACAAGATTACACCACAATTACGGAGTATTTACCAGATTTTAACCAACTAAATAGATCATCCATTGCAATGGATTATCTTCCAACACTTCGCAACATCTGTCGCAACGAATTTCTTCGCCGGGCGTCGCGTACCAAGAGAAGGTCAGTTGTAGTGCGAGTGCATGTTAACGTAATATTTAGGTAGCATTTCTGAATAATAATATGAAAAATATGATGCATAGGGAAGCACGGGTGATGTGTGCTGTCAGGGCGCTGCGTCTCACTGAAATACTCTAAAATATCTCAAGAACGAAGCAAGGAAACGAAAAACTGAAAAAACCGTTACTTTGTCAAGTTTAGTTTCGTTTCATTTTCTTTCTTTCTTTCTTTCTTTCTTTCTTTCTTTCTTTCTTTCTTTCTTTCTTTCTTTCTTTCTTTCTTTCTTTCTTTCTTTCTTTCTTTCTTTCTTTCTTTCTTTCTTTTTTTCTTTCTTTCTAACATACTTTTTTCGTTCGTTTTCCCCCTCTAGGTTCTACCATTATTTTGATTTGGTTGGCTTACATTTTTTGCCGTCTGCAATCCAGTTACTCACTGACGATACGTTTTCAAACTGCTCTCAAGATGTAAGATAGATATGCACTGTAAAATATATACTTATGTAGTTAGATTAATACTATTACCTTCAGATGATGTTACACGGGATGTATTTTAAAGGGGAACTTCAATGAAAAAATAAGTTACTTTTAAAAGAAAGTCAAATGTCATGGTTAAAATGTTGATAGTTTTACGACATCTGCTCTCGTGGACTCTACATTTTTATTGGTTGATTGCTTTTCTTAAAGGTGACATGACACGAAAGTTATCTTTCCTTGATTTGAAAGTGCTCTTAAAATAATGCGGAATATCAATTTACAGCTTTTCCATATTTCACCTAGTTCTTGAGATATTTAGACTTGTGATATTCAAATGAGATAACTTATGGCTCGTTTTTTTCTAATTAACATATTCGAAATTCTTGTCTATTTTTGAAATTATTGAACGAAATCACCTGAAATTTTGGATATGGTTACCGTTCATGAAACTGAACATCAAAGACAAATTACAAGTGATTTTGTTCAATAATTTTAAATATATAGATGCTTTTCGAATATGTTAATTAGATAAAAACGAGCCATAAGTTATCTCATTTGAATATCACATAAGTCTAAATATCTCAAGAACCAGGTGAAATATGGAAAAGCTGTAAATTGATATTCCCATTATTTTAATAGTACTTTCATCAAGTCAAGCAATAATTTTCGTGTCATGTCACCTTTAAACATTCCTCGTGAAACATATTTGTGCGTAGTTTTGTGCCAGGATGATCAAATAGCTTCAACGGGACCGTCAACGGGAGCAATGGGACTGCCATTAGAGAGTTCAGTTTAGCCCTGTTTACACGACCAAAATTTAAGCGGGATCTGAGCCACATCTGACTTTAAGCGGGCTTAAAATGTCCGTGTAAACAGATCGGCGTAAATTAATCGCGATTAGTTTGCACCACCTCAAGGAGGTGGATTAAACTGAGCACGATCAGTTAATCGCGCTTAACTTGGCTGTGTAAACGCAACGGGATTGAAAAACGCTTGCTATTAATACGGTGTTATTAATACGATAAAATGCATTTTTTTGCCCTGCTGTAGAAGCTTCCATCTCGCTATTCTTTGTTCCTTTGTTTCTTTCTTTCTTTTAGCTATTGCTCTTTCTCGTGTACCGATGTCTTCCGTTGTTCTTTAACGCACGCTACCCATACGAAGCTTCCAAAACCAAAAATATAGCTCGTCCGCCATGTTGAATAATGGTGTACGTGTTTTAGTAAGGGATTATTAAATGACCGTATAAACGCACCAAGGTGGCGCATTTTAAGCACACTTAACTTAAGCGTGCTTAAATTTTGGCCGTGTAACACGGCTTTAGATTGACGTTCTTTTTTATAACGGCAAACTGCAAACCGCGGTTAGGCGTTTGCGGATAGAAGTTTGACGTTAACATGTCAAAGAGCATTTAGATTGGCGTTCGTATTTTCACTTGTTGCGAGCCGCCATGTTTGGTTTTCAATCGTTCATACGTATTCACCAAAAATTGACATGAGCTTCAATGTTCAATTCAAAAACGTTGTGATTCAAGAACAACAGACATGTAAGAGTATAAATTTACACCCCAAACGTGGGTTGGTTGAGTAAAAGTTACATAAAAACCTTGCAGTAATTCACTTACCTCAAGAAGCCGTTCTAGCAGTACAAACGTGAACCGCAAACGTGTAACCTGACCGCTGGACGTTGGTCACGTGGTTTCTAGCGGTTTGCGGTTATCAAGAAAAAACGTCAATCTACGAGACTGCCTTTACTCACAATGATTTTGCATACTAAACTAATATCTACAATCCTGGACAAAAGTGCTTGGGACACTATGCGACAATCGTCAAAATCGGCAAAGTGTCCCAACAATTTTGTCCAGGATTGTAGTTTACCATAGTGTTAATTTTAGGAACCAAAACATGTACAAACCAACAAGTTGCTTTAAAAACCGTCTTTACAAAACGTCCCGTGTAACATCACGTTTAATTTAATTTAATTTATAATTAATTAAATTTTTAGTTCTGTATTATTTTCAATGACAGTGTTAAATCTCCACCGCTTTAATCAACAGAGCGTGCCAGAGTGGATCTTGTTCACTAACCTGTAATATCTTGTTTCTTGTTTGGTGTCCGTTTATATTCACGCCATTTTGAATAATGGGGGTAGCGTATCGCAGGCGCGGGTTACGATGGCCGAAGGAAACCCGAGCACGTTTCGAAAATTTAAAATAACGGCGGAAGGAAGAAAAATAAGTCTTTTCCTCTTCCCGTAAAAAAACAAATAATCTTGTAAATCCTTTTCTCCTCACTCCGCTCTTCGCCCTCGCTAGCACTCGGGCCTCGTAGCCTGCGATACGGTAATGATATATACCGCATTTTTTAAAATGGCGTAAATATGAATGACCACTCTGGCGTGCCCCGTTGCTTTAACCAATACTGAATGTCAACAACAGTTCCGAGTTCATTTTTTTATCCAATGTATGTATGTATGTAATAATTTAATTAATTTTTAACGTTTGCAATTTACTATCTATTCTATATTCACTATCTTATTAAAATAAAGCTTGGGAATGACCCCGTTGACGGGCTTGGACTCATGTGAGTAGAGTTGTAGTTGATCTCTCCTGTGCTTCGAGGGTTTTTCGCCGGGTTCTCCGGTTTTCCTCCCTCCATAAAATCAACACCTAACATCTTAGCTGTGATCCGTGGTCTGAACTGTGTCGTTGGCGGCTGCTTGGAGCGCCTTTGATATACCTCGACACGGCCACGTTGATCTGCGTCCTTCGCAATTCAGCCGCTGGCTGCAAGTAAGGATGATTAGCCACCCAGTCCTTTAAAGCTTGTGAGATGCGCTGTGATATGCAAATTATATGCAAATTAAACATTCTGACGTCACACGTGCATCATGAGTTATTAAAAAACGTTATATATCTTTGATATTGTTAAATATAATCTCTTGAAAATCTACATGTTTGCATGGCGTTCTGGGTGAAACACACGCACGTGCATCCCTCGAATTATTTTGGTTTGATAATAGCAAAGATACATAACTTTTTCAATAACTCGTGATGCACATGTGACGTCAAAATGTTTAATTTGCATATCAAACAAACTAAAACATCTCAAGAACAAAGCAAGGAAACGAAAAACTGCCAAAGATGTTACCGTATTTATTCCAATAGACGCCCACTATCAAATAAACGCCCCTCTCCAATAAACGCCCCTCTCCAATCGACGCCCCCTCTCCAATAAACGCCCCTCTCCAATCGACGCCCCCTCTCCAATAAACGCACTCTCCAATAAACGCACTCTCCAATAAACGCCCCTCTCCAATAAACGCACTCTCCAATAAACGCCCCTCTCCAATAAACGCCCCTCTCCAATCGACGCCCCCTCTCCAATAAACGCACTCTCCAATAAACGGCCCTCCAATAAACGCACTCTCCAATAAACGCCCCTCTCCAATAAACGCACTCTCCAATAAACGCCCCTCTCCAATAAACGCCCTCTCCAATAAACGGCCCTCTCCAACAAACGCACTCTCCAATAAACGCACTCTCCAATAAACGCCCCTCTCCAATAAACGCACTCTCCAATAAACGCACTCTCCAATAAACGCCCCTCTCCAATAAACGCCCCTCTCCAATAAACGCCCCTCTCCAACAAACGCACTCTCCAATAAACGCACTCTCCAATAAACGCCCCTCTCCAACAAACGCACTCTCCAATAAACGCACTCTCCAATAAACGCCCCTCTCCAATAAACGCCCCTCTCCAATAAACGCCCCTCTCCAATAAACGCACTCTCCAATAAACGCCCCTCTCCAATAAACGGCCCTCTCCAATAAACGGCCCTCTCCAATAAACGCCCCTCTCCAATAAACGGCCCTCTCCAATAAACGCCCCCCTCCAATAAACGCCCCTCTCCAATAAACGCCCCTCTCCAATAAACGCCCCTCTCCAGTAAACGCCCCTCTCCAATAAACGCCCCTCTCCAATAAACGCTCCTCTCCAATAAACGGCCCCCTCCAATAAACGCCCCTCTCCAATAAACGCCCCTCTCCAATAAACGCCCCTCTCCAGTAAACGCCCCTCTCCAATAAACGCCCCTCTCCAATAAACGCCCCTCTCCAATAAACGCCCCTCTCCAATAAACGCCCCTCTCCAATAAACGGCCCTCTCCAATAAACGTCCCTCTCCAATAAACGCCCCTCTCCAATAAACGGCCCTCTCCAATAAACGCCCCTCTCCAATAAACGCCCCTCTCCAATAAACGGCCCTCTCCAATAAACGCCCCTCTCCAATAAACGCACTCTCCAATAAACGCCCCTCTCCAATAAACGGCCCTCTCCAATAAACGGCCCTCTCCAATAAACGCCCCTCTCCAATAAACGCCCTCTCCAATAAACGCCCCTCCAATAAACGCCCCTCTCCAATAAACGCCCCTCTCCAATAAACGCCCCTCTCCAGTAAACGCCCCTCTCCAATAAACGCCCCTCTCCAATAAACGCTCCTCTCCAATAAACGGCCCCCTCCAATAAACGCCCCTCTCCAATAAACGCCCCTCTCCAATAAACGCCCCTCTCCAGTAAACGCCCCTCTCCAATAAACGCCCCTCTCCAATAAACGCCCCTCTCCAATAAACGCCCCTCTCCAATAAACGCCCCTCTCCAATAAACGGCCCTCTCCAATAAACGTCCCTCTCCAATAAACGCCCCTCTCCAATAAACGGCCCTCTCCAATAAACGCCCCTCTCCAATAAACGCCCCTCTCCAATAAACGGCCCTCTCCAATAAACGCCCCTCTCCAATAAACGTCCCTCTCCAATAAACGGCCCTCTCCAATAAACGTCCCTCTCCAATAAACGCCCCTCTCCAATAAACGGCCCTCTCCAATAAACGCCCCTTTCCAATAAACGCTCCTCTCCAATAAACGCCCCTCTCCAATAAACGCCCCTCTCCAATAAACGCCCCTCTCCAATAAACGCCCCTCTCCAATAAACGCCCCTCTCCAATAAACGCACTCTCCAATAAACGCCCCTCTCCAATAAACGGCCCCCTCCAATAAACGGCCCTCTCCAATAAACGCCCCTCTCCAATAAACGCCCCTCTCCAGTAAACGCCCCTCTCCAATAAACGCCCCTCTCCAATAAACGCCCCTCTCCAATAAACGCCCCTCTCCAATAAACGCACTCTCCAATAAACGCCCCTCTCCAATAAACGGCCCCCTCCAATAAACGCCCCTCTCCAATAAACGCCCCTCTCCAATAAACGCCCCTCTCCAGTAAACGCCCCTCTCCAATAAACGCCCCTCTCCAATAAACGCTCCTCTCCAATAAACGCCCCTCTCCAATAAACGCCCCTCTCCAATAAACGCCCCTCTCCAATAAACGCCCCTCTCCAATAAACGCCCCTCTCCAATAAACGGCCCTCTCCAATAAACGGCCCTCTCCAATAAACGTCCCTCTCCAATAAACGCCCCTCTCCAATAAACGGCCCTCTCCAATAAACGCCCCTCTCCAATGAACGCTCCTCTCCAATAAACGCCCCTCTCCAATAAACGCCCCTCTCCAATAAACGCCCCTCTCCAATAAACGGCCCTCTCCAATAAACGCCCCTCTCCAATAAACGCCACTCTCCAATAAACGCCCCTCTCCAATAAACGCACTCTCCAATAAACGCACTCTCCAATAAACGTCCCTCTCCAATAAATGCCCTCTCCAATAAACGCCCCTCTCCAATAAACGCCCCTCTCCAATAAACGCACTCTCCAATAAACGCCCCTCTCCAATAAACGCCCCTCTCCAACAAACGCACCCTCCAATAAACGCCCCTCTCCAATCGACGCCCCCTCTCCAATAAACCCACTCCAATAAACGGCCCTCTCCAATAAACGCACTCTCCAATAAACGCCCCTCTCCAATAAACGCACTCTCCAATAAACGCCCCTCTCCAACAAACGCACTCTCCAATAAACGCCCCTCTCCAATCGACGCCCCCTCTCCAATAAACCCACTCCAATAAACGGCCCTCTCCAATAAACGCACTCTCCAATAAACGCCCCTCTCCAATAAACGCACTCTCCAATAAACGCCCCTCTCCAATAAACGGCCCTCTCTAATAAACGCCCCTCTCCAATAAACGGCCCTCTCCAATAAACGGCCCTCTCTAATAAACGCCCCTCTCCAATAAACGGCCCTCTCCAATAAACGCCCCTCTCCAATAAACGCACTCTCCAATAAACGCCCCTCTCCAATAAACGCCCCTCTCCAATAAACGGCCCTCTCCAATAAACGCCCCTCTCCAATAAACGCCACTCTCCAATAAACGCCCCTCTCCAATAAACGCACTCTCCAATAAACGCACTCTCCAATAAACGTCCCTCTCCAATAAATGCCCTCTCCAATAAACGCCCCTCTCCAATAAACGCCCCTCTCCAATAAACGCACTCTCCAATAAACGCCCCTCTCCAATAAACGCCCCTCTCCAATAAACGCCCCTCTCCAATAAACGCACTCTCCAATAAACGCCCCTCTCCAATAAACGCCCCTCTCCAACAAACGCACCCTCCAATAAACGCACTCTCCAATAAACGCCCCTCTCCGATCGACGCCCCCTCTCCAATAAACGCACTCTCCAATAAACGGCCCTCTCCAATAAACGCACTCTCCAATAAACGCCCCTCTCCAATAAACGCACTCTCCAATAAACGCCCCTCTCCAATAAACGGCCCTCTCTAATAAACGCCCCTCTCCAATAAACGGCCCTCTCCAATAAACGGCCCTCTCTAATAAACGCCCCTCTCCAATAAACGGCCCTCTCCAATAAACGCCCCTCTCCAATAAACGCACTCTCCAATAAACGCCCCTCTCCAATAAACGGCCCTCTCCAATAAACGCCCCTCTCCAATAAACGCCCCTCTCCAATAAACGGCCCTCTCCAATAAACGCCCCTCTCCAATAAACGGCCCTCTCTAATAAACGCCCCTCTCCAATAAGCGCACTCTCCAATAAACGGCCCTCTCCAATAAACGGCCCTCTCCAATAAACGCACTCTCCAATAAACGCCCCTCTCCAATAAACGCACTCTCCAATAAACGCACTCTCCAATAAACGCCCCTCTCCAATAAACGCCCCTCTCCAATAAACGGCCCTCTCCAATAAACGCCCCTCTCCAATAAACGGCCCTCTCTAATAAACGCCCCTCTCCAATAAACGCACTCTCCAATAAACGGCCCTCTCCAATAAACGCACTCTCCAATAAACGCCCCTCTCCAATAAACGCACTCTCCAATAAACGCACTCTCCAATAAACGCCCCCCTCCAATAAACGCACTCTCCAATAAACGCCCCTCTCCAATGAACTCCCCTCTCCAATAAACGCCCCCCCTGCAATAAACGCACTCTCCAATAAACGCCCCTCTCCAATAAACGCCCCTCTCCAATAAATGCCCCTCCAATAAACGCCCCTCTCCAATAAACGGCCTCTCTTATAAACGCCTCTCTCTGATAAACGCCTCTCTCTAATAAACGCCTCTCTCCAATAAACGCCCCTCTCCAATAAACGCCTCTCTCCAATAAACGCCCCTCTCCAATAAACGCCCCTCTCCAATAAACGGCCCTCTCCAATAAACGGCCTCTCTAATAAACGCCTCTCTCTGATAAACGCCTCTCTCCAATAAACGCCTCTCTCCAATAAACGCCCCTCTCCAATAAACGCCCCTCTCCAATAAACGCCCCTCTCCAATAAACGGCCTCTCTAATAAACGCCTCTCTCTGATAAACGCCTCTCTCTAATAAACGCCTCTCTAATAAACGCCTCTCTCTAATAAACGCCCCCCTTTAGAGCTCAATTTTTCGCCCAGGGCGTCTATTGGAATAAATACGGTATTCTATCATTTAAAGTGTTCTTTCAAATAAGACAAACTTAATTTTCGTTTTAACTTAATTTTCGGCACTTTAATATACTTAAAAATGTATTACAAAAATATAATTAATGTACGTAAGACTCTAGAAAATATAATTCATAACTGCGATTCTTTATTATACCGATGATTGATCATTCTTTATTATACCGATAAAAAAATACACATCTCGCTTATATTCAAAAGCTATTTGCCCTTACACATAATTTTCAAAAAAGCCAAAACGATATTAAAGGCTGGAAAACAATTTAATTTTAATAGAAATGATAATTTATGGAAATACAAAAATAATAATATATAATTATAGAATAATTTATTGAATCCCCATTAAAGTGCTTATAGACCACTTTCATAAAGGCCTTCACTTTAAATATTCTTTGATGTGCATCTAAATGAGCCTTTCTGGCCTCGTTACGAAGCAGATTCTTTTGAATTGCAGACACACAAACGAGGCCAGAAAGGCTTATTAAGATGCACATAAAAGAATATTCAAATTAGTCGCCATTATGAAAGTGGTCTATGAAGCGAAAATTAAGTCTTATTTGAAAGAACACTTAAAATAACAAACTAACATATTTTGCAGTTTTTCGTTTCCTTGCTTCATTAAGATATTTCAGGTTATTTGGTATGCAAATTAAACATCTTGACATAATGAGTTATTTACAGAAAGTTGTATACATCTTTGCTATTATATTTTAAAAAAATAATAACTTGAAAATCTACATGTTTGATGTTGTGAGAGAAACACGCCCACACGCTTCCTTCGAATTAATTTGGTTTGATAATACCCTGCGAGTCAGAGCCCCTTTCCGACCTACGCAAGCTTCGGGGGAAAGTGGGTTCTGCCAACAAACTCGATCTTCGCCCCAAGTTTGGGGCGAGTCAGTCAGGTTTGAAACTGATCAAACAAGTTCTAGTTTACGAACACGCGAGGAAAATAGGAAGTGACGCGTTAAAGCCTGGGCCCAAAATAGTATCTTGGCAACCGTTCACGCATGCTCAAAAGAAATATCGAGTTTGTTGGCAGAGCCCACTTTCCCCCGAAGCTTGCGTAGGTAAAAAAGGGGCTCTGACTCGCAGGGTAGATTGACAATAGCAACGTTGTATAACTTTCTCCGATAAGTCATGTACGTCAAGATGTTTAATTTTCATGTCAAACAAACTGAAATATCTCAACGAGGCAAAGAAACGAAAAACTGCAAATGATGTTACTTTCTTATTTTAAGACCCCGTTTACACGATGCCGGTACAATTTGAAAACGGAACAAAATAAGTATAAATACAGGCCAAAAAGTGTAAATACAGGCCAAAAAGTCTTGCATTTACACGGTGCCGGTATAATATAATGACGGATTAGCATGTGACTATTCTCTTCCAATGAGAATGGAGAAGACTTTGTGAATACTGCTGACCCGAATACTGTGGTCGTATATATCGTGATTACCGTCATCAAACTGTTGCGGCACGGGCGTTTACACGATACCGGTTAGTATTCCGTTTTCATTTCATGCCGTCAAGGAACCCGTCTGCATGTTGTGCCGTTTCATGTCATTTTTGTGCCGGTATCGTGTAAACGCAAGGCCTAAACGGCATGATTTTGTGCCGTTTTCAAATTGTACCGGCATCGTGTAAACAGGGTCTAAGTGTTCTTTTAAATAAGACTTTCGTTTCATATGCACTTAAATTCTTGTCTTGATATTATACGCCGTTACGATAACCACACATAGGCCAGTCCAAAGCAGCATAGCCCAAATCCAGTAGCGGTGATTGAACAAAGATGTGTGCTTATTCTCGTAGCTTCCAAACAAATTCTGAGCCGAACGTCGACCACAGTAGAGGAGCATAGTTGGAATGACGTATTGCACGCCTGCCCCGGCATACGAGCCCGTGATACTGACCAGCAGCTCGACGTTTTGTGTACACAGGGCGATCAAGATCGGCGGCACGACTGCGCAGAGTGGGAACACGAATTTCTCGACGGCCCATCGGAATTCCTCGCCGTCCTTCCGGACGAGCGCCTTTAGGTTTTCCCGGAGGGTGATTGAAATGATAGGGAAGTTAGCCGAGAGTGCAAATACCGGGTATAACGCCAGAAACGTGCTTATCGCCTCGGCGGTGATGTGTTTAAAACTAAGGGTATAAACGTCTTTGATTTCTGAAGACTCGAAGGTGAAAATGGCGGAAAATGATAACAAGGAATAGAACAATAGCGCGATAGCCAGGTCCAAGGCCAAAATTTTCGTCAAGTGTCTCTTGGTCTTAAGCGGTGTGATCAACGAGGGTAGCGAATGCTGGCACATGAACGAGTATACTGTTGCACCAAACAGATCTGGAATGCCACCAAAACTGGCAACTGACGGTTTTCCGTTCGCTTTCCCCTGGCTAAGACGGATAATCGCAAGTACAATCATTGTGCCAAAAGCTGTATTTAAAAAAAATGTTGGGGGAAAAAACGATAAAAAACTATTACATTTATTTAGTCGATTAGGTAAGGCAAAATCTTTTCTTAGTTATCGATATGTATGCATGTCTGAAGTTCGCTTTTAGTTCGTTTTCACATCACTGCACTACAACGCTTTCAAAAGCATGGAAATCACTCGGCTATCAGCAAAGTTTAATTTTATAATATAGTATATTGAAGCAAGATGCAGATACGATTGTGTTTTGCAGGAATTAGTAATGTTATGAAAAAAATTGGTTGTAGTTTCATGATCACATTAGTAAATATGTTTATTATTCAGAACCTAACAAATTGAAAATTTTGATCTTCGTTGCCATCACCCATTAAAAATCACATTTATAAAAGATAACAAGCAGATGCTAACAAATAGCGGTAATTCGGAAATGGCCTATTGAAAACCCGACACTCGGACATCATAAAATACTTACCTAGCCAGCGAAGAACTGTCGTGATGTATTGAATGTACTTTGTCTTCTGAACATTTGTGAACGCGAACGGGCAGATGAGGAGGGCAAAGATTGCCTAAAAAAATTAACATGTTTCAGAGAGAGAAATGGCTTTGAAAGTCCAACTCTGTTTGAATGAGAATGTAGTAAATGGCAGAAAAAATATGTATGTAAATACACGATGACGCTCGATAGCATCAAGAAAGTAAAATAATACGTGGCATCCGCGAAAAATCTGGCAACCGTGCTTCATTATTTATGAAATTAAAGCACGGATATTAAAGCATGATGAGCGTTGCCATGACATGGTCTCACGTGATGTAAATTGCCCAATCAGAAACAATCAGCGTACAAAAATTGAATATTATCAACAAAGTGATAATACGTGGCATTCGCGAAAAATGTGGCAACCGTGCTTTATTATTTATGAACTGATTAAAACACGGCTATTAAAGCATAGTGAGCATTGCCATGACATAACAAGGTCTTACGTGATGTAAATTGCCCAATGAGAAACAATTGGTATACAAAAATTGAATACGTGGCATCCGCGAAAAATTTAGCAATTGTGCGTGCTTTATTATTTGTGAAATTAAAGCTCGGTTATTAAAGCATGACTGAGCGTTGCCATGACATGACAGGGTCTCACGTGATGTAAATTGCCCAATCAGAACAATCAGTGTACAAAAATTGAATATTATCCACAAAGTGATAATACGTGGCATCCGCGAAAAGTTTGGCAACCGTACTTTATTATCTATCTTTAATGAAATTAAATGCTTTTATGAAATTAAAGCATGGCTGAGCGTTGCCATGACATAACAGAGTACCACGTTGATGCAAGTTGCCCAATCAGTGTACGAAAATTGAATATTATCGACAAAGTGTATTATGAACAATGTGTAGCATTTGTGAAAAAGTTGGCAACCGTGCTTTATTATCCATGAAATTGAAGCATGGCAGAGCGTTGCCATGACATAACAGGGTGTCACGCGATGCAAATGGCCCAATCAGTGTTCGAAAATTGGATATCGTCAACAAAGTCATAATATGTAGTGATTGTCGTAATTTCGATTGTAATAAAGTCTTAATTGTACATTCTTTAATGAAATTATATGCTTTTATGAAATTAAAGCACGGCTATTAAAGCAGGACTGAGCATTGCCATGACATAACACTAAACAGGATCTTACGTGATGCTAATTACCCAATCAGTTTGTATGAAAACATGTAGTAACTCAAAAAGGCGAAGTTAGACGAATTTCCCTGCACTGCGCTAGGAAAAGCTGACTCGGAGTGTAACATATACGTACCACAAATATTCTGTAGAGTGTAGTAGGTTGAATTCCCCAGCATTGTTTGTCAGTAGAAGTTTCATTGTGGGTGCCATTCACACTGTCGTTGACGCTACCTTTATCGAAGCCACTAGAAAACAAATAATTTGGCTTAGTATATTTTGTAGTAGATTTCAGACCACCTAGTATACAACAATGCACAAAATAAGGTTTTAAAGACCTTTAGTTCGTGATTGACTCGGTTCTTTTGTTATTCATGAGGTTTTACCTCCCATAAATCCTTTATTAGAAATGCAAGAGATTTATGTAGAGGGTTGAGGGGATTTATCTGTATAAATCCCTCCTAACTATTAATAGCTGAAGTAATATACTAACTAACGACAGCTTGCATAGTAAGAACTCACAAAACGTTACAAACTCCAAGCTGAAAGTACTATACTAACTAACGACAGCTTGTACAGCAAGAACTAACAAAACTTTACAAACTCCAAGCTGAAAGTACCATACTAACGACAGCGTGTACAGCAAGAACTTAACAAAACTTCACAAACTCCAAGCTGAAAGTACTATACTAACTAACGACATCTTGTACAGCAAGAACTAACAAAACTTTACAAACTCCAAGCTGAAAGTACTATACTAACTAACGACAGCTTGTACAGCAAGAACTAACAAAACATCACAAACTTCAAGCTGAAAGTACTATACTAACTAACGACAGCTTGTACAGCAAGAACTAACAAAACTTTACAAACTCCAAGTTGAAAGTACTATACTAACTAGCGACAGCTTGTACAACAAGAACTAACAAAACATCACAAACTTCAAGCTGAAAGTACTATACTAACTAACGACAGCTTGTACAACAAGAACTAACAAAACTTTACAAACTCCAAGCTGAAAGTACTATACTAATTAACGACATCTTGTACAGCAAGAACTAACAAAACATCACAAACTTCAAGCTGAAAGTACTATACTAACTGACGACAGCTTGTACAGCAAGAACTAACAAAACTTTACAAACTCCAAGCTGAAAGTACTATACTAACTAACGACAGCTTGTACAGCAAGAACTAACAAAACATCACAAACTCCATGCTGACTGAAGTACCGTACTAACTAACGACAGCTTGTATAGTAAGAACTAATAACACATTACAACATCTGAGCTGAAAGTACCATACTATAACGTTGAGTTGTTTCTTACCACACAACATCCCCCAAGGACTTTGGCACCGCCGTTGCATAAATAGCAAGATCTCCATAAAGATAAACAACAATGCAAAGATAGAAAAGACGAAGACCAACTAGAAACACAATATATCTGTTACAAACGCAACACATAACGAAAATTTCCTAAAATCGTCAGGGTCATTCAGGATAACTGAATTTTGATAAACAAATAAGAAGAGACTTACTTTTGTTGAAAAACAGACGAGCCATTTCACCCTGGGGTTAGTGGTGTAAAGAGAAAAATAAATTAAATATAATTAAAGTGCCTGTGAAACAAAACTTTTTATCGATATTTTCATTGACAAATTAAGATTTAGGTTTCTGTTGTTAAAACCTAATATTGCGATCTTTTACAACCCCATATAACCTCGGTGCATTGTCTTGTATTATATTGCATTGTATTCTGTTGTATTATATTACGTTGTATTCTGTTGTATTGTATTCTTGTTATTCTTGTTGTGTTGTGTTGTGTTGTGTTGTGTTGTGTTGTGTTGTGTTGTGTTGTGTTGTGTTGTGTTGTGTTGTGTTGTGTTGTGTTGTGTTGTGTTGTGTTGTGTTGTGTTGTATTCATATTGTATTGTATTGTATTGCATTGCATTGCATTGCATTGCATTGCATTGCATTGCATTGCATTGCATTGCATTGCATTGCATTGCATTGCATTGCATTGCATTGCATTGCATTGTATTGTATTGTATTGTATTGTATTGTATTTATATTCTATTTATATTCTATTTATATTCATATTGTATTGTATTGTATTGTATTGTATTGTATTGTATTGTATTGTATTGTATTTATATTCTATTTATATTCTATTTATATTCATATTGTATTGTATTGTATTGTATTGTATTGTATTGTATTGTATTGTATTGTATTGTATTGTATTTATATTCTATTTATATTCTATTTATATTCATATTGTATTGTATTGTATTGTATTGTATTGTATTGTATTGTATTGTATTGTACATGTATGGTATTGTATGGTATTGTATTGTACTGTATTATATTGTATTCTATTTGCATTCATATTGTATTCTATCGCACTGTATGTATTGTATTCAATTGTATAAACTTGGTGTACAGAATTTGCCACTTTGTGCTCATATTATAGTATATATTCCGAGCCGAACAGAACTTACAGTTTGTCCGACCATAGTCAATCGAGATATGGTCTGGAAACTCGGCAAACTTCAAAGCGCCTATAATGAGCTGTGATTTTATGTTGAACCGTACCTTACACCGTGCACATTCTTTGTTTTAGGTTTATTAATATTTAAATAGCACGGTTGAGTGATTGAACTGAAACGTTGCTATTGGACAGTTCGTTCATTATACTAAAATACAATGTGTTCAGTGACCGTGCACCGTGCACAAAAATGCATAAAGGCGAACAAAAAGATAGACCGAAGACTTTAGCTGAGTTTCCAGACCATATCTCGATTGACTATGGTCCGACCCAAACTCACTGTCATCGGACAGGCTCCGCAAAACCTGCATATTTTAAGTCCTGGAAATTTTTAAAGTTTTTTTTAAACGATTTCACAGTCTGTAACTCTATCTAAACACGAGTTCATCTCAATTCACTCACCATTTCAACCTTTGTTTTTAACTCGAAGGAATCTTCTGCATTCAAGAGCCGATCACCATCTTGAAAAGAAAATTAAACAAAAGCGGGAAAATCACGTTAGCAAGCTAGGTTTCCGTTAAAAAGGATGACTCAAAGGAAATATAGTAAGGTTAGATATACTGCGTGCAGAAACAGAGAACGTAGGAGTTTAACGTTTCGAGCGAAGGCCATTCTTCAGAGAGAAATGTGTTGTGAAACGGTCGCAATTGTCTCGCCTGTACTGAACATTCTCGTATAAAGTAATATTGGGCATTTCACTCGATTACATAGCATGTCTTTAAATGTATATATTCTACACTCGAATTTTCCTTCACCAAAAATCCCTTGTACATGCTATGTAATCGAGTGAAATGCCCAATATTACTTCTAATAAACCCAATTCTCTCCTGGCATTACCACCTTGATGTATACAGAACTCGCGATCAAGCTCTCGGAAAGGGCCTCCGTGGCTCAGTGGTCAGAGCATTGCACTAGAATCGCAAGGTCGTGGGTTCAATTCCTGCCGGAAGGCCTGTGTAGTTGCATTTTTCGCAACTGGTCCCGGTTTGGTCTTAAAATGTATATATTCTACACTCGAATTTTCCTTCACCAAAAATCCTTAGAACATTCTCGTATAAACCCGGGATGAAAGACGTCCCATCCCGCTTATGCAAGAGTCAATGTAAACCCCGACGCCCCCCACCCCGGGACAAGGTGGGGGTTAATAGGGGATGGTAGGGGATTTAGACCAGTGAACATTCCCAAGGGGGTAGGGGATTTGAAGCTTTTAGAATTTATTTGTCCCGAGGGTACGGGCATTGGGTAGGGATTAGTAATGAGCCTGTTGTTGATATTTCAGCAGTTGTTCATCTCAAGTAGTGTTTTTGTATGGTACTCAAATTAAGAACTGAGAATCCCTTGTAGACCTCGCACGGTTTTGATCGTTTTAAATTAGTTACGGTTGAAGTGACGACTGGTCAATTCATCAATATTTTGTTGCCAGTGACCTGGGAACGAGATTGGTCTTTTATTTTTTACAGTACTTTGTAAGCTATCTGTCTCGAGAATAGTTAGATGTCTATATTTCAAATGTAACCAGCTTCAAATTGAATGGTAAGGAGCTGAACGTAGTTGGGGAAACTATGTCTTAATAGTGTTTAAAACTCTTAATTTTTTGATTGCAGGCCCCAGATATAGGGGGCATTTTACGACATTTGGAGGCATAAAGTATCCCCAGAATGTGGGGCATTTGTAAATATTAGAAAAAGGTCAAAATCAAATCCCCACCTTGTCCCGGGGTGGGGTAGGTCGGGGTTTACATTGACTCATGCATTACTTGTCCCGTTCCAGCTCCCACGCCTTGACAAACGCTGGATTTTGGCGGGAGCATATTAAGAAACGATTTTTCGATACATTTAGAAGATTTTCCGTTGAAGGACCGGAGACTCGGTAAGGTAAAATACTTGTATGCTTTTCACAGTTCGTTTGCACGGAACCGATGTCTTCAAATGGCGGGAATTTTTTTTCTTCTTTCGCCTCGCTACATCTTCTCACGAATGCCCTGGGGACCGATATTTCATACTTACTGATAAGTAAATTTGTGGCTTCGCTATCGCTTCGTGGTTTTCGAAACTAAAATTAAATCAGTTACAAAATAATCAGTCTAGTATTTCACAATAATATTGACAAATCTAACATCTTTTTGCAGTTTTTCTTTCCTTGCTTCGTTGTTGAGATATTTCAGTTTGTTTGATATGTAAATGAAACATCTTGACGTCACATGTGCGCAAACGAGTTACTGCCATTTGCAAGCCACCGTTAGGCGAGCGATTTTTTTCATGTTTGTTTACGTTTGAAAGTTGCACGTTTCACAAAACGTTTAAAAACAAATAAATCAAGTTTCGGCGTCAGTTCAAAGAAACCTGTCAAAATGACGCCGCAAGTTGATTGATTTGTTTTTAAACGTTCAATGTTTTCGTGTGAAACGTGCAACTTTCAAACGTAAACAAACATGAAAAAAATCGCTCGCCTAACGGTGGCTTGCAAATGGCAGTATCGGAGAAGAACCAAGTTAATTCAAAGGAAGCATGTAGATGTGTTTCGCCCACAACACCAAACATGTAGAATTTTCAAGAGATTATATTTGATAAAAGCAAAGATAAATAACCTTTTCTGATAACTCATTATGCACATGTGACGTCAAGATGTTTAATTTGTATAACAAACAAACTGAAATATCTCAATAACGAAGCAAGGAAACGAAAAACTGCAAAACATAGTACTTTGTCATTACCTCCGCCAGGAGCTTATGTTTTTACCCCGTTCTGTTTGTTTGTTTGTTTGTTTGTTTGTTTGTTTGTTTGTTTGTTTGTTTGTTTGTTTGTTTGTTTGTTTGTTTGTTTGTTTGTTTGTCTGTCTGTCTGTCTGTCTGTCTGTTTGTTTGTTTGTTTGTTTGTTTGTTTGTTTGTTTGTTTGTTTGTTTGTCTGTTGGTTTGTTTATTTGTTTGTTTGTTTGTTTGTTTGTTTGTTTGTTTGTTTGTTTGTCTGTCTGTCTGTCTGTCTGTTTGTTTGTTTGTTTGTTTGTTTGTTTGTTTGTTTGTTTGTTTGTTTGTTTGTTTGTTTGTTTGTTTGTTTGTTTGTTTGTTTGTTTGTTTGTTTGTTTGTTTGTTTGTTTGTTTGTTTGTTTGTTTGTTTGTTTGTTTGTTTGTTTGTTGGTTTGTTTATTTGTTTGTCTGTCTGTCTGTCTGTCTGTCTGTCTGACTGACTGACTGTTTGTTTGTTTGTTTGTTTGTTTGTTTGTTTGTTTGTTTGTTTGTTTGTTTGTTTGTTTGTTTGTTTGTTTGTTTGTTTGTTTGTTTGTCTGTTTGTTTGTTTGTTTGTCTGTTGGTTGGTTTGTTTGTTTGTTTGTTTGTTTGTTTGTTTGTCTGTCTGTCGCCAGGATATCTCAAAACCTATTACACCGATTTTCATGAGAGTTTGCAGAAGGGTTGGCCATAGACCAATGACCAATCCATTAAATTTTGGTTGAATTTAGTCACAAAATTTGGATGAGAAATTAATAAAAATCTGACCACAAGATTCTCTGTGTAGAAGAAATGCTTGATTGCGCTCATTATCCTTATTTTATGCAAATATTTTTGCATAATTTTGGTATGAATGCTATCAAGCATTTTATTCATACATGCATGTATTGGTCTCGTGAGCTAGCCTGGTTAGTGGGATGGTCGTTTTCTTTTTAAACATCTCTAATAACCCACTGGCAGAGGTATATGCAGTCACTAGTTTTAACTTTAAGTGTTTTTCATTTCATATACTTTAACCTATTAAATGCTAATCCCAAATCAGTTTAATTCAAAAGAATTGAGGCAGTTTTTGTGTCACAATATCAACTGAGTGCAATATAGCATTTTCAGGAGCCTTTTGTCCCATCTTTTCTCCCATGGTAGTAGCCACTGACCTTTTTCTAAATGTGGGCACAGCTGAGCCCACAGTCAAATGAGAATAAAGGGCAGAATAAGGACAGCGGTTGCTCCTTTTAATACTCCTTTTTTTCTCACTGTACCCATGTTTGCCGGAATGGAGAACTTTTTTCTGTAAGGTACTTAAGTTGGACTACCTGATCATCATTTTCATCATTGTCAAGGTCTTTATTGGTAAGCACAGCATTTGCAATGGCCATTGATTCCACCATGAACGTACAAGTAAGAAAACTACATAAAAAGTATGATTATATATCATGGGCAGGTATGCAATGAGGGGGTGGTTGGGGAGGGTAATCACCCCACCCCCTTTTTTGGTTTTTGGGGGTGCAAACGAAATTTTGGAGGTCAAAAGTTACAGCTTCTACAGGTGGTGTGTGCTGTTAGTGCGCTGCCTCTCACCAAAAATTTAAGCCTGGTTAGATGGGGCTAGTACTTGGATGGGTGACCACTTGGGGATAACCCCATTGTCGAGCTTGGAACTTGTGTGAGTAGAGTTGTAGTTGATCTCTCCTGTGCTTCGAGGGTTTTTCACTGGGTTATCTGGTTTTCCTCCCTCCATAAAATCAACACCTACATCTTAGCTGTGATCTGTGGTCTGAATTGTGTCGACTATGGCGGCTGCCTGGAGCACATTTGATATGCCTCGAGACAGTCATGTTGATCTGTGTTTGCAATTCAGCCGCTGGCTGCAAGTAAGGATGATTAGCCCCCCAATTCTTTATCCTACTCTTTTTGAAATTACCAAAAGTTTTCTCAAACCATATTAAAATAAATTGCAAAATGAAAGTCTCATTTCGACTGAAATCACCAAAATTTTTAAAAATAGTGGACTGCACAGTTAAAACATGTGATTAATTTAATTAAAACCTTTATATTTTGTTCAAAAATATCCTCAGAATTGCCCCTTGGACCCTTTGGAAACAACCCCCTTTCAAAAATCCTGATTGCATGCCCTTGATCATGGGGACTTTGACAGAGGGGGCCCAATCTGAAAAAAACCCAACCAGCATGCCATGACATGTGTCAAGTATACGTAGTATACCTTAAAAATGCTAAAACCACAACAATAACAGCTGATATCAATACTCCAGCTTCACTGAATGCCTTAGGCATGGCCAAAGTACCAACTCCAACAATAAGATTAAATACGTAAATAAACCCAACCTACAGTATGCACAAAGTAAAAGAGGAACATACATACATGTTAGAATTTCTAAATTGGACAAAAGCTGAGTTGTCTGTTGTTCATGGAACATTATACACATGTTATACAAACATCTCAAACTCATTAATAATTCATGAGGAAAACACAAAGGAAATCAGTACCGTGTCTGTGGTTTGGATATCGGAGGAAGAAATTACATAAATTAAGCAAACTTTTACTTTGATTTTCTCTTTAAATACTGATTTGTTTGAAATGCTATATCAGGATATCCAAACACTTTGAAGTTTGTTTAAAAACCTCGGCTTCACCTCGGTTTTCAACAAACGTCTCGGTGTTTGGATATCCTGATGAAACACTCCTCCGAGTGTATGATATATATTGCATAGTCACCATCTGAACACTTGAGAAGATTCAACACTATTTGTTGGTGTTGTTAGTACACACCCTTTATGCTGTATTATTATTATACTGGTTAGTACACACCCTAAAACATTTATTATAGTACTGATATTTTCCAGACCAAGGTCTGATATTTTCCCATACAGATCTTGTTCTCAGTTAATATAAGCTCTTACTGGTGTAAATATTACCAGGGTTAAGTCACGTTGGCCTGAAAAACAGAGAAAAATCTTCTTGACATTTCGTGCGAAGGCCCTTCTCCTGACAAAGGCCCTTCTCCTGATGAAGCGCCTTCGCTTGAAACGTCGAGAAGATTTTTCTCTGTTTTTCAGGCCAACGTGACTTAACCCTGGTAATATTTGGATTTCAACCGTGGCCGACGCTGTCCTAGAAGCTCTTACTGGTGTATATATATATATATATATATATATATATATATTGTAACTCCATTATGATATATTATACAATGTATCATCTTTGTTATTTATAATAATATATTATACTACACACATACAAAACAGCCATATATGTGTATATAATAAGCAACGCCACATAAAAAGTTAAAATCTTTCTGGCTTCTTTGGAAACTTGTGAAAGAGCAATATTAAACAGTAGCCAATTTGTAACAAGGAACCTTTATATAAAAGCTAGCGGGGGCATTTTAATATGAACAAATATATTTGGACAGTGCGTTTTGACAGTGTTGTGCCATTTTAATAATATTAAACTATATACACCGTAGTTAAAAAGGTCTGGTTATTTTTAAAGTTTAAAATTTAGGATAATTACATTAAATAAAATAATATTAAAATTAAAAAGAAGTACTTAATTATGAATATCTCTGTCGAGAAGTGAAATGATACAATGTTATTAAATCATATAAAAATATAGAACTATATTTCTCCCACTCAAACTCACCACAGACGAATATTCACCACCCGAATCAACCATGATGAAATCCTGTCCGATTGGATCAGATCACCAATGATCGGCGATTCCGTTGGTTGATCAATTACTTCTCAATTGCAAACTGAAACGTATACCATATATCCAACCCCGGTGTTTTTTGTGACGAATAATTTCCGGTTAATCAGAATGTTCCAACCTCGTACTCAGTCTTTACACAAACGAGAACGCAAGTCATCAAGTTGGCAGTCACGAATCGCTGTGGCGCTCGTTCGAACACCCAAATTGACAAAATAAAGGTTTCATGAGTGTTTTAAACAAATTTTAACTTTGTCACGGTGCATGATATTTCCGGGAAATTATTCAGAGCGGCTGACTGAGATAGCGTGACTGAGTTGGCGATGACTTTCGTTCGCGTTTGATTCTCTAATGAGGGCGGTTTTCCACTTGCGAATTTTTTCGCGCGAATCAAAGGCGCGAATCGTACGTGTACATCAGTCCATTGTAAATATTGAATAGATTTCTAATTAGCAGTGGCGTCGGAGCGACACTAAAAGGGGGAGGGGGGGCAAAATTTTTAGGGGGGCCCAGCCGTCCAGGGGCATGCTCCCCCGAGAAATTTTGTAATCTAGAGTCTCTGAAATGCCATTTCCTGCATTTTAGGACAAGGATTTACAGAATTCTAAAGGTCCAAAAAGTCACAAAATACTCAAAAAGACAACACTTTTCCGGACATTGAAAATCTGCACTCAAATTTCTTTATTATATCTTTATTCAAAGTCGTGGGTTAGCTAGGGTTAGTGATTTTGTTAATCATAACTGTATTACTGGCCTTGTTTATTACTGGTCTTGTTAAAAAATGGGTGGGCCCAAACATATTCTGGCCCCCCCACCAAAAAAAGTGGGGGGCCTAGCCCCCCCCCCCCCCCCCCCGCTTCCGACGCCCCTGCTAATTAGTTCCAGCCGAGAGAGAGCTCATAAGCCTCATAAAGCCCTAATCAAACGAGAACGCAAGTCGTCGCAAATTGGCAGTCACAAATTTCTGTGGCGGTCGTTCGAACACCCAAATTAACAAAATGAAGGTTTCATGAGTGTTTTAAACAAGTTTTAACTTTGTCACGGTAAATATATTTTCGGGAAATTATTCAGCGAGGCTGGCTGAGATAGCGTGACTGCCAACTTTTGATGACTTGCGCTCTCGTTTGATTAGGGAAAAATGTCGATTAGCGCGAAAAAAATCGCAAGTGGAAAACTGGCTTAATTGTTTGGTGGTGGAGCGAAAAACTAATTCCCTGCAGGGAGAGGTATCTGCAGAGGGGGCAAGGGGCGGGGGGGGGGGTCTTGTCACGAATTCACGAAAATACCCTCCCCCCCTGCAGGAAAGGAAAGACTCTCCTCTCCTGAGACCCAGCTGAAGGCTAGGTAACACGGGCAACATTTCTCTTCAACTTTCAAAGCAACTTTGCTGCGTTGCAAGTTGAGAAGCATTGTTGCACGTATTACCACCACTGACCTCTATAATATAACTGGACTGCGGGGTCTCTCGAAAAAGTGGCTGAAAAATGATGGCGTGAGTCATTTGCAATGAGACCCCGCAGTCCAGTTATATTATAGAGGTCAGTGATTACCACCCACCTTAAACATTGTCACGCAACAAAATTTGTTGTCGCAAGTTGAAAAAAAATTGTTGAAAAAAGTAGACTCCAGTTATACATGCTACAAGATGCTGTTTCAACTTGCAACAACAAAATCATTGTTGCGTGACAATGTTTGAGGTGGGTGGTCACTGGTCATACGTGCAACAACGCTTTTCAACTTGCAACGCAACAATGTTGCAATTTGTCGCACTGTGTCAAGGTCAAAACCTGACATGAAGTAATTCAATATTCCAATCCGCTGATAGAAAATGCACCGCAGGTTCAGAAGTGCTCATTTTGTATGCAGTCGAGAGGCGAGCTCACCAACACACACGCTGTACAAAGTATGCTGTTTTAGGGCAGTTTTATAACTCCAAAAGACAAAAAAACCCACCTCATTATGGAAGAAAAACATTCAGTCTGGGTTGGCTCTTTGTCATCGAGTGCTAAAGAAGATGTTTTATCAGATCTGTTTAGTCAATTTGGTCCGGTCAAAAATGTTGTGATAATGCGAGACGAGCAAGGCAAGTCAAAACAGTTTGGTTATGTGAATTTCTTTAACCGCGAAGTGGCCGAATGTGCAGCTCATGTGATGGATGGCTATCTTCTTCTACGGCAGGCAATTAAAACGAAAGGTCCCAGGGAATTGCAGAAGTTGAAAGCTGAACTCGGTGGCGGCGGGAAGAAGGATTATCGGTCATTCACAGACTGTTTGTTTTTTATCGACGGACGCGACTGCACGTGGAAGGCTGGAGAGGTATTATGCATGTGGGCAAATGAGAATCTAGAAGTATTATTAATACTCACGGTTTAGAAACTTTCTTTTAATTCGAGTTGGGCCTTCAGACAGTGGAATATGCATTTTGTATTGTCGAGCGCTTATAATGGCAGATATTCTCTTCTTTTCTGGACTACCCTGCCACAGCCACCATCACCACAGCCACTACCACCACAGGGCCACTGTCACAGCCACCACTATCACAGCCACCACAACAGCCAATACCACAGCCACTACCACCACAACCACTGCCACTACCATCACAGCCACTACCACCACAGCCACTACCATCACAGCCACTACCACCACAGCCACTACCATCACAGCCACTACCACCACAGCCACTACCACCACAGCCACAGCTACTACCATCACAGCCACAGCCACTACCATCACAGCCACTACCATCACAGCCACTACCACCACAGCCACAGCCACTACCAGTTCACAGCCACTACCATCACAGCCACTACCACCACAGCCACTACCATCACAGCCACTACCATCACAGCCACAGCCAATGCCACAGCCATCACCATCACAGCCACTACCACCACAGCCACTACCATCACAGCCACTACCATCATAGCCACTACCACGACAGCCACTACCATCACAGCCACTACCATCACAGCCACAGCCAATACCACAGTCACTACCATCACAGCCATTACTATCAGCCACTACCATCACAGCCATTACCATCAGCCACTACCATCACAGCCATTACCATCACAGCCACAGCCACTACCATTACAGCCACTACCACCACTACCACCACAACCACTACCATCACAACCACTACCACCACAGCCACTACCATCACAGCCACTACCATCACAGCCACTACCACCACAGCCACAGCCACTACCAGTTCACAGCCACTACCATCACAGCCACTACCACCACAGCCACTACCATCACAGCCACTACCATCACAGCCACAGCCAATGCCACAGCCATCACCATCACAGCCACTACCACCACAGCCACTACCATCACAGCCACTACCATCATAGCCACTACCACGACAGCCACTACCATCACAGCCACAGCCAATACCACAGTCACTACCATCACAGCCATTACCATCAGCCACTACCATCACAGCCATTACCATCAGCCACTACCATCACAGCCATTACCATCACAGCCACAGCCACTACCATTACAGCCACTACCACCACTACCACCACAACCACTACCATCACAACCACTACCACCACAGCCACTACCATCACAGCCACTACCATCACAGCCACTACCATCACAGCCAATGCCACAGCCATCACCATCACAGCCACTACCACCACAGCCACTACCATCACAGCCATTACCATCACAGCCACTAACCATCACAGCCAATGCCACAGCCATCACCATCACAGCCACTACCACCACAGCCACTATCACAGCCACTACCACAGCCACCACCACATCCACTACCATCACAGCCACTACCACTACAGCCCCTGCCACAGCCAACACCACATCCACAACCACTGCAGCTACCACAGCCTGTCAGCCACCACTACAACCTGTCAGCCACCCCCACCCCTGCAGCTGTATCTAGAGGGTTTGAAATGTCGATACATCTGTTTGAGCACCTGAACTACTGTAGGTGCTCAAAAATTCATAAATTTGCCACTTGTGTTCCTAAATTACCTCTGAATACAGCACTGCCCTCCCTCTTGACAAACATTGGGGCCTCTTATGAAGTCATAGTTATGGGAGGGGGGTGGAACCACTACGGCAAAGGCCATACCACTTTTTAGCCTAGTACAGGTATTAGCAGGGCTTGGAATTTGTTTCTTACAGCATAGCCTAATATCTCACACCGTAGCGTAATGGTGTAATGTCTTACAACATAGTGTAGCCTAATAGAATTTAGTTACCAGTAATATTTTTTTCTTAGTGTCCTTTTCGTCATTGTCGAAAAGCAAAAGAAACTGAAAATGTTTGTGAAAAATGGTTGGAAAGACAATGTGAAGATTTAGAGTGTCATAATAGGCATCCAAGATTAACAAGAAATGGATCAATGATTAATGACTCTAGTAAGTAACCACTGGCTGACAGTGGCAGTGCCACAGGGTGGACTGGGGTGGACATGTCCACCCCAGTTCTTTTCCAGATCGATTTCTTAATTTTTCCAAATCCGTGGAGAAAACATGGGGGGGGGGGGGGGGGAGATGAAGTAGTATTGAGACTTTTTAAGATTGTGGCTATAATATTATTTGTCAGTGGTGCTTATGGCTGATAATCACTCTGGCGTTGGTAGGAGAACCGTGAACGGTCAGCAGTACTATTGCATTTCATGAAGGGTTACGTAAAGTACACTTGGTCACATCCCCTCTGCTGATACAAAGTAGTTAGGCTCGGGCCCTAAAATGTGTTTTCTTTTAGTGCATTTTTATGACGTTTTATAGCCTTCAGAATTCTGTAAAATCACCCCTCAAAGTGCAGGAAATGGCGTTTCAGGGACTCTAGATTCCAAAATTTTCTGTGGAGCATGCCCCTGGCCCCCCCCCCCTAGAGATTTCTCGCGCCTTCAGTGCTTCCTTTGTCCACCCCAGGCAGCCGCCATACAACACATATCGGCCCACAAATTACAGCTAAGACCTAGGTGTTGGTTTTGCGGCGGGAGGAAAACTGGAGAACCCGGTGAAAAACCCTCAAAGCACAGGAGAGACCAACTAAACTCTACTCGCATGAGTCTCAAGCTCGAGAACAGGGTTATTCCCAGATGGTCACCCCCATCCAAGTACTACTAACCCCATCCAATCGGGCTCAACTATTGGTGAGAGGCAGCGCCCTAACAGCACACGCCAACTGTGCTCCCCGTCGCTCTCAGCTTGCTCAAAATTACCTTTAGAAAATGTGACCATTCACTGAGAAATATTTATTTGTTTCTGTCAGAAATAGACTACCTGTATCCAGGGATGCCAGAACTGGGGGGCAGGAGGGGAAGTCGCCCCTTTTGCTTGGAGGAGCAGGTGGGCTGAAGTGCCCTTTAAATTTAAATAAAAAACTTGTTAAATATTTTCAATGACGTGTTTTTATCGCGTATTTAAACATACATGAAGGAGGTTAAATATTGTCTAAAACCAATATTACAGCATTCAACTATGGCAAAACAAAGTATCATCTAGGTCCATGGAAGATTGGAATCATTGGATTGCACTTTGGCAAGTGCTTACCACTGATTTCAAATAATAGACTCATTATACTGGATAGAGCATCTATTGTTTCGCGCGTGGCAAAAATTGAAGTCGGAAGTGAGGCTAAAAATCTCGCGGCGGCCATATCCGGTGGGTGCTCGCTGTGAAGTCGGAATAAATTAGCGGCGGCCATTTCAGGTGGGACCCACTTGGTTTTCATACAGCCACATTTAAGTTCTCCCATAGCGACAGGTACAGGACACAAAAATTTAGCTGGTTTTCGTTAAAAATCCTATTGAGATCAGTGGTCTATTATTTCTATGTGCTTACCCCTCCTGCCTTTTTATTGTTCCGGCATACCTGCCTGTATCAATGCTAAATATATTTGAGTGCTATCACTATAATAAAAGGAAGAAGGCAAGAACCAATGATACAGACACATTTCAAATCCAATGTGCCTGGACACTAAGTAGGGGGAAAAGAAAAAAAGAAAACCCCATCCTACCCAACCGACGTTTTTGCAAGAAGAAACCGTAAACCAAAGTATTCTTTTTGTTTGGTCTTCATGGTGATATTAATTTTTCTATTTCAATCATTTTTCCATAGCAGTCAATAGATGTCCTTCTCATAATGCTTTTAAGTGTTTTGGTGAATGTGGCAACAAGGATTGTAATACTCATTTCTTGGAGCAGTTGGCTTATCTTGAGCATGTTAGAATGGCTAAGAAGAAACTTCCCAAGCCTTTTGCAACATGTGCCAAGGTGAGCAAATGTGTACTACCATACACATTTAGGCCTAGTTGACACTGTACTGGATGAATTTGAGACTACCAGAACTTGTACAGTTCCATTTGTTTACATTGTAATGAATATAATGAATAATCAAAAAGTAATGCTTCTTGAAAGTAACAGACCCCTGAAAGTAATGCCTCTCGTAAGTGTCAACTCCCCCCCCCCCCCTCCCCCCCCAAGTAACACTTCTCGAAAGTACTGTAACTAGTGCCCCTTCCCCAATGCAACCCCTCAAAAGTATTGGGGCCTCAACAGTAAAGCTTCTTGAAAGTATAATGCCCTTCCCAAAGTAATGTGGCTCCGAACGTAACGCTCCTCCCAAAATAACGGCGCCCCGAAAGTAACGTGGCCCTGAATGTAAAGCTTCTTGAAAGTAACGGGACCTAAAAGCAACGCCTTTCAAAATTAACGCCCCCTCCGAATGTAACTTCCTCCGAATGTAACACCTTCCGAAAGTAACGCCTTTGGAAAGTAACGACCCTCGAAAGTAGCGCGCCGCCGAAATAACTTACCTCACCCTCCCAAAAAAGAAAAACGTAGCAGGTTTCTGAAAGTAACGCTCCTTCAAAGTGATGGTTCCCGAAAGTAACGCCGCTTCCCGAAAATAACGCCTCTCTGAAAGTAACGCCGCTTCCAGAAAGTAAAGCCGGTTTTCCGCTAGGCGACATTTTTCGCGCGAAGTGACTTTTTATTTTGTCTCATGAGCTCTGAGCTGGAACTAATCAGAAATCTATTGAATTCGAACAAAAGAAAGTCGCTTCGCGCGAAAAAAATCGCCTAGTGGAAAACCGGTTAAACGCCTCTTTCCGAAAGTAACGGCCACTCGAAAGTACCGGTCTTTTATGTAGAGGATAAAGCCCGAGAACGAGGGATTTATGTATAGGATAAAGCCCGAGAACGAGGGATTTATGCTATATAAAGACCCGAGGACGCGAAGCGTCCGAGGGCTTTATATAGCATAAATCCCGACGTTCGAGGGTTTTATCCGACTTAAATGATTATTGAGGAGGTTTTCCAACAAAGTTTTGTCTTTTTTTTCTACCTTAATTGGACAAAGATTTTCCTAGTTTTTTTCTTCATTTCTTTTCTAATTAGTATTCATAGGGTTGTATGCTATATCATAGTTAATAGAAAATATACATGATTCAGAAACCTGGCAAACTTCAAAGCGGTTAACAATCAAGCTACGATTCATGTTGAAAGGTACATGAAGGTGCCAAATCCTTTGTTTTAGGTTTATTAATATTTAAACAGTACAGTTGAGTGATTGAAGCCAAACGTTGCCATTGGATGATTGCTTCATTATACAGAAAACACAATATGTTCAGTAACCGTGAAAGTGCAAAAATTTCCATAAACCTGAACAAAAACATAAAACAATGACTTTTGTGAGCTTCCAAACCATGTATATTTTCTATTAACTATGGCTATATACAACCCTCGCAAGAACAAAGAAAACCGACTCAATAATTATTTAAGTATAGGATAAAGCCCTCGGAAGAACAAAGAAAACCGACTCAATAATTAGTTAAAATAGCATTAATTCCGCGAGTAACGAGGCCTGCTATTTTTGCAACTCAGCGGTAATAAAGTGTGATATTTTGTTCTTTTTACCAGTGTCAAGCTGTGTTCTTCAGCGGTCCTGAGAAAATAAACCACCGGTGTTATAAAAATGTCATTAAACCATCTCCTCCCGATATACAACATTTCACGTCGGCCCGTGTGCCGGCTGAGAAAGATATAATTTACCCAGTCGCCACGTACCCGATCAAACCTCTCTCAGGCGATCTCCCCAATACAAGTACGGATAAATCGATACACGTTCAACCGAGCAATCACAATCAAGTCTCTACGAAGCTATCTACGATAGACTATTCAAACCTTGACAAAAATTATTCATCTACAGTTTGTAACCAAGTAGACAGATTACAAATTTCGAGTGGGTTACTACGAAAGGACTTGGCTTCTCTTTGTGTCCCTTACGAAGGAGCCGCTGTTCCTTATAGACTGCTACAGACGACACTTACGGGCTCTAATACGAAACCCCGTACGGAAACCGAACCTGTCGGAGTGTTCTGGGACTTTGAGAACTGTCCTGTGCCCAAAGGGAAATCCGCTTTGGCCGTTGTTCAGAAATTGCGGAGTGTGTTTTTCAAAGATAGACGGGAAGTGGAATTTATGTGTGTATGTGATATTAGCAAGGAGAAGAAAGCTGTTATCGAGGAGTTAAATAAAGCACAGGTTAGTAATGTATCATTCACGAGGAGCCGTTGATTATCTGATTTCAAAACACCGAGACGTGTTGAAAAACGAGGCGAGAGCCGAGTACAGTAAAAACTCACTAACAAGAACCTACATTTTACCAAATCAGCCTGGAATAGGTTCTTATATTCTTATATATTCTTATATAAATAAATTCTTAATTTCAGCCTGAGATTCTTAATAGGAATAGGTTCTTGTTAACGGGTTTTTACTGTATAGCTTCTCCGACAAACCAAGTGACCAATCAAATGCGTAGTTCAAAACGATCTACGAACTTCCCGCGAAGATTTGGGTGAAAAGTGATTTGCAAATGACTGTAAAACCGCTTAAATTTTTGTGTAAAACAAATAGATTACATTTTACCGTGTGTGTGTATTGTAATACATCACAGAACCTTGAATTTTCTTTACTCTTATTTAAGGTGGCTCCCTACGGTAATTTCAGTAGGGGACTGGTGACTAGAAATAGTATCGTTACGCATGCGTAAACAGCGATCTTGTCGTTTCGAAATTCTATGACCGCGTCGACATGGATGTTAGACTTGTAGACGTTTTCTTCGGTGAATTTTGGTAAAATTTTGTAAATAAGTAATTTATAAAAAGTTCTAAAGTATATGTAATTTAAAAAAAAATTCATACTGACACAGAACTTTTTTAAATCGATAATTTGTATAGCGAAAAATCTGTACCTACAACGTATCTTCATTTCTTGCATGAATATTCCCTACAACAATATCTATCATTTCAGCAATTTTTAAGAAAATTCACCGAAGCTAACGGAAGACATGCCGCTTCAATTATACAATATTTGAAAATATACAAAAATTCCAACGTCATTATTACTATGGTAACAGCAAATAATTGAACTTTTTAATAAATATTTTATATCTGCAATAGTTCTGCTATAGTAAGGTCTACTTAGTATTTATCTAACAAATGTTTATGAATAATATTAGATTAACGAGCGTATGAAATAGCGCGCACTTATTTAAACTATATAGGGAGCCACCTTAAATGTGTCTTCACTCTTCAATCGGAATAAATCGAGAAAATCCATCTAAAACGCCAATGTCAACAGGCTTTCAATCAGTTTGTCGTGTTCATTTTAGGTGACAGTTGTGCATATCAATTCAACATCGAAGAATGCTGCCGACGATAAACTACGGCAAAGTCTACGGCGTTTTGCACAAACTTACTGCTCTCCTGCCACCGTCATTCTTGTCTCTGGTGATGGTAATTTTGCAGTTGAGTTATCCGATTTACGGCATCGTCACAACTTTCAGATCATTTGTCTTCATAATGCCGCTGCTTCGTCGGCTCTCTTGGGCTTTGCTCATGAAACACATCGCTTTGACCTGCTTGCTGAGGATTTGGAAGTCTTTAATCCCGTCCAGGTAGAGCGATTATTTGTATTTGGTATTTAATTTACGTAGGCGTGAGGTAATATGTATCACGCGCTATCATGTGATGTGACTTGCCTTGCCCTTGCCCTTGCCCTTGCCCTTGCCCTTGCCCTTGCCCTTGCCCTTGCCCTTGCCCTTGCCCTTGCCCTTGCCCTTGCCCTTGCCCTTGCCCTTGCCCTTGCCCTTGCCCTTGCCCTTGCCCTTGCCTTGCCGTGAAGACATGTCATGTCTTGTGATGTGATGTGATGTGATGCGATGCGATGTGATGCGATGCGGTGTTGTGATGCGGTGCTGTGTGGTGTGGTGTGGTGTGGTGTGGTGTGGTGTGGTGTGATGCGATGTGATGCGATGCGATGCGATGCGATGTGATGTGACCATAAGTCACACGGTTGACCATAAAGGATGAGCAATCCAGTTATAGACATTAGTGTATGTTACCCTCAATATGTAAAATCGCTTTATTGTTCG
>OZ036011.1:9495009-9505009 GCA_964035015.1 Corallium rubrum
CCATTCTCGGCAAAGTGGTTCATGTTTCGATTGCGACCGAGAAAGACAAAGAACTTTGCTACCTTCAAGACGAAGTTGTTGTCGTACTGCAAGAAGCGCCCCTCAACTGGCTACCACTAAGGACTTTTTTAACGAACTTCGAGAAGAAACATCGTAGGGGGTTGGATGTGAGACACTTAGAACAAATACAAGGTGTTGTTGTGGTTAACGGCTCAGCTGGTTGTCAGACTGTTAGTCTTGTAGAGGGCAAGATTGATACGGAACTGGTGGCAGTTGATGTGCCCTCGTTTGCTTCAGATGTGTTTAAGTTGCTCCATCATTACGAGGGAGTTATGTCGTTGGCTTCTTTTCCCGCCTTGTATTGGCTAGAGTTTCATAAGGAAATACAAGCGTCTTCTTCTGGAACGCTTTTAACGGAGTTGCTAGCTGGCTTACCTAATGTGATGGTCACTGGAGCTGGAGCTGGTGTGTCTAGTCGGTTCATACAGTGGATTAAACCAACCTCTAGTCCTTGTAAGTATTATTGACAAAATTTATTCTGTATCGGAATAAAGACACTATAGGCGACACAGAACTGACGTTGTATCAATCAGTTCTATATCTAGCTCAACCTTGTTCATGTTGCTCAGCTTAACATCGTCTGTGTTGGCAAGCTCAATCTTGTTTATATCGGAACAGCACAACATTGTTTAGGTTGACTAGCACAACCTTGTTCGCGTTGTTTAATGTTGTTCATGTTGTGTCTTTGTGCGTGTGTAATTGTAATTGTAAAGCTATACTCAAAATAATCACTGCATGTTTTCTATCTTGTCTTGTCTAAACGTAAGGTGATGCTTCAAATCTCTTACATCTCAGCTCACAGCTGGTGGACGTTCTTCAGAAAGACCACGAATTTGAAATGACGATAGAACAGTTACACGAACACTTCTCTTGTACTTTTGGTAAAGCGTTGGACCCTTCCTTGCACGGGTTTCAGTCACTATGCGATCTGCTCCATGCCTTACCTGCAGTTGTCGAGGTATTGAAAACCACATTACATACTCTTTATATGTCGTTCTTTCTGTGAATAATAATAATTTCAAATGGAGAAGAATCACTGCTGTAGAGAAAAGTTTTCTGACTGCCCCAACTGGGAATCGCACCCAAGGTCCCTGGTTTAGCGTACCAGCGCTCTACCATTGGTCTATTAGGACTCCCGACTGAGGGAGTCAGAAATATCCAAGTATCAATCTTTTATTTCAGGTCGAAGGCGCCAACCCAGGAGACGTTGTCTCGCTTACGCGCCAGCACCGAGTAAAGTTGTTTGCCAAGGAGATTGAAGAGCTCCTACTGACACAACAGGACAACACTGTACTTCTTTCCAACTTCATGGCTTCTTATGTCAAGTACTTTGGGCATAAGTTTAAGGTTGCTTCGTTCGCTTTCAGCCGTCTGACTGATCTAATCAAGGCAATACCAGACGTTGCCGAGGTAAGTCGTTGACATATGTTGGGGTTGCGTGGAAGAAAGCTGCATGAACCATTGCATCGCGTGTGTAGGACTTTCATGGCGTTTTAATTTTACTTGGGTTTCTAGATTGATGGAATTGGAGATCAAAGAACTGTTACGCTTGTTCATAAAAGTGAGTGTAGGTACACTGTTTAATGGAAAACTGATCATGCAGAATGACCTTTCGTTCCTTCGTTCGTTACTTCCTTCCTTCTATTCTTCGCTCGTTACTTCGTCCCTTCTTCTTTTTCTTTCCTTCTCTCCTTCGTTGATTCCTTCCTTCGTTTATTCCTTCATTCCTTCGTTCTTTCCTTTTTTCTTCTTTCTTCTTCCCTTCCTTCCCTCCTTTCTTTCTTTCTTCCTTCCTTCATCCCTCCCTCCCTTCCTTCTTTCCTTCCGTTCCTTCCCTTCCTTCCTTTCCATCCATCCATCCATCCATCCATCCATCCATCCATCCATCCATCCATCCATCCATCCATCCTTCCTTCCTTCCTTCCTTCCTTCCTTCCTTCCTTCCTTCCTTCCTTCCTTCCTTCCTTCCTTCCTTCCTTCCTCCCTCTCTCCCTCCCTCCCTTCCTTCCTCCCTCCCTTCCTTCCTTCCTTCCTTGCCTTTCCTTCCTTCCTTCCTTCCTTCCTTCCTTCCTTCCTTCCTTCCTTCCTTCCTTCCTTCCTTCCTTCCTTCCTTCCTTCCTTCCTTCCTTCCTCCTCCTCCCTCCCTCCCTCCCTCCCTCCCTCCCTCCCTCCCTCCCTCCCTCCCTCCCTCCCTCCCTCCCTCCCTCCCTCCCTCCCTCCCTTCCTTCCTTCCTTCCTTCCTTCCTTCCTTCCTTCCTTCCTTCCTTCCTTCCTTCCTTCCTTGAAACTATTAAACTAAAAGAGTTTTGTAATTAAAGGTCATGTACAGTCCGTTCTGCGCATGTAAGTTCAAAAACTATTTTGAACTTTTCTCAGAAGAAAACATTCAGTGGTAGGGTGGAAGGCAACTCGCTCCTCTTTCTGTCAGTTACGACACTCCCTAAGACCTTACCCCAGGGTAGACACTCACATTAGCCCAACATTGCTACTTAACTGATCTCTCACTCACCATGTTTAACTTCTTTATAAATCCTCTTGAAATGTTCGTACCTCCAGCGTAAGTCTTTAAAGAAATTAAAAAACTGATTTTAATATCATAAGAACATTCCTTCTCTGAAGACGCAGCTGGGAAAAAAACATGCATTATACAACCTTCAGTTATAAGAAGTACAATATAATTCCAACGTGAAACAAATCTTTATTTACAAAAAATATACTGCTACCTTATTCAAGATTGTAAGCTTTCCGTGCTTCCTCTTCATTACTTGTACTTGAAACAAAACATTTTCAGAAGAAATAGGAGAAATTCGAAGAGATATCCTCGCCGAATCGCTTGGTTTTCTGCCATGTTGCTCCTAACAGTTTACATAGGGCGGAGTACTTCATGTAATTATCTACGAATGTCATGTTTTGGGCACCCCATGGCGTCATGCGCAGAACGGACTGTACATCACCTTTAAATATAATACTTTAATTCAACACTATTGTTTTTTCTTGCACCTGTTCTGGTGTTATTTTAGAAGAGGAAGCAAGCACACTAAAACGTCGCTTGGATGACCTAACTCAAGACTTGACAGTTCTGTTAAATAACGCCAACGACAATGAAATTCCTGTGAACGCTGTCATGGAAACGTATCTTCGACGTCACGGTCGTTGCCTTTCACTAGTCCGTTACAATTGCCAGACTTTGGGCGAACTTATAGCACGCCTGTCAAATTCTTTTCAGGTTAGAATAAGTACCTCACTGGACTTTCCATGTTTCTATAATTGGAGAGCGAGAGTTTCACCGGGGTATCCAAACACAAGAAAGTAAAGCCTGAATTGTGAAATTACAATGGAAGACTTTTTACAACTTTTCCGTATCTTTCTTCGTTTTTGAGATTTTTAGATTTGTTTGATATGTAAATGAGATTGTTTCTGACATCATAACCTGGTTATGACATCAGAGACCGGCATCTCATTTACATATCAAACGAATTGAAATATCATGAAAACGAGGAAAGATACGGGAAAGCTGTAAGGACTTCCATTTCACAAGTTCTTTCAAATTAGACAAACTTAAATTAATATTACTGAAGCATCCCCAGAGAAGCATCGCGAAGCGACTTTCTTTTGTTCGAATTCAATAGATTTCTGATTAGTTCCAGCTCAGAGCTCATGAGACAAAAGAAAAAGTCGCTTCGCGCGAAAAAAGTCGCCTAGTGGAAAACCGGCTTTACACTGCTAAAGTCAACCGAAAAATTTTTCAAATCCCGCTCGAGTCAGCCGAAATTTTCCGGTTGACTTTAAGAAATCATGAAAAATTTTCTTAAATTGATATTGCCAATGCTCTTCAATGGTAAGACACCGTGAAATGTAAATTTTACTCTGATGAAGGGTTCTGCCCGAAACGTTAGTATTTTGTTTCTAAAAAATAAAAATATACACTTAATGTCTGCTCCCGAGGGAAACAGTTAGTTTTGTTTTCCCAAGAGTCTTGATATTTCCCGAGACTCGAGGGAAAAGAAAACTAACTGTTTCTCGAGGGATCAGACATCAAGTGTTTTGTTATATAGCTTGAGTTTCGCTGAATAATTTCGACGTTTATCAAGGGAAAGTACACAAAAGACAAACGCTAAGACTTACCAAAACACTTCGCCTGGCTCCGTTATTTCACTTCAACCAAACAAATATAAGTCTCAGAACAAAAGAACAGCAATACATTTCTCCAGTTAATCTTCACACATGCTTTGAAGACCTATAAATATTCTTTTTTTCATACCAAACAAGCTTTTGTTTATAGGATGCCGTGAAGAGTTCAAAGTTCTAGCGGGCAACAATTGAAATCTTATTGACCGAGCAGGCAATAAGTTCTCAATTATTTCCCGCTCGGTAGACATTGAAATTTAGCTAAGGTCATGTGACCACAAACCAACCAATGACAGTCATCGTTGTATCCAGCGAAACTCTAGCTATATAACAATGACAGTTATTCAACTTTTCACTTTGCTCTAATCTTATGTGCTCTTTCTCTTCGTGTAGATTGTCCTTAAGAATGACGAAAAGTTTTTAAAGTTTTGTGCCAATGTTACGATGGATTCGGTTAAGAAAGATATGGTTATTCTACTACGAAGTCAAGAAAACAAGTTTATTTATATGAAGGCTCTTCCTAAATCTTATGAAAAGTTTTTCCACAGAAAGTTGCCGTACACACTGCCACAACTGAAGGAGATTCTACAAAGTATGACCGAACATGTACAGGTAACGGTAATACAGTAAATAGCGAGTTTGAGCAAGACAACAAAGTACAAAGACGAGGACGAGAAGTTTCTTTTAGTGAACTATGCTGAAGGTGTCTTAAACTGAATATAGCCAAATTAAATCGAATATTAAAATCAAGCAAGCTGCAGGCAGATACGCACAACAATTCAACAAAATATTCATTGTATAAAGTTTCAAAACAGTTTATTAAATGGCAGTTAGACCATCCTGTGCCAGGTCAATGATGAGCTATTTTCTGACTTCGTTCTTACCACAACGAACTTTGTCAATATCTTCGTTGTCAACGAAGGCCACGCAACGAAGACGTTGAACAATATGAATAATGAATAATGATAAAAAAAATAATCAGAATAATTGCAGACGTTGGAAACCTGTCTTCGTCTTCGTACTTCGTTGTCTTGCTCAAACTCCCTAATATTAAAGGTGAAGAATCCGACGTAGTTTAAATGCTTATGAAGCGAAAATTAAGTCTGTCTCAGAGCCGGACTGGCTTCGTATTAGGGGCAGTGCCATTAGGCAGAGAGCGCCGAAAATTTAGAATTTTATAGTCTCTGAAATAGCATTTCCTGCATTTTGAGGGGGGTTTGACAGAGTTTTGAAGGATATAAAATACCAAACAAAATACTCAAATATACTCATTGTATATAGGAATACACCATAACATGCAAGGCATACATCATGAGGACATGTCGTCATACATGGACAAATCAACTCACATTGTGTATACCATTAATTAGATGACTACTTCATGTCAGGCTGTCAGCTGCGTGAAGCGTACTAAAATATTATTTAATCGTAATATACTAAGCTGTATACTGATTAAAACGTAAAACGACTATAAATCCAAAATCGGGTTTTTAAATAGGAATTACACTACATATCAAATATATTATTATACAACGGGAAAAGGGCGTAGTAACGGCATCCTGCATGTGCCATTGGCACAATGGCACATAGGGTCAGTCCGACTCCGGTCTGTCTTATTTGAAATAAGCGACATCTTTTGCAGTTTTTCGTTTCCTTGCTTCGTTTTGTTGAGGTATTTCAGTTTGTTTGACAGTCAAATTTGAAACACTCTTCTTACGTGCGGCCAAATTGAAATTTTTCTCTATAATACTTGCAACGCGCAGGAATCGAAACACTGCTCCACTTGCTTCTGTTTCTTTATGTAGATTCGCGGCAAGGGGAACGACCAAGTTGTTGGACTCTTTAATGGTACGTTTAATTCGAATTATTATATGGCTGAGCTTGTTTTCGGGTTATTACGCCAAACGGCGCACGCTGATTGGTTGCTGAGCGGTCCGGAAAAAGCCGTAATGCTCTCGGCACTGTGAGAGGGCATTACGTCATTTTTAATTACTGCAATTTTTGGCGGGAAAATTACTGAGTTGATTTGAATGAAAATAAAAGCGAATAGGCGAGTTTCAGGGTGTTGCGCACGCATTGTTTTGCAAAGGAATTGGCGGGCTCTTGGCGGGGTCCCCACAAAGTAAGCAATGGCAAACAGACTTGCTAGCGAGCCAACACCAACAGAATATCAGTGTTAAACATCCAGAACTGTATCTATACTTTGTTTATCTTCATCAGTATGTTTACTTTGAGTGGAGCTTGCCAGTTTTTTTGAAAAATGATGCGCGCGCAACACCCTGAAACTTGCCCATTAAATATATTCGTTGGAAAATTTTGAACAATAATACGTCCTGAAACATTAGTGTTTCTTTTTATAAAAACTTCTTATTTAAAAGCGCGAAAAATAAAAGCCTAACACATGTGAACATGAAGCTCAAAAGAAAGAACTAAGGTGAACAGCGACATCTGATCAAGACGAACGTAGAACTAAAAACAGATAAGAAAACAAACAAACAAAAGCCATATAATAAAAGGCTTATTAACCTCGTTTTCTCGGTCTCTACGGGGAAGTATTTGTCCTCGGTTTTATCGCACAAACCTCGCTCCTTCGTCGCTCGGTCTGTACGAAAACCTCATGCAGGCGAATACTTTCCCGTACAGACCGAGAAAACGAGGTTAATAAGCCTTTATTAACTTCGTCGGTAATGCGACGTAAATGCAACGTCGAATTTAATTGTTTTTACTTGGACTCGTGGAGCCTAAAAACGACTTTTTGAAAACATGGCGCCGACTTGTCACAGACAGAAGAGAAACATTTAATTCGACGCGACGATATTTCGTCGTGTAAATCGAACACGCATTATCGTCGCATTATCCGTCTGACTCAAACGAATTTAATTGCCCAGACGAATTGAATTTGGGCGTCGAATTTAATCGAGTTATACGTCGCAGTTTCGTCGAATAAACTTCAAACAATTAAATTCGTCTGAATTAAATTCGTCTATTGTGCGATGTTTAGCGCAGGCTTCGATTTATTCATATATGATGTGGTATGATCAAATTAAATACATTATGGACATATTAATCCACAGGTAGTTCAGTTAGTCCAGGCAGGTACAGCCGTCCAGGTACTGTGACTTATACGATATATATACATTGTATAGATAGATATTCTAGTTAGTTTCAGAAATTACAGCTTGATGTTATTAATAATTGTCAGTTGTTTGCTGTACAAGCTGTGTTAGTTAGTAATACTCAGAAAAACTCAATTAATTAACCTTGCTCCGCTATCTGAGTTCTAGTGGCTCAATGGTTAGACCGTCTGGCTAGCATTCAGAAGGTTGTGGGTTCGAGTCCTGCTTAGAGCTCAGAGTTTTTCTGAGTATTACTAACTAACACAGCTTGTACAGCAAACAACTGACAATTATTGATAGATATTCTATTATAGTGTAGCTGTGAAGACTAGACTATGATTGTATAGTAGATACAAGGTAAGATAAATACTACAAAGTAATACACTCGCTTTTTCATCTCGCACTATAAAAATATATAAGAAAGAAAATGTATAAGAAAGAGAATATATTAGAAAGAAAAAACGAGTCCAAGGGGCCGTTTACATGAATCCGGGTTGAGTTTCAATCCGGATTGAACTCATTCCGCTTCTGATCAAACCCCTTTATCTGTTTACATGAATCCGGATTGAGATTAGCTCATTCCGGATTGAGTTCAATCCGTTTCTCATTCCGGATTGAAATCTCATTCCGGATTGAAATTTCGTTCCGGAATCATGTAAAGGCGGTGCGCGTTTCATTCCGGAATGAAAAACGTGACAGAGAGAACTAGAACAAACAATGTACGCGTGTTTTCTAATATTTACGGATTTCAGGCGACAGGCGGATTTCAATCCAGAAACCCAATTCCCATGTAAACACGGATTGACTTCGCTTTTCAATCCGGATTGAGGATTGAAACTCAATCCGGATTCATGTAAACGGCCCCTAACTTACAGTTGAGCAATTTTTTTAATGTTGTGAAATCAACGTAAGTCTTCGTCTTCCAGAACCTAAAAGAGTTTTCTCTTTAGTTTTGATTTAAATACATAATTTACTAAAATCCTGTAAATCGTCTGGTATCTTATTCCATACTTTCGATGCATCATTACTGAAAGATTCGCTTTACTGTTTTTCTTTTGTTCAAGGCGTCGTTGACTTTGTTTTATTTTCACACTCAACTTTTTAGCCGCAGGTACAGAGGTCGACTTGGAGTTTCTTTTTACGAGAACAGCAGTTGAGATCTTGTACGACCACCCTGACTACACTTTATCAAAGACCAAATTTATTTATTTATATCGTCAAAAACTTCAACGACATAAGAGCATCGTTGAACATGAAGAATTCTTGGACTGTGTCCCTTGCTGTGTCCAGGTGAGGATAACATTAGCATTGTTTAAAGTGTTTATGAAACAAAAATTAAGTTTGTCTTATTTGAAAGAATACTTCAAATAACAGAGTAACATGTTTTGCAGTTTTTGGTTTCCTTGTTTCATTGTTGAGATATTTCAGGAACATCTTGACGTCACATGTGCATAATGAATTATCGAAGAAGGTTATATATATATATATATATATATATATATATATATATATATATATATATATATATATTATATATATATATTCATACTTGTACCTTTATCAGGGTGATAACAGCGGGACATAAAAACGATATGTCCCGCTGTACCGTATCTGTCCCGTCATATATCCCGCTGCATGTCCTGCGTTGGGAGCCCTAAAACATGATACAGGCACAAGTAATATTTAAAAACCGAGTCAGAGTGCTTTATCATTGTATATAGACGCGAGCCGAAGGCGAGCGTCAATATACAATGATAAAGCACGATGATGAGGTTTTTAAATAACTTCCAAACCATCATCATAAAGTACCTAAGGTTATAACAAAGCAAGTCAATCACCGAATGTGGGAGGTTATAAATTATCATATTGGTGATTGGAGCATGCGCTGTGATACAAAAGAGTCCCACATTTTGTATTCAAGGCAAAGAGGAATAAAGTTCTCATCTAAGAAACAGCTTGTTTGCAACTAAAAGTTGCCTCTCCCTCTCGTATTGGGTCGCTACCAGCGTACCCTTGTCGAGATTGTTGAGGGACAAGTGTCTATATATGTGATATAGACCACATGTGTCTATATATGTGATATAGACCTGATTAATAAAACATCAGTGTCTATATCACATTTATATACAGGTTAATGGGTTTATATCATACTATAAAGGCACTGATTAAAGATTAATTTCTTTTGAATTTTCCTCATGAATTATTAATGAGGTTTAGAAGTATGTGATAAATAGTTCGCTGCGCTCACTCGTGACAATAACAATATCGTCCCTCAAACGATAAAACTGATATCACCTCGTCCCTCATGTGATAACCTATACTTATATATATTTATATATATATATATGTATATATATATATATATATATATATATATATATATATATATTTGTGAAATCATTACTAATTCATGAGTTTTGCAGCCAATCCAATTTCAGAAATACGTCACATGTATACCCCTGTAAACCCCATACAAACTAAAACCAATGATGCTAATTAGTTACAACCACTAGTGGATGTATACTCTTCTGATACAACCACTAGTGCTTGTAACTAATTAGCATCTCAATATCCCAAAGGGATTTTTACTATTCATTCATTTCACAAGTTGTTTACAACACTCGCGTCCCTGTTGTATTGAATATACAATCCAGGTGATCTGAAAACACGGAAAAGGACTGGGACTAGTTGTCAAA
>OZ036011.1:9510009-9625009 GCA_964035015.1 Corallium rubrum
ATTAAAAAGCTAAAAAGTTATATAAATCTATAAGTAAACTACTAATGTTATATTATCTAATTACTAATTACTGATTACAATAAAAAATTCAATTTAAGTGGGATACTCGACTTAGGTGCACATCGCCGGAATAAAAGTGTTTTTAAATTTGTTTGTACGCGTATAGTGGTTATCAAAAACACGCTTTCGCCTCAGATTATAACTGGAGACATGCCTGGGAGGAAGCAGGTGATGGAGCTTATGTGATGGATCCGATACAACAGTGTTAAATAGCTTTCTACATTGATACTGTCGCCTATCTCTAAGCGTGCTAAGATTAAATACTTCGAGGTTGTCCGTGTAGGCTACGTCCGGCGAGATAATGGAAAGAGCTAAGCTGTTATTTATTGCTATATCGAGGTTTGTATTTTCAAAATGGTAATGAATGACGTCAAAGTAGGCATAATTTACATACCCAATGTTTTGTTACAGGAGAAATATTACCCAATTCACATTAATAATAGCATACTTGAATAGCAAATTGTATATTTTCTCATTTTTCTCATTAAAATCTTCAAGTAGTTTATTAGGGAAAAAGGACGAAACGCAAATGTCTGCTTGTCTACGTCATTATCATTTTGAAAATACATATTCACTTTGTATAGGCACCATAATTACTGGATATTAAGAATTGAAAGGGCTATATTTTCAGGTGACTTCCAGTGATGTTAACCACTCTAATAATCGTCTTGGTCTTTCTCCTTTATCGCGTTTCGAAGTGGAAACACAGGCTCTTCTTAGAAGCTGCGATGGCTGTCTCTCTCTAAACCGTTTCGCACCCGCCTACCAACAGATGTTCTCGAAGGCCTGTGTCGTCGCTGACTTTGGTTATTCGAAACTGGCCTCTCTTCTCAACGCCGTCCCTCATGTTGCTAGAATTATCGGCAATGGACCTGAGAAAGTTGTTATCGCAGTCGAAATGACAATTCCTGAAAGAGTTTCAACAGGTATATATTGTCCACTGTTCTTCGTAGTTGTACCTCGTTTGTACCCGGTTAAACCTCGTTTGTCCCCAGTTGAATCTCGTCTGTCTTCTGTTGTACCTCGTTTGTCCCCAGTTGAACCTCGTTTGTCCTCAGTTGTACCTCGTTTGTCGCCAGTTAAACCTCTTTTGTCCCCAGTTGAATCTCGTCTGTCTTCAGTTGTACCTCGTTTGTCCCCAGTTGAACCTCTTTTGTACCCAGTTGTACCTCTTTTGTCCTCAGTTGTACCTCGTTTGTCGCCAGTTAAACCTCTTTTGTCCCCAGTTGAATCTCGTCTGTCTTCAGTTGTACCTCGTTTGTCCCCAGTTGAACCTCTTTTGTACCCAGTTGTACCTCGTTTGTCCTCAGTTGTACCTCGTTTGTCGCCAGTTAAACCTCTTTTGTCCCCAGTTGAATCTCGTCTGTCTTCAGTTGTACCTCGTTTGTCCCCAGTTGAACCTCCTTTGTACCCAGTTGTACCTCGTTTGTCCCCAGTTGAACCTCGTTTGTCCCTAGTTGTACCTTGTTTGTTCTCAGTTGTACCTCGTTTGTCCTAAGTTGTGCCTTGTTTATCCCAGTTGTACCTCGTTTGTCCTCAGTTGTACCTTCTTTGTCCCTAGTTGTACCTTGTTTGTCCTCAGTTGTACCTCGTTTGTCCTAAGTTGTACCTCGTTTGTCCTCAGTTGTACCTTGTTTGTCCCTAGTTGTACCTTGTTTGTCCTCTGTTGTACCTCGTTTGTCCTAAGTTGTACCTTGTTTATCCCCAGTTGTACCTCGTTTGTCCTCAGTTGTAATTCGTTTGTCCTAAGTTGTACCTCGTTTGTCTCCAGTTGTAAGTCGTTTGTTCCCTGTTGTTGTCCCTCGTCCCTTCTATTTTATGTGGTGATCATACTCCCAAGCGTGTTTTGTCACAGCAGATTTTTCGAACTGATTTTTTTGCGCAATGGACCTTATGTTTGTAATAATAAATGTCGTATTGCCACAAATTCTATTATTTCATGATTGAGTCGGTTTTCTTTGATGTACCGCGGGCTGTATATAGCATACAGCCCTACGAATACTAATTAGATAAGAAATGAAGAAAAAACTAGGAAAATCTTTGTCCAAGGTGGAAAAATCCCTCGAACGTCGGGATGTATGCGATATACAGCCCTCGGACGCGCGTATCGGCGCTTTATATAGCATACATCCCTCGTTCTCGGGATTTATCTCAATTTGTCACCACGCAAACATTTAAGTAATTCAGTGCTTATTTTATTTTTTACAACAGATTTACTCAGTGTTCGTATAATTAACGAAGACAATAGCGAAGTTGGTGTGAGAAGAGAAGGTAAAATCATTGTTCGTACACAAACTTCTTAAGTTATTTATATAAACTATTTTTAAATATATGAAGTGTCTTCACGGTTTTATTTTATTAAACAGAAGAACATAGAAGGAGCATTCCCTGAAAATTTCAAGAGAATCTGGCGCGTATAGTTCTTGAGTTATGACTCTGTTCATAACTCTGACGCGTTGTTATTATAATTACGATACTTTGCTCAACTATTGTCTTTGGAATTTATTGTTTTAATAGCACCCCCAAAGTTTGCCGTGCTGGTTCATTTTTGGAGAAATTTGGGCTTCTCAGCAACAATGTCTTATGACTTGCTCAGATGCATCATTAATGCTAAAACTCATTGTTTTAATGCCTGGTTGTGTACGTCATAAGGCAGTATTTCCAAGAACTCCTAATTACCCCAGAAATGAAATGGTTATGGCAGATTTTGAGAGCTCATAACTCGAAGACTATACGTGAGACTTTCTTGACGTTTTTAGTGAATGCTCCTGCCATACTCCTCTGTTCATTAAAACAAAAAGCACTTCAAAGCCCCACACAGACGACCAAATTTTCCTTGACAAGTTCCTTGGTGGCTTTCCTTGCTCGTGTGTACGATGAACAATTCCCCCCCCCCCCCCAAAAAAAAAACCCATTTTCCTTGACAATTTATAATTGCTCGTGTGTACGGTTGGACAAGTTTTCCCTGACGGCAATGGTCGCGTAATAAGCTTCGGAGATGATCTTGTCAAGTTTTCCTTGACGACTATACACACGAACAATTTTCCTTGTTCAAAAGCTGGCATGGCCAGCTCCTTGTCAAGGAAAAACCTGTCAATTTGTGTCGTACACACGAACAAATAAAACTTGTTATGGAAAAACTTGTCAAGGAAAACTTGGTCGTCTGTGCGGCGCTTAAAGCTTGGAGAAATAATTGAAAAACAATGATGTAACTTTTTTTCTAACTTAGATGAGAAAACATTCCCCGCTGCTCTTTGTAAAGATTCTTTAGCACTGGAACAAGACGAATCAGTCGAGGTGGAATGTCTTCCTGGCTGTGTCCGAAGACAGGAGATAAGTGCTTCAGCATCCCGTTCAAAAAAGGGCGCCAATTTTAGTGATAAATTGTCAGTAAACAACTCTCATATTTCTAAATTACCTGTGGTCAGTAGTGACAACAGTCCATTCACCCAACGAAATCAACTCGAAAAAGGGATACACGAGATTGACGGACAACCCACATGCACTATCGAATTACCTTCCCCAAGAACAACCTTGCCTCGCTCTCCTAATAACAGACCATTAACCGTGAATAGACCTAACCAATCCTCTGTACAAGAATCACAAACGTCACTGGAAGACCCAACCCAGTCTTCAAAACGTAATGATGATTCTATGCCCGTTTCTCGACCAACTCCTCAGAAAGTGCGCCTCGCTGCGAACTTCACGTTCTCTTTTAATACGTGATAATATAATGGTCGATCGTGTTAGATTTGCATAATATATGCAGCTGTATTGCAGAACGGTAATATCTTTTTCTTTCTTCGTCTTTTCAAGGTATTTCATTAATCGTAACCTCATATATCTATACTTTGTACAGTAACTATAGAACCTCAGGTCGATCTTTGTTTTATTTTTAACTCCTGTTTATAGTTATTGCCTTTTTTGTTTGTGATGGGCTCAAACTTAAAAATAACCACGGAGAAATATCTGTTTATGGAATGTCTTCTCTTTGTATTAGATAAGACTCTTTATTAATTTGCCTATTTGTCTATTCTTGATATAACAGCAACTCTCAGTTCGCTTTTTCACGGTTTATTTATTGCTTTGTAACTGTCTTGAGCAAAAATTCAATCTCAATCACAGAAGAAGAAAAGACTTTACAACATTATAATTGATAAAAGCAAAACAATACGAAATTAAACAAACAATACAATACAATACGAAAAAAACAAAAAACAAAACAATGCAATACGAAACGAAATGAAACAAGACAGTTTTTAGATCTTTTTCGTCTTTTTAATAAGTCTGTTTGAGCCTGGTCATAAAGTATTTACAACTCAGAGAGCGAAGGATAATTTGAAGAGGTATTAAAATTCCCCACTGTTATTTCATGGGGCACGAAACATTTTAAAAGCAAATTGAGAGAGGATAAAAAATTTATGGTACAAAAGATTTCCCTTTACTGTACAAAAAATAATAAAATTGTTACACTGATACAAATTATTTTCCTTCAGGCAAAGAATGAACATTAGATAATGTTCCCTGTGAACACTTTTCCTTTTCTTTTTTGGAACATATTACAATCGTTTTATCAATTGATTTCAAATTATGTTTTATTATTACAGGAGGGGTATGAATATTTATTCTAGTAACATTTGAACAGGGGACGAAATATTTTTCTTTCAGTTTGTAGGGGATGTTAAACGTTTTTAAGAAATCAAGGTGTATTCTCCACTCAAGGGTTGTAGATACTTGGAGTGTAGAATATATACATTTAAGACCAAACCGGGACCAGTTGCGAAAAATGCAACAACATATCTTTAAATGTATATATTCTACACTCGAATTTTCCTTCACCCAAAATCCTTAGAACATGCTATGTAATCAAGTGAAATGCCCAATATCACTTATAATATACCCAATTCTCTCCTGGCATTACCACCTTATTATATATACAGAACTCGCGATCAAGCTCTCGACAACGCCCTACGTGGCTCAGTGGTCAGAGCATTGCACTAGAATAGCAAGGTCGTGGGTTCAATTCCTGCCGGAAGGCCCATGTAGTTGCATTTTTCGCAACTGGTCCCGCTTTGGGCTTTAAATGTATATATTCTACACTCGAATTTTCCTTCACCCAAAATCCTTACAACATGCTATGTAATCGAGTGAAATGCCCAATATCACTTGTAGATACTTTGACTAGTTTCTTATATGAAATATTTGCACAAATTCGATTGATATTGCTATTGTTCGTACGATAGAGAAATTATTTCTTGTTAATTTTCATCTTGTGTTTATGTGAGAGCCAAGCCAGCCCGCCAACCGAGATCTCGCTTTGTGAGACCGAGATCTCGGTTACACGCGGGCTGGTTTTTCCCCATGTAAACACGATTGACCGGCCTAGCTCGCCTACCCGTGCTGGCAAAAAAGTGTCTATGAAGTGAAAAACACGTTGGCATTTTTGTTGTTTTATTGTACAGAGGAGCATGACAGGAGCACTCACTGAAAATTTCAAGAGAATCTGATGCGTAGTTTTCGCGCTATCAACTCTCAAAATTTGCCGTGGATAGTTTGTTTTGGGGAAATTTGGGCTTCTTGGTAACAATGCCTTATGACGTACGCAGATGGATCATTAATAGTGAAATCTATTGTTCTTATGCATAGTTGTCCATTTGCGTACTCCAAGAACGAACTAGCCATGGCAAACTTTGAGAGTTAATAGCGCGAAAACTACGCATCAGATTCTCTTGAAATTCTCAGTGAGTGCTCCTGCCATGCTCCTCTGTACAATAAAACAACAAAAATGCCAACAAATTTTTCATTTCATAGACACTTTAAAAGCTTCATACACGCGACAAAATTTGTTTTTATCATCTTTTTTCGACATATTAACAATTCACAAGTTCTGCTTGTTCATGTACAGTTCATATTTAAAACAATGAGACTTCGTGTCGTACCAGAACTGATAAATTACGCAATTAGCACAACAAGCATGCCAAGAAGCAATAACCTGAGTATCAGTCTCTCTTTGAAAGGCTTTTGTCTCTCAACCAATCAGGGTTTCGTCCAGATTCTGGACGAAGAACATGGGTCTATGAATAGATTTGTGTCAGGCCTTTCTTTTTCTCTCCGTTCTCCGCTCCAGTCCCCAGAAGAAAAAGAAGGGCCTGATACTCAGGCTAAGAAGCAAAGGTTAGGCGAACTAGCCCTTCTCATGTAAACACAATAAAAATCATCTTGGCAAAGCGGGCTAGCTCAGCTACCCAAGTCCAACAAGATTTTGAGCTATCGTTTCTTGATGGCAAGAATTTCTTTTTCTCTGCCCTTTTTTTCTCCTCCTTTTTTCACCTTCATCTTAAAAAATTTGGTTTTAGTTAGTACTTGATATTATAATTGTTTTACTTGGGAAAAAATACATTGTTAAAAATATTTAAACAGATGATAGACTTTTTGTATATAATTCCGTTAGGCTTTCTTTGAGTATTATGTATTGGTTATCAGAAATTTAGTGAAAAGTATTGACATTTTGTAAAAAATTTTTTTTGTTGTTACAGATGTTTATTTATGTAAAAGGTTATTTGTAATGATATCAAAGCTAGGAATTTTCATTTGTTGTTGTATTTATATAAATAGATTTATTTTTCTCATTAAAAACTATTTTTCATTAATTAAATGATGTTTTGTTTTTGTTTTGTTTTGTTTTGTTTTGTTTTGTTTTGTTTTGTTTTGTTTTGTTTTGTTTTGTTTTGTTTTGTTTTGTTTTGTTTTGTTTTGTTTTGTTTTGTTTTGTTTTGTTTTGCTCTGTTTTGTTTTGTTTTGTTTTGTTTTGTTTTGTTTTGTTTTGTTTTGTTTTGTTTTGTTTTGTTTTGTTTTGTTTGGTTTGGTTTGGTTTGGTTTGGTTTGGTTTGGTTTGGTTTTGTTTTGTTTTGTTTTGTTTTGTTTTGTTTTGTTTTGTTTTGTTTTGTTTTGTTTTGTTTTGTTTTGTTTTGCTCTGTTTTGTTTTGTTTTGTTTTGTTTTGTTTTGTTTTGTTTTGTTTTGTTTTGTTTTGTTTTGTTTTTGTTTTTGTTTTTGTTTTTGTTTTTGTTTTTGTTTTTGTTTTTGTTTTTGTTTTTGTTTTGTTTTGTTTTGTTTTGTTTTGTTTTGTTTGGTTTGGTTTGGTTTGGTTTGGTTTGGTTTGGTTTGGTTTTGTTTTGTTTTGTTTTGTTTTGTTTTGTTTTGTTTTGTTTTGTTTTGTTTTGCTTTGTTTTGTTTTGTTTTGTTTTGTTTTTGTTTTTGTTTTGTTTTGTTTTGTTTTGTTTTGTTTTGCTCTGTTTTGTTTTGTTTTGTTTTTGTTTTGTTTTGTTTTGTTTTGTTTTTGTTTTTGTTTTGTTTTTGTTTTTGTTTTATTTTGTTTTGTTTTGTTTTGTTTTGTTTTGTTTTGTTTTGCTCTGTTTTGTTTTGCTCTGTTTTGTTTTGTTTTGTTTTGTTTTGTTTTGTTTTGTTTTGTTTTGTTTTGTTTGTTTTTTAACATTTACAGTCAAAATGGAAATACCTTCCCACTTCTTCTGTAGTTCGTTGCGTATTACTGTATTTCTGTAGCCGCTACCGAAGCCTGGGAAAATGTTTTGTTAAAACTGTACATAAATAGACTGTGTAATTTAGCTTTAAATGACATTTAATCATAATACAGTGGATGTTTATCCCAAATCGATATCAACAGACTAACACACATCAAGCTCGACATCAAGAATTGGCGACTTTTATCGCTAGACTTTCCTCACGCTTCAGTAGCGACTACAGAAATACAGTAATTAGTAATACACAACCAACTACAGAAGTGGAAGTGGGAAGGTATTTCCATTTTGACAGTAATCTTGTCTCGTTTTGGTCTGTCTATATGCCAGTCTATCCTTTAGCCTGGTTCTCATGTGTCGCCGATGCCATGGTCGCCAATCGTCGGCGATTTGTGATTTAGATGCATGTTAAAACGGGAAGTGCAGGGCCCTGGGAACGAGGTTGGAAGTGCAGCAGCATGTTAAGTAATAAAGACAGGTCGACCTCACATCCAAAATTAAGGATTATCCTTAATTGTCAACTCGCCTAGAATTAAGGCTAATCCTTAATTTTAAATGAAAACTCTCCCCCATACCCCCAACCCCTAACCACAACCCCCCGGAAACCCTAACCCTAACCACAACCCCCCGGAAACCCTAAACCTAACCACAACCCCCCGGTAGCCCTAAGCCTAATCACAACCCCCGGAAAAAAGTCCCACCTCTCAGACCCCGACCACAACGCCCCTCTAGGATTCTTAGCTTTATGTGTTCAAGTTTAACATCCCGCTTGTGGGACAGATAAATTAAGGCCATGTCTTAATTTGAGCCCTATTTTAAAATTAAGGCCATGTCTTAATTCGAGCCCTATTTTACAATTAAGATATACGCTTAATTTTGGTAAGAGATCGTGTTGATCAAGAACAATGCAGAAAAGCAGTGCTTTTATTCTTTTTTTTAACATGCATCTAAATCATGGGATCATGAGTCGGCGACCATCTGCGACATATGAGAACCAGGCTTTATAAATACATTGTATTTCTTCAAATAATTACTCAGGTGATTGTTTCAATTTTTTAACCCCATTTACACCGCGGTACCGGACGAATTTTGAACCGTTCTCGAATTAGTACGGTTCCGCCTGTTTACACGGCGAAATAGGACAAATTCAACACCGGTCTCGAATAATTCGTCCAGTATCGTGTAAAAAGTGAGCTTCTATTTTTGGGAGTAGGTGACTTAAAGGGAGTTTATGGAAGTTTTGGGGGTTATGGGAGTTCAAATGAGTTGATGGGACCAGGGCGCTTATATACTGGGCGGCGCAACGCCAGTCAATTCGCTGATCGACGTGTGATGCGGAAGTAGACTGGCACGAGCGAGTTTTGAAGAAAAATCGAGCAAAAGCAGCAATTCGTGTATCGGAAGATTATCACTATTTTTTCGTTAAGTTTTCCATGTAAGAAGAAATTGATTGGATTTACAGATAAAATATTACTTCTATTACTGCATCAGTATGTATTTTGTGTTGAAACTAGTGTCAAAGATAATTTATTTTGGATAATGTCCATGCCTTTTTATGCCTTTCATGGAGGCTAAACTTCACCACGAGCGCATTGTATGTTGTTCTACTACCAACGGCTGGAGATTCAGGTATGTTGAAGTTTATTATCTTACTCTTGTTTGTTAAAATTCTTGTTAAAATCGGAGATGATCATTTTGAGATATCGTGGCTGAAACTCGACCCCTATCAATGCTTGATTTCGAACGCTTTAACCTTTCAAATTTTGTAAGAAATATAAACAAGACGTGTTGTTTTGACATATGGCGATTCTCTTTAACCGTGCCATTGTATTCCTTAAGTTTCCAGACTGTTGAAACAAAATGATTGTAATTTCTAAACAGATTCATTTCTGTATTCGATTTATTACAATACGAGTTTTTGGAAGTATAGTCAGCGCATTGTGTGTTAAAATATTACCAACACCGTGAGATTTTACTGTGACATAGGTAAGAAGTATCATTTTCATATTTGGTAGAAATAAAACAATTTGTGATTGATCAATTTTTTATTTTGACCCTGAAACTTGGTGTACTGTGTGGAAGCGAGAGGTTTCTTCTATCGAACATTGGCCTGTGCTTATGCATGGCGTTTGCAAACTTAAAAAAATATGTCGCGTCAGGATTGTAACTGTGTCGTAAGCAAGTTTCAGCAATTTTCAGAGTAAAAGAAAACTAACCTTGTCTGTTGTAAAAATGTGTGATATCTATGGTAAAAGACCCAGCGCGGACACATTCTTCCACGTATATAAAACGAGCTAAATCCTCAGAGGAACTTATTTCTTCAATTGGTCAAAGCACGGCCTTATCTTATACAATACCAGCAATTCACAAGAATCAATTGTACTTGCTCATGAAATTTCTTAAATGAAATTTCTTAAGAAATTTTAACTTTGCTTTGCTGTTTCTGTTAAAAACTACCTAGGTTGAGCTGTTATCTGAAGGCAATCAACCTGCAGCATTTGTTGAATCTATACCAACCAATCTTCAACAGAAGATTGTTTATAGATTTACAAACTGTAACATTGTTAAATATTCAAGGTGCTGTATGTTAAATCATTACATGATAACTATCAAATCCTAAATCCAAGAAATGAGCATGCCTTATTGCCTCTTTATCACTGTCAACTGTCTATCTTGAAAGTGGTTGAATGAGTAATTACTCTCTGACAAGCATATATCTTTTCATTTTTACAGACTCTAGGAATGTTACTCCCAGTTGACCAAAAATGCTGCAGAATTTGCTGGAGGATAGTTTTTTAGTGAAAAATAGTCAGTTCTGAAGAATTTCTGGTATTGGTGGAAAAATTATTTGTTCCCATGAGTGGTTTGTTTTTGCAAAAGTTTTCTTCAAGTCAACTGCTTTTTTCCTCACCTTCAACTTCATGAAAACAAGCTTGAAATAACCCTGAGATTTAGACCAAATTTAGTGGAATCCAATACTAGTGCTAGTGCCAATGTAATAATTTTTTCTTCATTTATCAGCTTTGTGTAAAAAATAGTTGCCAGAGTTTGTAAATAGTTATTAAATTTTTAATAAAAATACTTGAACCAGTTGGTACTCTCAATGTTGAATGCTTTGATACCTTATCTTCACTATTAGTGTCAACTAACTCAAACTTGAAATATTTTTAAATCCACTTTGCTAGCCATATTAATGTTTTTGTTTTAATTTTCTTTTAATGTTACCGCTTTGTATCGAGTTATACATAGTTAGTTTAATAACCCTCTGATACCCAAGCAAAAAATTGTTAATAAGGAAAAGAGTCATGTTATCAATCATTGTAACAACCACTGACCGGTGAATATCAATTACTCGTTACCAGGCTCCGCATCACACGTCGATCAGCTCTCCCATTGCCGTTGCGCCGCCCAGTATATAAGCGCCCTGGATGGGACTGCAAGGGAGTTTCTGGGAGCTTACGAAACTTTTGGGGAGTTTTTGGAAGCTTATGGGATTTTATTAAAGTTTCTGGGAGTTTCTGAGAGTCTGAGCGTTTATGGGAGTTTATAGGACTTTATGGGAGTGCATGGGTGTTTATGTGACTATATGGGAGTTTATGGGACTATTGGGTGTTTATGGGACTATATGGGTGTTTATGGGACTATGTGGGTGTTTATGGGACTACGTGGGAATTTATAGGACTATATGGGTGTTTATGAGACTATATGGGTGTTTATGGGACTATATGGGTGATTATGGGACTACATGGGAGTTTATGAGATTGCTAGCTTACTTAAAGTATCTACCACCGCTCCCAAGATAGCTGCTGATCACAAATAAATTGGCGCAAAAATTTTAGATACACAAATATATATCAAAGAAAGATATGGTAAAAATCCGTGAAATAATGACTTGATTTCAGTGAATTGCGTTTACTTCTCCTTCTTTGCGTTCGCGCACCATGGCTGGGCATTATATTCCTCGTACACCACTCGCCGTGGACTTCTGGAGACGCAAGACGTGCGAAGCCAAGCTATTCTTTCTCTCGCACATGCACAGCGACCACACTGTAGGACTGACTTCGTCTTGGGATCGAACTATCTACTGTTCAGAAATCACAAAGACTTTAGCTGTGGCCAAACTGAACTTGAATCCTTCTCTACTAGTCACCATTCCGATCGGACAAAGCACCATTCTCGATATTGACGAAACTGGCGTCGAGAAACTGACGGTGACTCTTATCGATGCAAACCATTGCCCTGGGGCTGTTATGTTCTTATTCGAGGGCTACTTTGGGCGTATTCTTTACACTGGCGACTTTCGTTATTGGGACGGGATGTTAGATATTCCTCAACTCACCACTAACTCTAGTGTGAATGACTTGTACTTAGACAACACCTACTGTGACCCATTGTGTGAGTTTCCCAGCAGAGCACTTGCAACCTCAGTAATAGTGGACATTCTGGAGAGCTACCACCAAGACATGTACTTCATAGTGATTGGTATGGACTCATTAGGCAAAGAAGACCTTCTCTACATGATTGCTGTAAAGCTTGGGGTACCAATCATTGTCGATGAGCTCCGTTACCAGACTACTAAAATACTGGGAATTGAGTCATTTTTTACAACCGATGTAAACGACAGTAACATCAGAGTAGTTCCGAAGCGTGAAGTTACCCAACAGCGTGTTACTTTTTGGAACAAACAAGAACCAACCATTGCCATTCTGCCGACTTGTCTTTACGAAGGCACCTTTAACCCACACGCAAGTTCTGAGAATATATTTGTCATACCTTATTCAGATCATTCGTCGTTTTCAGAGATGGTGGATTTTGTTGCCAAAGTTAGGCCTCAGAGGGTTATTCCAATTGTGAACAGGCCCACAAGGAGTGATGATTCTGCCTCAAGGCTGGATATGAGTGTGTTTTCTGAACAATTATCCAGTGATATTGTTCCACATAAGTTTGACATCCCTGCATCTGTTCAAACTTTTATGTTGAAGAACTACCAGAATGTTAACCCATCTACTTCAAAGATATCAGTTAGGAGGAAGAGAAAACCATTTAGGTACTTTAATGGCAAAACCAAAAAGGCGTGTGGTGTGGTGTTTCCATCTTCCAAGAAGGCAGGAAATAATCGGAAAACACTGAAGAATGCAATGTCAAGTTCCGAGAAACAGCTTGCGAAGTCTAGTGGTGAATGCTCTGGTTTTGGTGGTGCGAGTACCAGTTCAGTTGAGGTGTTGCCAAACATGGTGGAATGTTGTCCAATTGTTGTTCAAGGTAATGTGAACTATGAAGTATAAAAATCATGATTGATGAAAATAATTATTAGAATATACATATTTAGCATTACCTCGCAGGTGAATAGTGCTTTTCATGCAATCTGATTGGTTCCTCTAGCTCGGGATATCCTGCACTATTCACCTGCAGGCGAAACAAAATGGCAGCCAGTTTTGCTTTGTTTACCGATGCAGGAGATGTTGATTAAATTAAGTAGAAGAGTGTCCACAGGTATGTTTCTTTACAATTTTCTAGCCATTAATATATTCAAAAGTTGTATTAAAAAACTGTTTTGTTGACAAATATGGAGTATGCCAAGTGTCCAAGTTGCTAGTGGTCGTGTCTTGTATAAAATACCAAAAACTGTAAGTTAAGAATGTTAAACTTGTTATTTCATTTATGAGGTATATGTTAAAACAATTATTCACCTCAGTGTCAGTGAATAGTGTGGATATTCACCTCACCAAAGTGGCTCGGTGAATATCCAGCACTATTCACCTCCACTTCGGTGAATAATTGTTAAATATATATATATATGTATATATATATAATCTATCGAAATGTAGTAAGGTTAGATATACTGCTGAAACAGAGAACGTATGAGTCTAACGTTTCTCTCTGACGAAGGGCCTTCGCTCGAAACGTTAGACTCCTACGTTCTCTGTTTCAGCAGTATATCTAACCTTACTATATTTCGATTGTTGACATGAGCAGAGCATCAAAACATCTCAGCAAAAGCTCTAGCGTCTTCAGAAAGATGAACAAAAGTATTTTCATCATCCAGATACTGTAATCAAAGTTGTTCTTCGTTTAAATACCAGAAGCGACTCATTTTGACTGCCCTTGACTGTTGCCAGAACCGTTGTGTTTTCACACGAGAAGAACACAACAGTGTGATCACGTGACGGTTTTCTGAACGCTTCAAACTAACCAACCGCCTTCTTCCGGTGGCTATTAAAATCATGGTGTTCGCGGTCTACTGGGAACAATAGTAAATGTGTCATGTGCAGTGACGATTTTTGTTTTGTATTCTTCAGATGAACGTGACGATGACAAGAGTAGAGGGCAAGAAGAAACCCAGGCTGCAGAGCAAGGGAGGTTGTCCGGAGAACAAACAAAAATCCAAGTGAAGGAAACCCACGATCCTCAGGTGGGACTAGCTGAAGAACTGAAAGGTGTTGAAGAAATGGATTACCAGCAAGTGGTTTTGAATGGAAATCAAGAGGAGGCTATAGAAACGCATGATGCTCGCATGAATTTAGGTGAACAAGGAAACAAATCCCAGGTGAAAGAATCACGTAACCCTAAGAAAACGCCACCTGGAGAAACACAAGGACTTCGTGTCAAAGAAATGGATTACCAGCAAGAGGAATTGAATGGAAACCAAGAAGAAACCAAAGCTAAAGAAACGCGTGTTGCTCAGGTCAATTTGAGCGAACAAGGAACAGAATTCCAGGTGAGAGACTCACGTAATCCTAAGAAAACAACACCTGGAGAACCCCAAGGACTTCGTGTCGAAGAATTGGATTACCAGCAGGAGGTATTGAATGGAAACCAAGAAGAAACCAAAGCTAAAGAAACGCGTGTTGCTCAGGTCAATTTGAGCGAACAAGGAACAGAATTCCAGGTGAGAGACTCACGTAATCCTAAGAAAACCCCACCTGGAGAACCCCAAGGACTTCGTGTCGAAGAAATGGATTACCAGCAGAAGGTATTCAATGGAAACCAAAAGGAAACCAAAGCCGGAGAAATGCGTGATGCTCAGGTGAATTTGAGCGAACAAGGAGGCAAATCTAGTCCTAAGAAAATACCACCTGGAGAACCCCAAGGACTTCGTGGCAAAGAGATTGATTACCAGCAAGAGGAATTGAATGTAAACCAAGAAGAAACCAAAGTTAAAGAAACGCGTGATGCTGCGAAGGAATCACGCAGTCGTAAGAAAATACCACCTGGAGAAACCCAAGGATTTCGTGTTGAAGTAATGGATTACCAGCAGAAGGTATTCAATGGAAACCAAGGAGACACCAAAGCCAGAGAAACGTGTGATGCTCAGGTGAATTTGAGCGAACAAGGAACCGAATCCCAAGGACTTTGTGTCGAAGAGATGGATTACCAGCAGAAGGAATTGAATGGAAACCAAGAAGGAACCAAAGCTAAAGAAACGCGTGATGCTCAGGTGGGTGAACAAGGAAACGAATCTAATGCGAAGGAATCACGCAGCCGTAAGAAAACACCACCTCATGGAGAAACCCAGGGATTTCGTGTTGAAGTAATGGATTACCTGCAGAAGGTATTGAATGGAAACCAAAGAGACACCAAAGCCAGAGAAACGCGTGATGCTCAGGAGACTTTCGGTGAAGAGGGAGACGAATCCCAGGCGAGAGACTCACGTAGTATTAAGAAAACACCACCCAGAGAAACCCAAGGTCTTCGTGGCGAAGAAATGGATTGCCAGCCAGAGGTATTGAATGGAATTCAAAACGAAACCGCCAAAGCCAGGGGGACGCGTGATGCTCAGGTGAATTTGGGTGAACAAGGAAGCGGATCTCAAACGAGGAAATCACGTAGTCCTAAGGAAACACAACCTGGAGAAACCCAAGGATTTCGTGTCCTTCGTGTCGAAGTAATGGATTACCAACAGAAGGTATTGCATAGAAACCAAGAAAAGACCAAAGCCAGGCGGACGTGCGATGCTCAGGTGAATTTGGGCGTACAAGGAAGCGAATTCCAGGTGAGAGACTCACGGCGTAATCCTAAGAAAACACCACCTGGAGAAACCCAAGAACTTCGTGTCGAAGAAATGGATTACCAGCAGGAGGTATTCAATGGAAACCAAAAGGAAACCAAAGCCGGAGAAATGCGTGATGTTCATGCGAATTTGAGCGAACAAGGAAGCAAATCTAGTCCTAAAAAAACACCACCTGGAGAGGCCAAACGACTGCACCTAGAAGATGTGAGTTGTGCTGTAGAGTTATTACTCCAAATTACAGGGAAAAGTGGTGTCACAGAAAAGCGTGGTCGCGAAGCGAATTTTCGTGACAACGAAACCGAAGCGATAGAAAATTTGCGTAAACATAGAATGGAACAACTTGAAGAAAGCGAAGGATTCCATTCAGGTGAGATGGGTTGGCCTCGAGAGCCCACGGAAAAGCGTGGCCGCGAAGATAATTTGCGTGAAAAACGAACCAAAATAAAAACGAGGAAATTGTATAATCGTAGAATAGCACAATTTGATGAAAGCGATGAGTTCCATGCAGAAGAAATCGATTGGCCTCGAGAGCTGCTGGATGAAAAACAGGGGGAATTTCGCGTTGTAGAGAATTTACGTGAAAACCGTAGCGAAAACCAGGAAAGAGGGAAATTGCGTAAACATAGAACGGCACAACATGGAGAAACCAATGGCTTCACGGAAAAGCGTGGCTACGATGGGAATTTGCGTGAAAAATGTAGCGAAACCCAGCCGAGGAAATCGCGTATTCATAGAATGGCACAACCAGAAGGAATGGATTGTTCTCGGGAGGTCACGAAAAAGCGTCGACGCGAAGATAATTTGCGTGAAAAAAGTAACGAAATCCAGACGTCGAAATCGCGTAAACATACATGTAGAACGGCACAACATAGAGAAACCAATGGCTTCCGTGCACATGAAATGGGTTGGCCTCGAGAGATCGAACAAGGGGAAACTCGTATCACAGAAAAGCGTAGCCGTGCAGAGAACGAAGGACAAGGTGGCAAAACCCGGGTGAAACGTAGCCTTGTTTTTGAAGGCACTGTAGCTGAAAGACGGGATGAATGTTACTCAAAAGAAACGAATGGTCGCCCCAAGGCTTTTTATGAAACCCCGGGTGAAAGCATCATCGCAGGAATGAAGTGTATTCCAGAAACATCATGTGAACATAACGAGAATGTTAAAGAAACACAAAAATCGCGAGAGACTTCGTCAAACCGCGAAAGTGAGACTCGGGAAAGTCGTTCGAAGAATCGATATTGCATTAAGAAAAGGAAGGAACGTAGCTCAAGTATTTATGATGGTCCTTGTGTCTTTGCCTTGCATGTATTACAGAAACTCAAGGCAAAGCGACAGTCGAAGTAACTATAGTGCTCGTTTGTTAAAGTGTATATGAAACGAAAATTAAGTTTGTCTTATTTGAAAGAACTCTTAAAATAATGGGGAATATCAATTTACAGCTTTTTCATATTTTACTTAGTTCTTGAGATATTTAGACTTATGTGATATTCAAATGAGACAACTTATGGTTCGTTTTTTGCTAATTAACATATTCGAAAATCGTGAATATGTTTAAGATTATTGATCAAAATCACTTGTAACTTGTCTTTCATGTTTAGTTGCATGAACTGTAGCAATATGCAAAGTTTTAAGTGATTTTGTTCAATAATCTTAAAAATATTCGCGATTTTCGAATATGTTAATTAGAAAAAAACGAACCATAAGTTATCTCATTTGAATATCACATAAGTCTAAATATCTCAAGAACTAAGTAAAATATGAAAAAGCTGTAAATTGATATTCCCCATTATTTTAAGAGTTCTTTCAAATACGAAAAACTTAATTTTCGTTTCATATACACTTTAAAGCGTTTGTTGAAATTCTTGTTATAAATAACTGCATAAAAGAGAGGAAATAGCAGACTTATGATGGAAGTACATACTGAGATGTTCGTACAAGATTTCCGTGATCCATATTTCTCTTCCTTTTCCACCTTCCACCTCATACGACATACACCCAGTCACATGTCCCATGCACGCACCCCAACCGGTTCCACCTTAATGTCAGAGGCCGATTAATTCCCTTTTTTTTCTCGGACGGCACTCTACCCCTCAAAGATACACCACTGATCCATCGTATCATCCTTGTCTCTTATCCACTCCAATCTTGCGATCTGCTCCAGATTTATAATTCATGTCTCCCTCTCCTCCCTCTCTCTTTCTTCTCTTTTCAAAGCATATTTTCCCATGTCCCTCTCCACTATCTGACTACATGTCATCCTTGGCCTTCCTCTTTCTCTTACATCTTCCACCTCACACCTCACACGAGATGCTTTTCTTCACCCCTGTCGTCATTATCTTTACGTTATTACGTCCCAGCCATCTGAGTCGAAATTTAAGGATTTACAAAAACAATTATTTTTATGTAATATGTTACATTTAGGTTTATTAAAAAAGTAAGCATTTGAACTCTTCTTTTTATAATTTATATATTGCAGTTATTATAGTTAGTGATCTGTTATTGATATGCTGATCATTCAGTTTTATAACGTTTGAGTTGATCTTCGACATCGCTAATAGAACTGATTCCGTACTTGTCTTTATCAACTTCCATAAGATGAAAGATACTTTGCAGCTGTTCTTCTTGTATTCTGTAAGGAAATACACTTGTAAGAAATATGGTAAGAGTAATTTATAAAAGTTGTATTAGACTAGGAATGAATATAATAAAATATATTGTATAAATATATTGTATATAGAAAATCGTAAAGAATGATGAATGCTGTGATTTCTATTAAGTTTGTGGGTTGAATTTTCACTCAAGACTCTGGATTTTTCTTAGTATATTTACAATTTGACAAAGATAATTTGGTTATTACTTTGTGTTTCGCCCACGAATATGCATTAGGGTTAGGGTTAGAGTTAGAGTTAGAGTTAGGGTTGGGGTTGGGGTTGGGGTAGAATTAGAATTGGGATTAGGATTATGTTTGAGGATTAGGGTGTTTTCAGGGTCAGGGTCAGAGAATAAAATATTCGTGCGCAAAACACAAAGTAAGCACCGATAATTTGACAAGGATAAATATAGACAGAGATAGATAAAAGTGGATAAAGATACACCATAAAGATGGATAAAGATGGAAAAAAATAGACAAAGATTAATAAAGATAGACAAAGATGGATAAATATAGACAAAGATGGATAAAGATGGACAAAGATGGATAAATATAGACAAAGATGGATAAAGATGGATAAATATAGACAAAGATGGATAAAGATGAACAAAGATGGATAAATATAGACAAAGATGGATAACTATAGACAAAGATGGATAAATATAGACAAAGATGGATAAAGATGGACAAAGATGGATAAATATAGACAAAGATGGATAAATATGGACAAAGATGGATAAAGATGGATAAATATAGACAAAGATGGATAAAGATGAACAAAGATGGATAAATATAGACAAAGATGGACAAAGATGGATAACTATAGACAAAGATGGATAAAGATAGACAAAGATGGATAAAGACGGACAAAGATGGATAAAGGTGGATAAATATAGGCAAAGATGGACAAAGATAGACAAAAGTATGGTTCAACTCATTCCCTGGGTTGGTCTGCCATCTGAATGGTAGAGTACTGTATCTCAAACTGTTGCCAGTCCCTTCTAAAGATCAGAGTTTCTTGACTATTTTAAAACTAATGCAGCTTGTAATCCAGTAATTAACAAAACTTTACAAACACCAAGCTGAAAAACCATTATATAATTTTCACTAATATCTATAACCTCCTTTCATTTTCTCTTTCTTGTGCAGTCATCTTCTTCTCCTCTAGGTCCTGCATTGCTATCTTCCTTGACCTTGATTCTGGCTCTAAATGAATGTCTTTTTCATCGATATCTTTACTGTCAACAGTACTTTGTGAAGGGGATTGCTGATCTGGATTTAAGGTGGCCTTTATTTTTTTATTCAGTATTTCATCCTGTCATTGAAAAGTTATAAACTTAAGCCAATTCTTAACAGTATAATGTGTATAAAGTTCAAAAACGATCTATAACCCCCTATGCAAGGTACTTGGAAATTCTGGAGTTGGGGGGGGGGGGGGGGGGCTTGGGGCTTGATTGCCATATTGGAAAATGGGGTGAGGTGGGGGCATCAGGCAAATTGGGTCTGGGAGTAAAGGAATTGGAGGAATAGATACATGCAATGTAAAATTAGTTGCTTATTTGTGGACAATACCAATGTATTTGTCATATTTTCAGCCTATGCAGTATCAAGTCTATCAACCAGCCTCGTACCCAGGTGCTTTTTGTTTATTAGCATGCCATGCACGCACCACACACAGCAGTGTGCACGTTCCACACCACGTGTGCACCGGGGTACGAGGCTGAGTATCAACTGTATCTTAATGCAATGTTCAGGGGAGCAAGAAAGGCTGCCCCAGGGCCTGGCATATGGGGCCTGAGAAAAAAAATAAGATCCAACCTAGTGCCCAATCCCTTACATAGTTGGACCATTGCTTTTGGTTGTAGTAAACGGTTACTATAGCCAAAAGCAATGCGCTCTGTTTCATCTTAACCCATCACTGTTCACACTCTCACTATCATTTGTATACAAATGCACTGCAGTGTGCCGGGTGGTCCCTCCAAGATGGCTGCTGACCAAAAATATGGGCTTCACAAATCCATTGCACAATGAGAAACTTGATCCAGCCTTTTTCTGAAATATAGTGAGGCTAGCACCCTCGAAATGCAGGAAATGCCCTTTTAGGGAGGAAATGAATGAAACTTCAATGCATTGCAAAATTAATATGTTTGTTTTGCAAATTCAGTTGTTTTAAGTGCCTGCTAATCAATACTCATTGAACAGATAAGTTTATTGATTGTTAGGCCAATGGAATTGAGGTTTCAGTTTACCGTCCAAGGATTTTCAAAATGTGATGTGGCTTTTGTTCATTATTTGAATCATATTCATTTATCTTGTCCGAAAATATAATGAAATCGCTCTGTGGACCTATCCGACGGTTTCTTTGTCAACCTGACTCAACCAAAACACTTCTTGTGACATACGTTCATTTCAAGTCGTGTTTTATATCACATAAGTATTCATATCTCAAATACATTGTGAAAGCATGGTTTAAAAACCACGCGATGACACTCACTGACACCGTCGAATAAATGGCGACTGATCATCGCTGATGCGGTCGACCACGTATCAAAGGCTTCGCTATGTATTAATAAAAAGTGTATACACACTGTGCAAATGATGTACATAGTATATTTGAAAGTCCTGATGTGGAAAATCTACCAATAATGAAAATTATTTTGAATAATGAAAAATTCATGCGGTAGTTTCAAGCCCATGTGGGCGGTGGACGGTAAACTGAAACCTCAATTCCATTGGCCTTATTGGTAATCAGTAATCACAAAAACTTTCTTCATCTATTCAATGATTATCAAAATCAATCGATTAATTGACATTGATTGATATTGATTTCATTGATTGTGTAGGCTGAGTATAAAATACACTCACTCCATCTTCGTCCTCTTTCTCTAGTAAGCGAACGCCAAACCAGGCCAGAAAGATCGAGAATAAGGCAACAAATATAGGAAACCAGAATCCAAAATTCAGGTACTCTTCCCCTGCCATCAGTTGGTATAAATGAAGATATACTTTATTTATATATTACAACCGTCATAATAATCCTTTTGGTTTTGAACAACGATAACGTCTCAATTAACTTTCATTTGTAACTTGAGGTTTCTGGTTTGCAAATATTCCATGAACTTCGCGAAGAAGGTAGAGTACATCGACTCAACATAAATTTGATCGGCGTTATAGGGGTTAATTGGGGTCTGGGGAGAGGGAAGGGCATATTGCATTTCACTCGATTACATAGCATGTTCTAGGGATTTTTTAGTGAAGGAAAATTCGAGTGTAGAATATATACATTTTAAGACCAAACCGGGACCAGTTGCGAAAAATGCAACTACACAGGCCTTCCGGCAGGAATTGAACCCACGACCTTGCGATTCTAGTGCAATGCTCTGACCACTGAGCGACGGAGAGCGTTGCCAAGAGCGATGTAATCGAGTGAAATGCCCAATATACCCAATTTAATTCAGTCAATTTTTGGCAAAATGCGCGGATTTCGCCAAATTTGCGAAAAATCACGCGGGAAGTACAGGCCAAACTTTACAGTCTGGGTGAAGTATGCATGAGGCAAGATTAAAGCTACTCTTACACGATTTTTCTTGCAATTTGTAACAAATAGTTTCACTGTTGCACCGTAGCAACTTGCGATTTTGTTATTTTTGCCGTTTTGTAAGAAAAGTTGGTTGGGTTCTACTTTTTGCTTTTATTATTATTATTATTATTATTATTATTATTATTATTATTATTATTATTATTATTATTATTATTATTATTATTATTATTATTATTATTAAAAATTTAACGCGATGGGGGAGGGGGAGGGGGGGGTGTACTCCTTAGAAGGCAAGATGTTCGGTACCTTCCGTCTTACTTCGTGACGCAATCGTAAAGGGTAAACACTTGTCAGTTGTCAGTTGTCAGAGCATATTTTGTAAAACAGGTTTGTGCAGGTGGGGAGGAATCTGTTGGAGGACGCTGTGGAGTACTTCTGGATATTTGTTTTTCTTCTTTTCTTCATCAATCTCTGTCGAATTCTCCTTCGTACGTTTTACTACCACAAAGCAATGATACTACTTTAATAATACGTAGAAATGTCGACGACTACCTGTCCGTCTGTTAATAAAAACGAGTTAAACGGAGGACAAGTTGCCAATGGACGACCCCTAAACCAGACACCGGTAGAGCCGAGATTAAAACATCCAAAAAGCTTTCGTTCTTTCAGCTTTCGAAAGAAAAACACGACGAATTTGGACAACAGACAAGCTGAGAAACCTTTACGTAGGCTGTCGTTTAAGTCAGTGGCTCTCGCGATTCAAAAACTCCTAATTCGTGTCTCTTTGCCGTCGAAGCCGACTACGGACAGAGTCGAGTCTGGATTATTTCAATCAGGAACGGAGCCATCGTCATCTCCTTCAAACAATCCTTCAAACGAGATTATAAACCGTGATACAGTTGTACATTCTAATGGTGTTGTAACACCGCCAAAACCGAATTGGAACAGTGTTTTTTCCGGGATTAGAAACCATGGAAATACATGTTTTCTAAACGCCATTATTCAGTGCTTGAGTCACACCGATTTGTTGGCCAAGTATTTCGTTTTGGATTCTTATAAAGAAGATCTTGAACGTCTTAGGAAACCACACGGACACGGGGAAGTGACGGAGCGGTTAGCGGTGCTCATTAAAAGTCTGTGGACGTCGAGATATTCGGCTGAGTTAAGTAGTGGGTTTAAGAGCATAGTTGGTAAACATGGCGCGCAGTACAAAGGCACACTGCAGCACGATGCTCAAGAGTTTCTCTTGTGGTTGTTGGATGCAGTGCACGAGGATATTAACAGGTCAGCCAAGAAGAAGAGTAAGGTGAATAAGGTAAGATTTGTGGGAAGAGGCGAGCTTGTGCTGTCAAAGATGGGAATTCAGTTTTGTACATGTGTTTATTCTAATATATAAATGTATATATTGTATGTATTTATAACAGATGTAATATAATGGCTTTTCTTACTGGCTACCCTGCATGCTCTATAAGTCGATGGAGCACGGTAATTCAAAACGTAATAAGAAACTAGAGCTGCTCCCATCAGTTCATTTTCGGAATCAATTAATCGTTGTCAACAATCGATTAATATTAATTACTCGTATTGATTAAATATGTCATGAATTAAATACGACATGTCCATGGTGGTTTGCCCATTCAAAGGAAGGGGGTGCTTTTATAAAGTTTTTACTATGACAAGACAGAGAGGATGTTTAGTTTACACTTGACACTCCTAAATGATACTGCGATACTATTGGCTAATCAGTTTATGAATAATTGGTTTATTAACTAAGGTGTGTTCATAATCAGTCATTACTTTATCTGTTTAACAAAACAAGATTAAATCATTCCGGCATCATGCTGTGCAGGGTTGTTATAGATGATCCGATTATTGTTGAGTATAATCGATTGTGGGAAAAAACGAAAAAATAATCACTTAATTGGGAGCTCCTCTATAAGAAAATCATTTTTAATCAGTGAAATAAATATTGTTTTCCATTGTTTTGATTTTTCCATTTGTTTCCTGATTCTCTGTTATAAAGGAAATGGTTCATTAGTTTGGCGTGCTCCATTGAGTTATGGATGCACTTGGGAAATTGGAGAGCACTCAAAAATGCTATAACTCGATGGAGCACACCAAACCATGAACCATTTCTTAAATATATATATATATATATATATATATATATATATATATATATATATATATTTATATATATATATATATATATTTATATATATTAATAGTATAGTTTAAGTGGGCTTACATCAAAATGTTGAGAGTCGCAACTGTCAGTTTCACACAGGGCGATCTTCAGGTGACTGATGCCTAGATCACCTCAACATTTTGAGGTAAGCCCACTTAAACTATACTATATTCGCTCCACCTTTATGGTATTGAGTACTTTCCGAGATTGATTAAGCTGATATCACTGAGCCTGGAAGGTGATATCCTGTTATCACAAAGTTGACATGCTTTTTATCAGAACAGTTGACAATTCTTATCACCCACTGTTATCATCCTGATAAAGGTATATATATATATATATATATATATATATATATATATATATATATATATATATATATATATATATATATATATATATTATATATATATATATATATTGATATATATATATATTGATACAGTATATATATATATATATATATATATTGATATACAGTGAAACCTGAGTTTTGCGACCCCCATGTTTTACGACCACCTGTCATATACGGTCACTTTTTCTGGCACGGATGATTTGTAGTTGAAATATACCTGCAATGAGCGACCACCTGCCTTACGCGACCAGCGACTGGTTTTTTGTGTCCCAAACAAGATATGTACCTGTTATGAGCGACCAACTCAACGTAAAACTGCCGAAATACGTTAAAGAAATACCCGTTTTTTCATAGTAAACAAACGCGAATGCGACCACCAAAACAAGAAACTGGAAGTGTTGCTCAATTGCTGTGTTACCGCATTTTAGTCTTGTTTTGCTTCTCTTTTGAGCATTATTTGATAAAAATCTGTGTGAAGTTCTCCTGCCAAAGCCAAATACTCTTTAGTTGATGTTTGAAATTAATACAATGACTGAACAGTCCAAAACCATGAGTAATATTTGTTAACTTTAGACAAGTTGATCCTGACGATCGTTTACCGCGACAAGTTTGTATATTTTACAACGGCTTTTTAACTTGGAAAGGAAAGTGACAAAACTGAGTGTTAAAGATCGTAAATAAAGCCAAGAGCTTTTAAGGACCAAACCAGCGCAAAAATTGAATCAAACGTAACAAAAACACAGCGCAAAAACTGAAGTGAAAGACAGTACAAGACCATTTTGATTTTTGATGTGGAGAACATCGCTCTATAAAGGCCATGATATTAAACGCACAAATGTCAATTTTCTTTTATTTTGATATCCAATTAACATTAATAAATCAAGACTGCACTTCTTTGAAGTGTTCCTGCTTTTTCCATTTCCCTTGTAAATCTTTATAAATCGCCATTTTCCTAACCTTGAAACAATGTTTATATAAAGAACTGCTGCGGGTCGCGGCGCTGCCAAAATGGCTGCTATGACATCACATCACTACCTCTCTGAACAACCGCCTGTCCTTAATGACCACTTTTTCATGGCACCAGAGGTGGTCGCAAAACTCAGGTTTCACTGTATATATATATATATATATATATATATATATATATATATATATATATATATATATATATATATATATATATATATATATATATATATATATATATATATATATATATATATATATATACAGTAGAACTTGAGTTTTACGACCACCCCTGTTGCCAGGTAAAAGTGGTCGTAAATGACAGGAGGTCGTACATGGCAAGTAGTGATGTGACGTCATAGCAGCCATTTTGGCAGCGCTATTGTTTCAAGGTTAGGAAAATGGCGATTTATAAAGATTTACAAGGGAAATGGAAAAGCAAGAACATTTCAAAGAAGTACAGTCTTGATTTATTAATGTTAATATGGTTATTAAGAGAAAAAGAATTTGACATTTGTGCGTTTAATACACTGAAATATCATGGCCTTTATAGAGCGATGTTCTCCATATCAAAATCGTGTCGTACTATCGTTCACTTCAGTTTTTGCGCTGTGTTTTTATTACGTTTGATTCAATTTTTACGCTGGTTTGGTCTTGTTAAAAGCTTTTGCCTTTATTTACGATCTTCCAGTAGTATTTTTTAGATGTGAACACTGAGTTTTGTCACTTTCCTTTCCAAGTTAAAAAGCCGTTGTAAAACCGTTGTAAAATAACGTCAACGATCGTCAAGATCAACTTGTCTAAAGTTAACAAGTATTACTCATGGTTTCGAATTGTTCAGTCATTGTATTAACTCTCAAACATCAACTAAAAAGTATTTAACTCTGACAACAAAAATTCACACAGATTTTCATCAAATAATGCTCAAAAGAGAAGCAAAACTAGTCTAAAATGCGGTATGAAACCGGAAGTGTTGCACAATTGCCGTGTTGTTTTCGCATGTGGTCGCATTCGCGTTTGTTTACTACGAAAAAACGGGTGTTTCTTTAACGTATTTCGGCAGTTTTATGTTGAGATGGTCGCTCACAGCAGGTAAATATCTTGTTTGGGACACTAAAAAGTGGTCGCTGGTCGCGTTAGGCAGGTGGTCGCACATCGGAGGTACATTTCTATTACAAATCGTCCGTGCCAGAAAAAGTGGTCGTAAACAGCAGGTGGTCGTTAAAAGGGGTGTCGTAAAACTCAAGTTCTACTGTATATATATATATATATATATATATATATTGATATACATCAACATGACATATACATATGCATATACATATACATGTACACGTACATATACATATACACGCACATGTACATGTACATAATTATACATATTTCAGTTTGTTTGATATGTAAATTAGATGATCTCTGATGTCAGGAGCAGGGTACATTATTTTCATACATTACAAAATCACTTACACCTCTGTGATTGCTCAACATAAAATGTTTAGTGTAACAAGGTGTTTTTATGTGCGCAGTTTCAAGTTATTTTGTTAAACAAACTTGGAGATATAACTGATTTTGCCAGCTCCTGAAGATGGAGACCATCTAATTTACATATCAAACAAACTGGAATATCTTGAAAACGAAGAACGATACAAAATGTCCAAAATGCCAATGTCCTTTAAAAATATATTCCACAGTGATTTAACATTTTGATATTTAATATCTAGAACCCAGTTCTACTGTCTGACAAGTCTGTGGATAGCTCAACAGTCCAAACCTACTTGGCAAACAATCAAAGTTTTATTCTGGATATTTTCCAAGCGTTGCTGCGGTCTTCATTGACATGCCCTCGATGTGGAAAGCAGTCGATCACATTTGATCCCTATTTAAGTTTATCCCTGTCTATCCCCCAGAGGACAACATGCCCTGTACGATTGACCTACATCAGGTCACTAACCCCAAAACGACATTCTCGTATTGCTGTTAGTATAGCTGTGAAGAGCTCTATATTGGATCTTTTGGACAGGGTTGCCAGTCTAATGAACGTCGACAGGGAAACATTAGTTCTTACTGAAATATACTCTGATGGTTTTCGAAGAACTTTTCGTAATACTCAGTTGGTTTCAGTTGTTCAAAATTCACACAATTTGTACGTTTTTGAGTTGTCTGGCTGTTATAACCAGAATTGCGTTGAGAAACCAACGTTATTGATGCAAAGCATGTTTCCAAGGCTACCGACGGTTTCACTCTTGGTGGTTAACTGTGAGATCCAAGAAAATAAGCGATTAAAAAGGTACAGTACTGTATATAGCTGCTCCGATCGCCTGAATCCATCCAATCAGATTGGGCGATTCGAGATATCTCTAATCTGATTGGAGAGATTTGCGCAATTGGGGTGATTGAGAATGCTTAATATAAGCCGCATTTCTAAACTGCATGGGATGTCTTACAACGTAGTGTCTTATAACGTAGCGTAACGTTTTATAACGTAGCGTAACATCTTAACGTATAGCGCAATGTCGTAGAACTTAGCGTAACATCTTACAACATAGCGTATAACCGTAACTTATTATACCCTCACAAATAATCATCCAATCAAATTGTCTACATTAGCGTCACGTGCCAGCCCAATATTTTAATAATATTTTATGCAGGACAACTACATATTCGGCCGGCAGCAACCTTTGGGCAGGTGCACAAGTAATGTTTACAACACGAGCGGCCGTGTTGTATTGAATATACAATCACGAGCCGAAGGCGTCGAGTGATTGTATATTCAATACAACAAGGACGCGAGTGTTGTAAACAACTTGTGAAATGAATGAATAGTAAAAATCCCTTTGGGATATTGAGATGCTAATTAGTTACAAGCACTGGTGGTTGTATCAGAAGAGTATACATCCACTAGTGGTTGTAACTAATTAGCATCATTGGTCTTAGTTTGTATGGGGCGTAACATGTGATGTAATTTCTGAAGTTGGATTGGCTGCAAAACTCATGAATTAGTAATGAATTTCACAAGGTATATTTACTTGTCAATTGCACGATTATTTGTTCGATATAATAAAACACCTATTGGATTCATCTTCGCCCGATATAAGGAAAATATGTAAGTCTCAAATTTTATATATTGAATTTTCGACTTAAATAGTTTGCCATATCAGGCTTAGATGAATCCCATAAGTTATATTATAACATAGCGAAACGTCTTACAACGTAGTGTGACGTCTTACAGTCTAACGTAATGTCTTAGTTATAACGTAGCGTAACGTTTTATAATGTAGCGACGGTAGTGTAACAACTTATACCATAGCGAAATGTCTTAAGACTTTAGTAAACATTGCCTAATGTCTTATGACTTAGCGTAACGTATTTTAACGTAGTTTAACGTCTTATAATGTAACGTAACAACTTTTACATGTAATATATAAAATACTAAATTTATATTTACAAAAATCTAATTAAAATATCTAATCATATAACTAATGTAGTGTAACCTCTTACAACGTAGCGCGACGTCTACAGTAATTGTACTGTATCTAATATAAAAACTATTTAAATTGACCAATAAACCGCCTGACGTTAGATTTATACTGGATATCTCTATCAGTTAAAAGCTAACTGTAGCAATCGAGGTACCAGGCGGGAATCGTAATCTTGTTATAAAAATTATTGCCCAGCAAATAATTCGTAACAAAGCCATAATAAAATCAAAAGTCGTAAGTAAGCATGATAAAAAAAATTTTTAATAAAGAACTAACGTTTCGTCACTAACCAGCGACATCATCAGAGTGATAAATATTTACAAAATTGTCTCAGCTTTATACCTACGCAATTACAAAAGTAGATGTGATAGGAGAATAATAGATGAGGGAGACGTCAGAAGTGAAGAGTCACCCGCGAAGGTGAGAAGTCAGAATAACATTAAAGGAAAGGATCTAATACTGTATTAGCATTAAGTGATGGATTTATTTTTGATATGAGTAAACTTTCTCGGAGAAGGACATTAAATTCTGAATGACCAGATGATAAAATAGAAAAGTCATCAAACGAGATAGGATGACCAGTTTGACTCACGTGTGTGGAAATACTAGATAAGGTCGATTGAGAAACTTTGTTTCCGGTGTAAGGTGAAATGCCCATATGCTCAGAAGCCCTAATGTGTAAATTTCGGCATGTTTCGCCAATATACAAGGAGTTACATCCTTGGCACGTAAATTTGTATACCACATGAGATCTTAATTGCATAGGAATCCGGTCCTTAAATCGAAAAAAGTTTGAGAGACGGCATACAGGTCGAAATATAATTCGAAGGTTAAGGTGAGACAAAGGTAGGTATAAAGCTGAGACAATTTTGTAAATATTTATCACTCTGATGATGTCGCTGGTTAGTGACGAAACGTTAGTTCTTTATTAAAAAAATTTTTTATCATGCTTACTTACGACTTTTGATTTTATTATGGCTTTGTTACGAATTATTTGCTGGGCAATAATTTTTATAAAAGCTAACTGTTCTCCCTAGAGGTCCAGTAAGGGCCATACAGGAAGAAACCGGAGTACCCAGAGGAAACCTGCAATGTTTGGTAGAGTCAAACTGGAAGCACTCTTCTCACATGCGGCCAAGGTGAAATTTTAATCAGATAACTGCTGAGAGCAGGAATTGAACCCGGGTCGCAGAGGTGAAAGGCACGTGCGCTAACCACTGTGCCAACCACTGTGGTAAAGTCCGACGTCGAGTATTTGAACTGACTTCTCAAACTCAAAACTCCGAAGATACCTCTGAAACATAATATAATTTGCCTTATTTCAAAGTACTAGTACTTTTCCTCCGATTTCAAAGTACTAGTACTTTTCCTCGGATTTCAAAGCACTGATTAAACATCAATTTCATTTGTTTTTGGTTCATGAATTATTAATGAGTTTGAGAATTTCAGCTAAAGGGCTAAGTGGGTGTTTACACTGTCATTAACAAAATGAAGAAAAACGTTGTATTTCACTTTTAATATGGTTTTGATAACGCTATTAAAGCAAGCTATTAACGTTATATAATTTCCATATTAGGTTTGGTGTTCCCTTTAGTCTGAGGGTCTTAAAAGAGTTGGACTATCTCAGTTTGCAAGAAGAAATTTTGAAGGCAATGTCCAACACGAAGTCCTCCAAGGTATGTGTTTCCTCAATTCCAAAAACGCTTGCGCATGCGTGAGTTTGCAAAAGTAAACACTGCCAGGAATGTGGGAGGGGAAAAAGCCATTGCAACTACAACCAGACAGACAGCAAAGACTAAGACTCGACCATTTAGTTGTGTTTTAAAAACGAGGTCATAAACAGTTCATCTCGAAATATTTAACAACTAGAGGGCACTCAGGGACTGCATATACCTCCACCAGTGGGTTATTAGAGATGTTTAAAAAGTTAACGAGCCATCCCACTAACCAGGCTAGCTCACGAGACCTACACATGCATGTATGAATAAAATGTAGCAAGAAACGATAGTCCAATCACAGAATATGTGGGTTTGACCAAGGCCTTGTTCTCTTTTCTAATTTGTGGGAGGATGGCCGTTACCTTGAAGTTATTTATATTTATGAGATAGATACATTTTGTCTCTCATTACATGTAATCACAAATTAAGTGATTTTTTTTTCTGCGGTAGGTTAATGGAGAAGTGTTTGCTCTGCGAGTTTGCGTTGATGGACGATCCGGAAATGGTTCTTATTTGAGTTCAGAAATAGATCACCCTTTGTACCAGAACATCGTTGAAGAGTAAGATTTTCATTCTTTTGTCCACAGCACAATATTGTTCACAATTGACAACACAACATTGTTTACAGTTGCCAACACAACATTGTTTACAGTTGACAGCACAACATTGTTTACAGTTGACAGCACAACATTGTTCACAGTTGACAGCACAACATTGTTAACAGTTGACAGCACAACATTGTTAACAGTTGACAGCACAACATTGTTAACAGTTGACAGCACAACATTGTTAACAGTTGACAGCACAACATTGTTAACAGTTGACAGCACAACATTGTTCACAGTTGACAGCACAACATTGTTAACAGTTGACAGCACAACATTGTTAACAGTTGACAGCACAACATTGTTCACAGTTGACAGCACAACATTGTTAACAGTTGACAGCACAACATTGTTAACAGTTGACAGCACAACATTGTTAACAGTTGACAGCACAACATTGTTCACAGTTGACAGCACAACGCTGTTTACAGTTGACAACACAACATTGTTCACAGTTGACAGCACAACATTGTTTACAGTTGACAGCACAACATTGTTTACAGTTGACAACACAACATTGTTGACAGCACAACATTGTTTACAGTTGACAGCACAACATTGTTTACAGTTGACAACACAACATTGTTCTCAGTTGACAGCACAACATTGTTCACAGTTGACAGCACAACCTTGTTCACAGTTAACAGCACAACATTGTTCACAGTTGACAGCACAACATTGTCCACAGTTGACAGCACAACATTGCTCACAGTTGACAGCACAACATTGTTCACAGTTGACAGCACAACATTGTTCACAGTTGACAGCACAACATTGTTCACAGCTGGCAACACAACTTTGTTCACAGTTGACAGCACAGCAGTGTTCACAGTTGACAGCACAACATTGTTCACAGTTGACAGCACAACATTGTTTGCAGTTGACAACACAACATTGTGTAAACAGCGAAGTTTGTTTTTTTACGTTTAGATCATTGAAGTGTTGTGATGTAAAGACTGGACCTCCTCACGTAAGACTGATTGCAGAGTGGAGCAAGGAGTCTCGTGAAAGGTTAAGTTGATATTTTCTAAGCCACTGGTTCATAAAATGAAGTCAGCTAAACAATGCTGAAAAATGTCTTTATGTCTTCTTAAAACGTCTTCTGTTCCCAAAAAGAATATTGAACTGTATTTTCTTTCAAAGATTCAGCATCTCATTCAACAAAATGTTTATATCAGTGACAGAATACGCTAGAAAGACCATCACTTTGTCCCTTTGTAATGGCTGACTTCCGACTTCATTTTTATAAACAATAGATACTTAATCCAGTATTATTTCGAGATCAGTGCTAATAACACTAACGAATTAATAACAAGATGGCGCCCTTTAAATGGCGAGTGGGGACGCTTCAAGCAGTACAAAAGTGCCCGCTGTTCCGTTACAGTATACAATTGATAGACATTTATAAACAATCTTATAGTTATACTGGGTAAACCTATACATCAGTCATATCTAAACTGTTTTCCCTAGAGATCTAGTAGTAGTCATTTCTCATTGATCTAGTGTTCCTTACAGTGAGGAAACAAGAGTAAACTAAACTAACATTATTTATACTGGATTACCCTATCAGTAATATCTAAACTCTTCTCTCTAGAGGCCCAGTAAGGGCCATCCCTCATTGATCCAGTGTTACTATAAAGGAGGAAAGCTACTTGTGTATTAATGTTTTATTAATTATTACAATTAGATATGTGAATTTTGATCCGAATGAGAAGTTGTATAATATTCATCGTAGTGTTGAGGAGGTGGAAAGCTTGCATGAAGAACCTTGGATTGTGACCATTGATGAATGTTTAAGATTGTACACACAAGAAGAAGAGGTAATTATAGAAACTCTTGTTAAGAAGTCCGTATATACGGGAAAATAGGGACCTTAAGCAATCACAACGCGAACGTCACGACGACGACCCAACTTTTCAACCAAAACAAAGCGTTGAATAATATGCAGTCCTAAGAGTAATCCCAACACCGTCCTCGTTGCACATAGAACGTCAATTGAAGCGTTTTCACGTTTTCAAGACAACGTTGTGGCAAGGAACAGCAAAAGTTGTTAGTTTACTTAGGCGTTAATCTAGCATACGTTATGTTGTCGAAGCTATGGCTGCCTTTTAAAGATCTTACAAAATACATAAAGCATACAAGATACGATGTCCTGATCCATGGTTTCTTTTAAATGTAGTAACTTATTTGCCGTCGTCGTCCTAGCTTGCTTAAGGTCCTTACTATCAGACTTGGGTCTTTTCAAGGCTTTCCCGCTATAGGAATCGAACCCGCGACCCTGCGATTCTAATGCAGTGCTCTAGCCACTAGACTATGGAGACGTTGCCAAGAGCTTGGCCACGAGTTAACTGTATAGCACGGGTGGCGTGTGCTGTTAGCGCGCTGCCTCTCACCAAAAAGTTAAGCCCGGTTAGACGGGGTTAGTACTTGGATGGGTGACCGCTTGGGAATGACCCCGTTGACGGGCTTGGACTCATGTGAGTAGAGTTGTAGTTGATCTCTCCTGTGCTTCGAGGGTTTTTCGCCGGGTTCTCCGGTTTTCCTCCCTCCATAAAATCAACACCTAACATCTTAGCTGTGATCCGTGGTCTGTACTGTGTCGTTGGCGGCTGCTTGGAGCGCCTTTGATATGCCTCGACACGGCCACGTTGATCTGCGTCCTTCGTAATTCAGCCACTTGCTGTAAGTAAGGATGATTAGCCACCCAGTCCTTTATCCTTTATCCTTTATATATAACTGGAAGAAGAATTGGTTTTATTACAAGTAATACTTGGAATTTTATTCGGTTAAACTGCATGTTGTAAGGATTATTGGTGAAGACAAATTTCGAGTGTTCTGTGACAAAATGTAACAGTCTCTGTTCTCGTTGTTGAGAACTTATAAAAACGTAATTTTATTATTTGTCTGGATGTGTATTTTCTGTGTAGTTAAGTGCAGATGATGCATGGCTATGTCCAAACTGCAAGCAGCTTCAACAAGGGGCCAAGAAACAGTTGCATCTCCACACCACACCTGATCTACTCATTATTCACCTCAAGAGGTTCAAGCAGGTGAGAATATTTAGGAATGTTCCTTTTTTAACCTGATTAATCATTAAAGATGGCTTAAAACTTTGCCATTTTTGGGGCGATAAGAGGAGGAGGAGGGGGATGATTATGACGATTGTGATTATAATTATGATTATTATATGTCTTGCGAGTCCGAACTGGCGTATTGAACGCTGATTGGCTAATGTGCGAGTCCGTACTTTACCGTACGGACTCGGTGTACGGACCCGCACAAAAACAACAAACTACAGCGAAACAATTTGTGAGCAAAATTAAACGAAATAGTGAAAAATGGACGGCCAATTCTATTATCCGGAGGAACTAACCGACGAAGATGATATATTAAATGCTACGGAGACAGAGTACATTAGAGAAAAAAAGCAACTGAGCCATTTTAAAACGCCGGGCAAACCTCGCAACCTCGCAAGACGTACTGTAGACGATAATATTTTCTCTAAATTATTTCTCGTTGTTGTGGAGACATATAATAAATTCCTTATTAACCTCACAAGCTCGGTCCGTACGGGAAAATATTTTGCTTTCGATCTTTTGAGTACAGACCTCGCCCTTCGGGCTCGATCTGTACTCAAAAGATCTCAAGCAAAATATTTTCCCGTACGGACCTCGCGCTCGGTTAATAAGTACTTATTATGATCAGGATTGGGATTAGGATTATATTTATGATCATGATCATGATCATGATCATGATCATTATGATCTTGATCACGGTCATGATTATGATTATCGTCTTGGCGATGGCGATATTGACGATGACAATGACAATGATCGTGATAGCGGCGGTGATGACGGTGACGGCGATTATGGTGATGACGATGGTAATATCGATGACAATGATGGTGATGGCGGCGGCGGTGATGACGGTGACGGCGATTATGGTGATGACGATGGTGATATCGATGACGATGGTGACGGCGATGGTGGTGACGGTGATGATACTGACGGTGATGATACTGACGGTGATGATGGTAGTGATTGTGGCGATGGTGGTGGCGGTGCCAGGTGGTGATGATGTATTGGTGATGATGACAGTGTTTATGGTGATGGTGGTTCCGGGTGAAGGTGATGTGTTGGTGATGATGACAGTGGTTATGGTGATGGTGGTGCCGGGTGGTAATATGTTCGTGGTGATGAGTGGTTATGGTGATGGTGGTGCCGGGTGGTGATATGTTTGTGGTGATGAGAGTGGTGATGGTGGTGCCGGGTGGTGGTGATGTGTTGGTGATGATGACAGTGGTTATGGTGGTGGTGCCGGGTGATGGTGATGGTACCAGGTGGTGGTGGTGATGATGATGGTGCTGGTGATAGTGGTTGTGGTGATGGTGATGATGATACATGATCCAAACGTACGAAATATTTGCATTAAGTAAACAACCAACCAACCAACATTTCTTTTCTTTTCTACACATAAAGCTGAAAACTGGAAGAACGAAGCTTCATCTTATGGTGGATTTTCCAGTCGAGGGGCTCGATATGTCGCCTTACATGGCCAAGGACAAACACCTTTCAAACGAGATCCCTGGTGTGGTGAGATCAAGACCAGGCCATCACATCTACGACCTGTACGCTGTTTGCAACCATTTGGGAAGCATGTCCGCTGGTCACTATATTGCTGTATGCAAGAACCCAGTGGACGGTCTGTGGTATAGCTACGACGACTTCAGGGTTGCCCAGATACCGCAACAAGACATAGTGTCCAACTCGGCCTACCTGTTGTTTTATGTTCGGCGCTCCGAAGGACATCCGACGCCGTCGAGGTTTGCCGGATCTCCGGTGAGCCCCGACCACTGGGTGTTTAAGCTGCCCGACGTGTCACTGAAATCGTCGGACGAGTCTCTTCAACACTCTGAGAGTAACAGTCAAAATGGTGAGTTCCTCCTAGTGAAGCGACGGACTATATTTGAGGGTAACATATGACAGTATTTAGATACTGATAACCCAATGGCCCTCATCCCTCGATGGATAGGCTGCGTAGCAGGCGTTCTGTTCTGGTAGAAAGGGGGTGGAGTGGCAGCAGAAAGAGGCTTGAGATGGATGACGAGACTCACCAAGGATCCCACGGACAAGACCACCACGGGAGCACGGGTGGCGTGTGCTGTTAGGGCGCTGCCCCTCACCTAAGCCCGGTCGGATGGGGTTAGTACTTGGATGGGTGACCGTTTGGGAATAACCCCGTACTCCACCAGCTTGGGACTTATGCGAGTAGAGTTTAGTTGGTCTCTCCTGTGCTCCAAGGGTTTTTCGCCGGGTTCTCCGGTTTTCCTCCCTCCGTAAAATCAACACCTAGGTCTTAGTTGTCTACACATAGGAGTTTGGTGTCAATTGGGACGAAAGTTCTGTTCCTCTCTCCTGCTACACGTTAAGTGGCAAATTTAATAAATCAAAATAAATTAATAAATTCAAAACCAGCAGAGGAGGCAACATACCAGCATAGTCAATCGAGATATGGTCTGGAAACTCGGCAAACTTCAAAGCGCCTATAATGAGCTGTGATTTTATGTTGAACCGTACCTTACACCGTGCACATCCTTTGTTTTTGGTTTATTAATATTTAAATAGCACGGTTGAGTGATTGAACTGAACGTTGCTATTGGACAATTCGTTCATTTTACTAAAATACAATGTGTTCAGTAACCGTGCACAAAAATACATAAAGGCGAACAAAAAGATAGACCAAAGACTTTAGCTGAGTTTCCAGACCACATCTCGATTGACTATGATGCCAGACCCGAAGCACGGCAGAGCAATGATGAAACCAAGGGAAGCAAAGCGTCAAGTTTAAGCCCCACGCTTGGCTGCGGATACAGACACCGCGGCTAAAAGAAAAAGACGACGAAAAAAGGAGGAGGGGAGGGGGGAGGAAACGCAAATGAACAGCGACTAAGCTGAACGTAAATGATCCAAGGCTATATAGGTGACGGAGACCCGGGGCCCCAGGACCCTACAGTAAAATCACTGACACCGCTCCACGTTAACTTCTTTTATTATGCTAACAAAATACATTTTTATTTCTAGAAGAGAAGGAAAACGAAAATGAACCTCCGAACCTGGCAGAGTATTATGTTTCAAAGAAATTTCAAAGTGATACTTATTTCACGTCGAGACCAGAACAGTCATCCTATCATGTAATCAGCGAATCATGTGTCTGACTCTAAACCGTAAGAATACCAAATCTAAATTTCTACGAGGTAATAATTGACTATTATTTACTATTATGACAGACCGAGGTCGTGATGAATCAAACCGTCAGTGTGTCACAAATACTTGTTGGTAGCTTTCGAATACGGGTTCCAGACGGGACACGACCTCGTATTCGGAATCCAGTATTTGGAAGCATTTCCTGCTTGGGCCGCCAATTTGGATTTGCCCGATTTAACCGCCATTGTGCATTTGATTGCCCAACCCGCCATCTTGATTTGTCCACTTGAGCCGCCATCTTGGATTTTTATTTCTCGAGCCGCCATCTTGGATTTTTATTTCTCGAGCCATCATCTTGAATTTGCCTGCTTGCATTGAGCCGCTCTATCTTAAATTTGCCCACTCGAGTCGCCATCTTAGATTTGCCAACATTAGCCGCCATCTTGGATTTTTCCTCTCAAGCCGCCATCTTGGATTTTTCCTTCTCAAACCGCCATCTTGGATTTGCCAACATTAGCCGCCATCTTGGATTTTTCCTCTCAAGCCGCCATCTTGGATTTTTCCTCTCAAGCCGCCATCTGGGATTTTTCCTTCTCAAACCGCCATCTTGGATTTGCCAACATTAGCCGCCATCTTGGATTTTTATTTCTCGAGCCGCCATCTTGGATTTTCTTTTCTTAAGCCATCATCTTGAATTTGCCTGCCTGCATTGAGCCGCTCTATCTTAAATTTGCCCCCTCGAGCCGCCATCTTAGATTTGCCAACATTAGCCGCCATCTTGGATTTTTCCTTCTTGGGCCACCATCTTGGATTTGCCATTTTGGAGCCTCATAGTGAACCTATAACTACACCTCCTATATATCTATGGATACAATGCACAAAGGATAAATGATAAAAAGGTTTTCATGTATCAAACTTCGCGTACGAAATATGACATCAAATATTCAAGGCCCCATTTTTAACACCACCCCCCCTCCTAGTATAGTTAGAACTAGATATGGGCGACATGCAGGATCATGGAACCTATTTCAACTAAAATAACATTGTAATGTTAAGAGTGTAAAATGAGGAAACAAGTGTAGAATGACGAAATAAAGTATATAGATCGTTTGCACTGACGTCGCGACTTCCCCCCCAGCTAATCACTTTTTTAGAGGCCGATACATGAAGCGAGTCGGGATGGCAGATTTAATTAATCCGAGATCCCGGTAGCTATATTAAGCACTGTGTTAAAGCACTTTGCAATTGCATGGGAGACGAGGCGGTCCATCCTTAACTGGGATGAAAATTTCACCCTTTCCCCATGTAATTGGCCATTTGCTGAGTTGGTCCGGCAAAGCGGGCTGAAAAACTGTTTAATTCGTTCCGATACGCGTTTGTTAACTTGACTGTATGAATACAGAATGCTAAGTGAACTGAAATAGAGCATCAAAACATTGTGTTTCGCGATCAAGCGAAGATTAATAAATTTTAAAATTAGTCTTCGTGAAGACGCTTTCACGGGTTAGCTAAGACAATAATTTTATTAACGATACGATACGATACAAAATATTGCATCGACATAAATAACAGCTAGCCTCCTCCCCCGGCAACTCTTCTCTCTTGCATGAACGGGAATGCCGCAAAATTTATCGCCGCAATTACAGAGCTAGCGTTCGCGTGTCACACAATCCCACATGACCCCTGATCAAAAGCGACAGAGTTGCCTGGGCCCAATTTCAAAAGAAATATGGGCCAGGTAACCACTAATCTCATGCTCGCGTCATCAGGGCTAAATCCACTTACTGTATGACGATTGCAGTTTTACTCATAGCCACTAAAAACGCGCGAAATTTTAACCAATAGGAAAGCAGAAGTCTAGTGGTTACCTGACCCATATTCTTTGATTGGGCCAGGGTACGAGGCTAGTTAAATAACAGCTCCGCGCGCTGCGAAAACGCTTGGAAACGTTACCGTGTGCACATAGCCTAAGAGCCACAATTTGGGAGCCATACAGTGTTTGGTGGCTGAACACCGGCTCAAGATGGAGAAAAAAAGTTAAGGGAGATAACCGAGTTGATATACCCCACGGTCTGTCATTAGTTTTCCTCTGTCATGCGGGATTATTTTCTCTTGTTTTGAAGCGTCAGACTTGCATGGCAGGGCCTTCTCTTTTAGCTTTCAATTCAACGCCCGAACCTGCAAATCCAGTTCCGCCTCTCTGGATCGGTATAATATCACCGTCTTTGAGTTTTTCTCCTGTGAACGGGCACAGCATGTCCTTTCTGATCAACTTCTCCACACAGTCCATCGTCACAACATTCCCAGTATTCTTGAGCACAGCACACGGCACCGAGTTTCCCAGGGCATCGTGGGTCACGGAGCACTTGTAGCGCACGGCTCTTGCGATAAGAGATTTCTCTTCCCCTTCGACAACTGTAAATTTGACTGGAATCAGGTCTTTTATTCTTAGAGGTTTTCCAGACATTGGACATCGCGTTTTGGTATCGGGTTTCTTCGCTTCGTCGGGTTTGGCCTGCGGTGTGAGGGATGGAATCCAGAAACTTGGCAAGTCTTTTCCACTTTTCCCTAAAAATGGAATAAACTACGTTCAATTTGAAGTGCATATGAAACGAAAATTAAGTCTGTCTGAATTGAAAGAACACGTAAAATAACTGAGCAACATCTTTTGCAGTTTTTCGTTTCCTTGCTTCATTCTCGAGGTATTTTAGGTGGTTTGATATTCAAATTAAACGTTTGACGTCACCATGTGCATAATACTTATTGGAGAAAGTTATATATTTAACAATTATTCACCGAAGTGGAGGTGAATAGTGCTGGGGGGCATTTAGGGGGGCAAGTTGCTCTGGGCCCAAAACTTGAGAAGGGCTCCCTAAAATTTTTGAGATTTGAGTTTTTGATGTAAAAAACATGAGGCCCAGTAAAGATCAGTAACACTAACTTCATTTTTAGCCAACCCAGGGAACCAACAGACGTTTCTGCAAGAAGTGCATGGATAACACGTTGAGAGATTTGATTGGCTCTCAAAACTTCGGACAAACATTGGACATTAGCCAATCAGATTTGTCAAAAAGAACGATCACATGATACATTCACTTTATGCGGAAAGGTCTGTTGAGAACACAGAGACACAACACTATGGCATCAGACATCAGGACCCCCCAAACCGAGCCATGTGATGTCATCAGGGGCTCCAAATCGATAATTGGCCCCAGGGCCCACTATTTCTCTTGGTGGTCCTGTTTGTACATGGTGGGATTGTTGAATACGATTGTCAGAGCTGTATGTGGTTTACTGCCAATTGTGAAGACGACATCCACATCGAAATGTGTCATGTAGACAAAATTACATACACCAGAATGACAATCGTATTGTGTAGATTGGCCTCTTAAGACAGTCAGTCAGTCAGTCCGGCAGGCAGGCAGGCAGGCAGGCAGGCAGTCAGTCTGTCTGTCTGTCTGTCTGTCTGTCTGTCTGTCTGTCTGTCTGTCTGTCTGTCTGTCTGTCTCTGTCTGTCTGTCTGTCTGTCTGTCTGTCTGTCTGTCTGTCTGTCAGTCAGTCAGTCAGTCAGTATATTGTATACTTTTTATCAAGGTGCCCAACCTGCAGTTTTCCATCCAGAGCTTGACGAAGGTTGTTCTTTGTCCTTACTCGCAGTAAAAGCATTATGCGGTTTAGTAGTAAGCCTCTTCTCTAGCTTCTCAAACGACTCAACCTTCGATTTCTCAAAAGCCAGTTGAAGTTCGTCTTTCTCTTGCTCCGTTTTCCTCTTTTGTTTCTCAAAAGCTTTCATCTTTCTCGCCATTTCTTTCTTCTGGTGAAGAAGGCACTCAAGGATGGCCTCTTTGTCGTAGAGATAGCCGTCCAGTGTGATGACTGGATCGCGACATGGCTGCAGAGTCAACGAACAACAGTCGAATTCTTTGACCGAATCTTTGCCCAGACGGACATTCTTGCTGCCAAATCCAGACTGTTCAGCATCCTTCTGTCGTTCATGATAAGTGTAAACAGCCCCGGCTGTCGAGTTCTTGCCGTGGCGAGTCATTTACAGGGTTAATTTATAGCTGAAACTCAGCTATGAAACGTTCACAGAGTGACAAATACCGAATCAAGATGGCCGACTTTCGTCGTGGAATAATCGTTAGAAAGCGTCATTCGTTCGTAGCAATTCATCGGAAATGGTCGCCACTTGTTTCCAACTGCCAAACTGTCATTACGTCATTTTCTCAAAAAATCTTATCAACAAATTACCCCGAATACTAACTTTTACCCTAACTAAAAACCTAACTCTAAACACAAAACTAACCCTGGTCCTACAAAAACACTAATTTCTAACCCTAAAAGAAAAAAGAACATGGGTGGTAAAAGGACGTCACGTCTGTTTGATAGATGGAAACAAGTAAATCGTCGTCGGAAAGCGTCGTTATATCCTGTATACCCCCCATTAATCTCTGGCTTTCCCCAACAGTCCTCAAACACTCCTTATTTCATTCAGCTTCGAAGTTCGGACTCTCGTAAAATATCATGGCATCGAGCGTGGCAAGACTAGCTGCACGGTCTTCTCTCTTTTCAACGGCAGGACGGTCGTTGCAAAAAGTGCATGGAAGATTCCTGACTTCTGGTAAGTTTTATATGTTAAACGAGAACGAGTTATTAAGATTTGCCCTAGTGTTTTGTAGGATATTAATTTAAATACACGTGTATAATTTTGATATTTCATATATTTTAATTAAAAACTTTACTCAAGCAAATGCCACAAACGTAATAAAATAATAATAAAAATGGGCTTCTATTCCTCACTCCCCCTCCCTATTGAATCTATCTGTACCCTCTTTTATCCTGGCTTATGCAATACAGTACTGTACTGTATACTGTAATATCAAATCAATATTACATCAAATACTGTACCCGCAGAGCATTTACCTCGGAAATTTTGGCGCACGTTTTTGGTGCAGATTGACAAGCAGATAGCTATGGTACAGTGTTTTTTGGTGCAAGCTTTCTAGTTTTTTGTTGCACAAATAATAAATGTTTCAAAATCTTTGTGCAGAGAATTCTGAAATTCACCCTGGATTTACATGAGGCCGGCTCGAACTCAGGCCAAACTGATTTTGGGTTGGTTGTAGTGTTTTTACTATAGATTGTTTTCATGAGTCTGGCCTCAGATTCAGTTCACACTGGTGCCTGCTAGGCTGAACTGAAGCACTTTCACCTCTCAAACTGTTTTATTAAATGAGATTGGTGTCAAATCCACATAAAATAATGATTATCCAGTGGTCATGAGCTGTAAGGCAATAGACGAGTTTCAGGGTGTTGCGTGCACATCGTTTTGGAAAGGAATTGGCGGGCTCTTGGTGGGCTCTCCACAAAGTAAGCAATGGCAAACAGACTTTCTGTTGATGAAAAAATGAAATGATCAATTGGCGATCCCTCTTTTTCTTGGTGTGCATCTGGGTCGGAGGTTGGTCCAGCGCGTCGCAGCGTTAGTTTGCTTTTTTTTTTGCTTTTTTTTTTTTGTTGTTGTTGTTGTTGTTGTTGTTGTTGTTGTTGTTGTTGTTGTTGTTGCTTCATCTTCTTTCTTTGTAGTCGTTTTTTTGTTGATTGTTTTTTTTTTAGGGGGGCGCCTCGCATGGGTCTTCGTGTCCCGTTTGCGCCTTCTCCCTATTGGGTACACTATTTTTCTCATTTTCTTATAAAATTTTCTTTATCTTATAACTTAGTCTTATTATTGTAGTATTTACTTTTGCTAATACCCAATAAAGTTGTTAAAAAAAAAAAAAAAAAAAGAAAATAAAAAAAAAAAAAAAAAAAAAAAGACTTGCTAGCGAGCCAACAACAGTAGAATAACAATGTTTTATATCCAGAAACTGTATCTACACTTTGTTTTTTTTTAAACAGTATGTTTACTTTGAGTGGAGCTTGCCAGTTTTTTTGAAAAATGATGCGCGCGCAACACCCTGAAACTCGCCTATTGACCCAAATCTTGAAGCAGCAGCAAAACCAAGCCTATATACATGTACTGTAGTTTCAAGGCCACCTCATGTGAACATGCAAAAACTGGAATGCAAAATTCATGCTGGTCCGAGTTCAGGCCAGCTTTATGTGTAAGCCCCCCCCCCTAGATAGCAGTTGCCATGGCTGTAGGTAGCTGGGGGGGGGTGCCCCCACCCTCCAAATGCCTTGAGCTCCCCCCTAGAAATTTAACACTACATGCTGTAAAGACTCATATGATTGATTAGGATCTTACTGTGGTTTTAAAACTTGCATAAACAAATTTACTTGAAGAATTGGTTTAATTTAGATGTAAACAAATCTAAACGATAATTCAAATCTCCTTTTGTGGCTGAGAAAACAATTTCGTGACACGAGTCAGCCCGATTAGCTGGACTAGCCCAAGCTCATGAGTCTGCACCTGAGTTACTACCAGTCAGTGCCTGACCTTACTAGTAATATCAGAATACTTTTGTCTTCAAGGTGCGACCTATGAATATTTGAAAGTGGAAAAGAAAGGCAAGAAAAATAATGTTGCCTTGATCTACTTGAATCGACCAGACTCCTTGAATGCACTATGTGACGGCATTATTTGTGACTTAAAAGCAGCTTTGGATGAGGCTCAGAAAGACGAAGATATTGGGGCAATAGTCATTACTGGAAGTGGCCGAGCATTTGCAGGTAATATATTTCAATATATATTGTGTACATGTATGTACAAAACTAGGCTGAAAATGGATCAAGAAAAGTGTGATATCCCTCCCACACGTATACATGTACAAGTTGTATGTTTATTTTCGAGCTTTGTTGGTGTAATGTAAAGGCAGATGTCCAGTCCTCGCACGAAACAACTCGCAGCAAGCTGCATCTAGGAATTAAAATGAACTTGCAGTGCTTGTTTTTTCACTATGAGTCATGTTTAAATGTGGCTAAATGTAATTTAGGCAAGGTAAAAAAGGAGACAATGCTAGTCACCAGACACTCACTATAATAGATGGGGATTATCTCAGCACTCATCAAAGTCTTGTCAGTGTGGTCTGAGCTTGACTGGTTTACACGCCCTTAGAATATGTAGCATTATCTCAGCACTCATCAAAGTCTTGTCAGCGTGGTCTGAGCTTGACTGGTTTGCGCGCCCTTATAATACGTGGTATTATCTCAGCACTCATCAAAGTCTTGTCAGCGTGGTCTGAGCTTGACTGGTTTGCACACCCTTATAATACGTAGTATTATCTCAGCACTCATCAAAGTCTTGTCAGCGTGGTTTGAGCTTGACTGGTTGTGCGCGCTATCTATGTACACTGTAATAGATACTTGGTCAGCGGTCACTCATATATAATATGTGGTGATTACATCAGCGCTCATCAGAGTCTTGTTTGGCACCAGTCCTCCAATAACGTCTATTGGCAAATTATTTTTATTAGATGCAAATACTCATGGTGAGTAACAGATGTTTGATAGACGTTCATCAAGCTCAATTACTCAGAAAAGATTTCTGAGCCCCCAGACAGGGTTCGAACCTGCAACCTTCTAATCACTGGTTAGATGCTCTAAGCATGCATTAAACCACTTGCAACCTTAGCTTTCCATCTGAGCCTCAATGGCTTAATGGTTAGAGCATCTAACCGGTCATTAGAAGGTTGCAGGTTCTTTTCTGAGTAATTGAGCTTGATGAATGTCTGAGTAGCAAATGTCAGAGTAAATGAGGTTAATAAATCATATATGGCAGGGTTCGAATTAGCGGCTCGCTATTTGCAATTTGCGAATGCAAATTTGGTTTTTGCGAATGCCAAAAAACCTATTTTGCGAAAGGCGAATTAACATTTTACGAATTTATATATACGTGTTTTGTTCATCAGTCAAGCGAGATTCCTAACTTTTTTTCCAAATATGGCAATACTACATGTACCTTCATACACTATAGCCTATATTTTAGTGAGTATTTTCACAGTGTCGCAAAACCTGCCGAAAAAAAAATAAATAGCGTTGGATTGCGAGATGTGTTGTGTCGATTTTTAGGCACACATGCGCTTTATCACATCTTCCGATCTCACGGTGTCAATTTCCAAGGTTAATTAGTTGCGATGCAAAAGTATTAATAAATTACAGTAGATTAAAGTAAACAATCGCCAGTCACCACGCGGGGATGGAATATTCAGCAGAATTAAAAACTGTTCTGAAATGGGAGAAAGAGTTCAAGAGCTCTTTTACCAAAGAAATCATAAATAGAAAAGTTGAACACTCATCCTTTAATAACACTCGACTCCGAGTATCCTTTCACTTTGTGGAAATATACGTCTTTAATTTTACTTTAAAACCAAAAAAATGTAATATAATCTTTGAATTTGAATTCGAAATGACGAATTTAAAAGTGATTTACAGTCTTCTGAACAACAAGACTGAAGTCAAGACTCTGAGTTCTAATATAGAAGTCTACTATTTTTTAACGAACGTTTACGCGTTTCCAGGGGGGGGGGGGGTAAATACTAAAAATCACACGAGAATTTTGCGAATGCACTTTGAATTTCTAATTCGAACCCTGATATGGCTATTTCAAGTTTTTCAATACTTAGACCATGTTTACACGGTATCAGATGAATTTGGAACTGGTCTTGATAATTCAATTGCACCTGTTTACACGCAGGAAAATTCGGAACTGGACTCGAATTATTGGTGCGATTTCACCTATTTACATGGTGAAATAGGACGAATTTGAGCAAAGTGTCCCAACAATTTTGTCCAGGATTGTCTGAAAATGACGAATTTATGATTTTCAACAAAACGCAGCTTTTTAACTTTGTAACATGGACAAAAGTGCTTGGGACACTATGGGATTGTAGCCTTATTGTATCAAAGTTGTTTTGAAAAACTTAGAAATTAACTCCAGCAATGTTATAACCATTAATATTGTTAAACTGTTTCTATTTTGATAGCTGGAGCTGATATTAAAGAAATGCAAAATCTAACGTTCCAAGATTGCATTAAGTCTGGTTTTCTTGACGAGTGGAACAGTTTGGCAAGATGTACAAAACCTACTATTGCAGCAGTTAATGGATTTGCAGTAGGTTGCTTTTAGTAAACACTTATTGCGTTTGCAAAGAAGTCATGTTTTTACCTCAGTTTGTTTGTCTGTTTTAAAAATAGATACGCAATGCGTACATGTGTCTACCGCTGTTAAGTACAGAAAGAGATATAGAGAAACTTAGACTACGTGCACACGGTAATGTTTCCGAGCGTTTTTGTATTGTTTCAAGTAATGAGCTGATTGTTCTCGATTCCCTTGAGTGCAGTAAACAATACGAAAACGCTCGGAAACGTTACCGTGTGCACATAGCCTTAAGGAGAATTAAACAATGCATGAAAATGTGTGAAAAGCACATAGACCCTTATACATGGTCTTATACATGTAATGTTAATTTGAAAATGGCACATATTATACATACATCTTTATTTCTTTACTGGCTGCTTCCGAAACATAGCATCATTTAACCAAGCTTCACTTGAAGTCAAGGCTGGCGAGAGGGCGGTGGGTGGGGCAGAGGGGGCAAAATACCCAGAATACCCGCGTCCCGCGTCGCGACGTCAATCACTAGTGACTGGTATAATGCAGACCAAAGAAATGTTGAAACCATTGTGTACACAGGGCTTGAAATTTGCTGTATACCGATATCCATGGGATACTAGATTTTAGTTTTGGATACTAGAAGTCTTAACTTTAGTATCCCAAGGGCATACAAAAACACTTCGATAGCGCACAGCCACAGAATGTGAAGTGACGTCTTACAATCAATACAATGTAACGTAACGTCTTACAATGTAACGTAATTGTCTTATAACGTACCGTCTTATAATGTAGCGTAACATGTTAGAATGTAACGTAACGTCTTACAATGCAGAGCCTGAAATAATTTTAAAATTTGTCCGGCAAAACTTCCGAGCAAAATGAAATTTGACCGGAAATTTTCAAATTTGGTCGGAAATTTTTTAGTTTAGTTTGACCCCCTCCGTTGAGTAAATTCTGTCAAGCATGCAGTAAATCACTCTACTTGTTATTTGTAATAATAAAACACAAATGTTTAATTCTGAATTGCGTATTAGTTATAGTGAATAATAATTTAATTAAAATGGTAACTATGAAACAACCTTAAACTGAAAAGGATTTGGGGTGAAGAAAAATTCGAGTGTAGAATATATACATTTTAAGACCAAACCGGGAGCAGTTGCGAAAAATGCAACTACACAGGCCTTCCGGCAGGAATTGAACCCACGACCTTGCGATTCTAGTGCAATGCTCTGACCACTGAGCGACGGAGGGCGTTGCCGAGAGCCTGATCGCGAGTTCTGTATATATTAAGGTGGTAATGCCAGGAGAGAATTGGGTTTATTAGAAGTAAGATTATGGGTATATTATAAGGTATATTATAATAAACCCAATTCTCTCCTGGCATTACCACCTTGATGTATACAGAACTCGCGATCAAGCTCTCGGCAACGCCCTCCGTCGCTCAGTGGTCAGAGCATTGCACTAGAATCGCAAGGTCGTGGGTTCAATTCCTGCCGGAAGGCCTGTGTAGTTGCATTTTTCGCAACTGGTCCCGGTTTGGTCTTAAAATGTATATATTCTACACTCGAATTTTCCTTCACCAAAAATCCCTAGAACATGCTATGTAATCGAGTGAAATGCCCAATATTACTTCTAATAAACCCAATTCTCCCCTGGCATTACCACCTTAATGTATACAGAACTCGCGATCAAGCTCTCGGCAACGCCCTCCGTCGCTCAGTGGTCAGAGCATTACACTAGAATCGCAAGGTCGTGGGTTCAATTCCTGCCGGAAGGCCTGTGTAGTTGCATTTTTCGCAACTGGTCCCGGTTTGGTCTTAAAATGTATATATTCTACACTCGAATTTTCCTTCACCCAAAATCCTTAGAACACGCCATGTAATCGAGTGAAATGCTCAATATTACTTAAACTGAAAAGCTGGATTACACGATAAGTTTCTGTGATTACAATGGCGTCAATCGCAGTTTAACGCAATGGTTTTGAATTAAAAATCACGCACTGTTGTTATCTCGACTCGACAACCTGGAAGATAAAGAATACGTTTCCTCGACGTTTTGAGCTCAGGACCTTCGTCAGGAGAGTCAAATAAGCCTATTTGATCAGCCTATTTAACTGTCCTGATGAAGGGCCTTTGCTCGAAACGTCGAGGAAACGTATTCTTTATCTTCCAGGTCGTCAAATTAACAACAATGAAAGCAGTCACTCTGACTCGTAACTCACTGTCACACACTTCAGTTAACTAAACTTTGTTTAAAGCATACTCTGATCTAAGAAATTTTGATAGTGCACTGTAAAGTGTAAAACCAATTTTAACTCAAAACTGATGGAAAACCCAATGGAAATTTAACAAGAAAAATGGAGTGTTGAGCGCCGATCCGATCATTTAAAAAAACAGATTTTTTTTTTTCAAAATTTGTCCGGACAAAATTTCCGATCATTTCAGCATTTGGTCGGAAAAACTGGAATTTGGTCGGAAAACCGCCGGCCGTTATTTCAAGCTCTGCAGTTGTAACGTAATTGTCTTATAACGTACCGTCTTATAATGTAGCGTAACGTGTTAGAATGTAACGTAACGTCTTATAATGTAGCGTACCGTCTTATAATGTAGCGTACCGTCTTATATACAGCACGACGTCTTAGAATGTGGCGTAACGTCTTATAATGTAGCGTAACGTCTTATATAGAGCATGACGTCTTAATAGAATGCAGCGTAACGTCTTACAATGTAATGTAATGTCTTACAATGTAACGGAACATCTTACAATGTAGCGTAACGTCTTATATAGAGTGTACGGCAGTATGCAAAATTGTAAATGTGCTATTATACCTGCATTAGCCATCATGCATTCATACATTTCACGTAAATTTAGGGCAGGGGGGGGGGGGCGTACACATGTCAGTCCAGGGGCCCGGTTTTTGCTCTCACCAGCCCTGCTTGAAGTAAAATTCAGATTTTTGAACATGTAAATTAAACATCTGAGGCCAGTTGCACGAAGCCCCAATAGCTTATTCAGTGGATAAGTCTTAGCTAGAGAACCACACTAGTGGTGCTTTGAACAACTTAATTTAACTTTCATCAGGGGCGTAGCCAAGGGGGGGCGAGGGGGGGCGGTGGCCCCCCAATGGTCTCCAAGAACGTTCTCGTGAAAAGTTTAAATCCGTGGAGAAACTTGTAGGGGGGGGGGGGGGGTACAGTTGTTTTAAGTCCCAGTGAGTAGATAGTTGATGTGTTATATATATTGCAGGCATGCATATGCTATAAATTACAATAGTAAGGGTCTATACAAAATGCTTCCAACCTGTTTTTACATTTACAACTTGTTTATAAATAAATCTAAAGATATTCTGACGTACGTGTATCATTCTATGTTCTGGTTTGATTTCAACAAAATTATGTAATTTATTGCTTTCGGATTACTCTTAAATACTTGCCTCAAAATGCAGGAAATAGTGTTTCAGAAACCCTAGAGATCCAAAATTTTCCGGGGGGCATGCCCCCCACCCCCCTAGGAGACCGAGGTTCTCGCCCCCCCAAACCCAAGACCCTGGCTACGCCCCTGACTTTCATCCACTGAACAGAGCTATCAGATACATAAGTATAGTCGCTACAGTGGGTAAAATTTAAATTAGTGTGTTCAAAACACGATTACTGTAGTGCTGTTCTTCATGCAGCTACGTATTTAATATCTTCAGGTCATGCAACGTATCCCAGTACCATGTTTACAAGTTTTATGATACTCTTTAGTCCGTTTCAGCTTGCTTTTGAAATCCCATACGTATAATTGAAATGAACATTCCGAACTACGTGGCAATGTTCCGAACTACGTTGCGAGGTAGATACAAATTTAAGTTGGCAATTTGTTTCTGCTTAACCAAGTGTCTATTATTATATTCTATACAACGAATAATCTTCTTCTCCGTGATTTTACCAAAGGAATTCAATTCAAAGCTTATTAAATTCGAACTTCACGACGAACTTCACAACGAACTTCGCGAACTTCCGTACCAAGTTCCCAACCTTCCAACGAATGTTGACAAACGAATTTTTCAAAAACAAGCAGAAACTGACTATAACTTATCTTCTTTTTTTTTAACTAGCTTGGTGGTGGTTGTGAGTTGGCCATGATGTGTGATATTATTTATGCAAGTGATAAAGCCAAGTTTGGTCAACCGGAGATAAAACTCGGCACCATACCAGGTAGGACCACTGCATGATCTCTCTATAAACTGGATAGGCCATTCCCTCGCCACCCACTGATCTCTAAATAAACTGGATAGGCCATTTCCTATGGCCAGCAGTCAAACATTTCGTGCCAGTCGCCGCCATCTTACGTAGTGGAACATATGACCACTGATCTCTATATAAACTGGATGGGGCGTGAGGCTGGATTTTGCGTGCCAGTTGTATGATGACGTGACCACTACCCAAGATGGCTGCCACTGAAGTTCATAAGCTTTCGTAGTTTTGACAGCTTTATTTTGGCAATAAATAAATTTATATTTACATACATGCATTTGTACAGACAAGAAGTAGACAGGCTAATTATACATGTATAAAAATTAAAATTGAAAGATGACTGATAGGAAGTGACATAAAAACGAATTATAATAAAATATAATATGCCAAAATCTGGTAAAGCACAAACGGGACTGAGTCCCATGCAAGGTGCTCACCATCTAATCTTAAATCTAGTTTTAAAACGGAGAAACAAGGAAATTAGACAAATAAATATAATAGAATGGGAGTAGGAAGATTAGAAGTAAAACAGAAAAAAGAATAAATAAAAAAACAAAAACAAACAACAAACAAAACAAAACAAAACAAAACAATACAATACAAAACAAAACAAAACAAAACAAAACAAAACAAAACAAAACAAAACAAAACAAAACAAAACAAAACAAAACAAAACAACAAAACGAAAACACACCAAACACAATAAAAAAGAAAAATAGAAAATAGAACAAAAAAAAATAGAAAAAGGTTATACAATACATTCAACTGTAGTTAATGATTGTGAACTTAATATGTCAGGATTAAAGTTAGTAATGGTTAAATTAAAATATGTTTTATGCAGGTAAGTTTTGAAGATGGAAAGGGTATCAAAAGTGTTAGTAAAAGCAGAGTTAAGTACGTAATTCCACAGTTTTACAATTCTTACAAAATATGAGCTGAAAACAGATAAAAATAAGAAAATAAAAAAAACAGAAAATAGATTGAAAAGAAAATAAGAAAATAGATTGAAAACAGACAAAAAGAGTTATTTTAAGAAAATTTAAACGAATGTAAGGACACAAGAAGTACTCAATAAGGTTTAAGACGCTAATTTCTTGTATTTGCATGTTTCTATTACTGAGCTGTAAAACCTTTAAATTTCGTTGTTTTTCTTCAGTGCCGACAACGAAGAAAGTTCACGATAATATAAACTGAAAAACAGACTATAAAATCTATGAAGAATTCAATTCCAAGTCTTAAATTGTACCTTTTATAGTAATCTTATTGCCTTCGCAATAGGGTAGTTCGAAGAACGCGGGTGGACTAATAATACTTTGAAGCCTGACGACGAGTCTTTAAGGTTTATTCTGGCTAACACCAGACGATTTTATTCAGCACAGGGAGAGGTCCGGGCCCCAAAGTGTTAAAATATAGCAAAATGTTTGATTTGAAAGTCAGTTTCAGAACATGAAAACGGACATCTTTTTACCCATTTGAAGCGTGTTTTTTTCCATGCCCTTAATGTAGAAATAGAAATTCGGCTGTTTTTGTGGCGATCTTGACTGTTTAGGTACTTCGCAGCAGTAGGGGCCTGGAACTGACGTCCAAAAATGCCTCGCGTCCGCCATTTTTGGCCTCACATTTTGATTGGCAGTCAGCCTTCCAGGTATATATATATATATATATAATTATAACTTTTTAGGTGCTGGGGGCACACAGAGGCTAACAAGAGTGGTCGGGAAGTCTTTGGCAATGGAAATGGTTCTAACCGGTGACCATATATCTGCCGCTGAAGCGTTACAAGCAGGACTGGCGAGTAAAGTGTACCCCGCCGACGAACTTCTTGACAAGGCCATTAAAACGGCCGAGAACATCTCAGAAAAATCAAAACTGGTTGTGAATATGGCTAAAGAAGCTGTGAACACAGGTACAGTGATTCGTGAAGGATATTCAAAGGAAATTACGACTATATTTGCAAAAGATTAGAAAGGAGAATGTCAACGATATTTTTTTTGTTTTTTATAGCATATGAAACAACATTAGCAGAAGGGATTCATTTTGAAAAGAAGATATTTTACTCTACATTTGCGACTGTGAGTTTTATCGAAATATTTTACATTTGTTAAACTTTTTTTGTGGAATTACTTTTATAATTTTTCGGTAACCGAGGAAATAAAAAAAAAAACGGACACATGCGCAAAGACAAATTATTAACTTCTTATTAACCGAACGCGAGGTCTTTACAGAGAAATATCGGACCGAGGTCTTTTTGGTACAAAGACCGAGGTCTGATATTTTTCTGTAAAGACCGAGCAAGCGAGGTTAATAAAAAGTTTATTATATGGCATTTTGAAACAACAAACCTTACATTTATACCTTGTCATGATACGTACTTTAGTCAGTTTAGTGTGACCTCGAGCGTGCGACATAAACTCATCGTTTTCAATGTTGTTGCTTTTGTTGTCATCGCTTTCGGACTCCTAAACTCGCTTCCAGATTGCTCTCGTCCCAATCATACATAATTTAGTCCTCAGGTTGTTGAATTCACAAAATTCTTGCGGTTTTCTTTCGTTGTTTAGTTGCAAACAACATGGCTGACAATATCCGTAATCGACCGGTCGATTACGGAAAATAATGGACCGGCACGTGACACGTCTCGGCCAATGAGAACACACGATTTCAACGGAAGTAACTTGTGCCATATAATAATATTTCATAACTTTTGGAAGCTAAAAGAAGATTAAGTATTAAATATTTAAAACATGAGCAGCAGTGTTTTATCAGATTTAAAACACGAGGCGATCTGATAAAACCCGTACTGCGAATGTTTTAAATGGCTTCAAAAACGACCCATTTTGTAAGTTCATTGGCGTAGTAAGTTTGAAAAATAACGTTGTCTGAGCCGAGAAAATCAAAGCTAAAGTTTATGTAAATTAGGAGGTTTCTTTATCAGATATGAAACCACGGACATGGTACTGATTTCCTTTGTGTTTTCCTCGTGAATTATTAATGAGTTTTTGAAATATAGAGAATGAATTCAGCTTTGCAACAGTCTTGACAGGGTTTATTTACACAATATTTTGTTTACGACGATTGCCCCAAAAGCTATATATAGCTTATCGAGGGAGCTTTCGCCATTTTACAATTTTTGTATCTGCGCAACGCGCAGATATATTGCTATCGTGTTGTGTGTTTGTGTGTGTGTTAACTTTTTGGTGTGACCGCTGACCTGTAATGTGTGCAGTAGTGTGACTGTTTATATTTCCTCGCCATGTTGTATGAACTACGGAGTGAGACGAAGAACAACATTATTTTCGAAGAAAGTCAATTGCAATGCTGTATGATTGGAGTAGTATGATTCAGGGATACTTTAAAATTATTGCGTTTGACCGTACGCCAAGTAAATAGCGTAATAATGCAATTTGATATTTGCGCTCATGTCCGTTCAAATAGCCTTTTCTCCGTTGTTATTCTATACCATGTTCTCTAATTCACATATGTTGTACAGAATTTAACGCTCTATCTAACCGTACAAGTTTCCCAAATGGCACAAACCTACAGACGATTGATTTACTTTAAATATGACCGCGTTCGACCGTACGCCAAGTAAATAGCGTAATAATTCAATTTGATATTTGCGCTCATCTCAGTTCAAATATATTTTTCTCCGTTGCAATTCTATACGATTTCTCTAATTCACATATGTTGTACAGAATTTAACGCTCTATCTAACTGTAGAAGTTTCGTGAATGGCACAAACCTACAGACGATTCAGGGGTATACTTTAAACACGCGGTATCCGGCTCAACTGCAGTGAAGATATATCCCAATACGTTTGTTATCTTATTAGATGTCGCTAAAATCTTATAAGATGTTGTTCTTATTACAAGATTTGGCGCAGATACATGTACGCATAGCGTACCTTTTGTTTAGCAATTTTATAACGAGAGCAAGTGGACAAGATAACAACAAGGCGCAAAGATGGACCATTGCAATTAATCAGTAAAACGATGCGAATCAATTATAAAATTTTGGACACTTAATACAAACTGCGTATTAACGTGAAAAGAAACTGCATCAAATGGCAAACCATTTAGGAGCCAAAAAAGACGAGTCCGTTCCGAAGCATTAGACCATCTTGCACCAATTAAATGAGCAGCAGAGGCAAGCAAGTCTACACGAGGAGCAGCATATCGGTCACATTCAAAAAAGAAATGAGCGGCAGTTTCCTTCGGAATACCACACGCACAAGAAGGGGAAGATAAACGTGTATGAAGGATAGCTGCAATACGATCACCAATATAATATAAAGAATTAGGAAGTACAATATCTCGCCTTCTAGAAATGTGTATCTTGAAGCTACTTAAAGATAAGCAAGAACGAATGTCACTAGGTAGATCATTCCAAAGATTGACAGAAGAAATAAGAAATGACGTTTTAAAGCGTTCAGTTCGAGCGTAAGGAACAACCAGGTTTCCACTTTCTCTTGACAGGGTTGTTCAGACCACAGTCAGTAGGAGAGAGACTCTTCTGTTGGCAGTGTTCACATCACCCTTTCTTAGGAAGTGTCAAGTGTGCCAATCTAATAGCATTGTCCTGATGATGATTATTATATGAGGGATGATGTCCTCATTTATAGTAATCATAGTTGTCCTTCATGCATGAATGCTGGATGAGGGGAATACGGCATTAATCGTCCCTCTTGAAACAATGGATTTCGTGATTGTCTACAACGTGAGCCTCAATGGTTAGAACATATTACTATTCAGGCGCGGACTGGACTTAAAATAGTTACTGGGAAATGGAGGGGCCCACCATCACACATTTCTAGGGGGTCCGGTAGCATGTCCCCGGATGTTTTTGAATTTTGGTTCTCTGAAACAGCATTTCCCGCACTTTGAGGACACTTTCGAGCAAAATATAAAGGTCTGAAATCTCATTTTTTAACAGAGTTTCTCGTCATTTTTAAGCCAAATATTTCTACATAAAGTAGAATAATTCTTTTTTTTTTTGCGTACTTCATGTTAACACCACATAACTGTTAATAGACATATTACATACCAGCGATTATATTAGTGGGCCCACACTTACTCAGGATTGAAATGTTCCAGGGTCGGGGTCAATACTCAGGCAGCCATCTCTATAGCTGAGGAACTTGTACTCAGATTTACAAACTCAAAACAGCATTTAATCATTTTTATACCAAAAAATTATTTTAGTTTACCCGCTTAAGGGAACTTACTTCAGATAAGCAGGGGCCCACACAAGGACTGGAGCAAGGGGCCCATCGGGAAATTTCCCGGTGTCCCTATAGGCCAGTCCGCGCCTGTTACTATTTCTCACAAGGTTACAGTTTCAATTCCCTTCTGAAAATACAGCTTGACTAACAAACTGAAAAGCATTATAGGCCCTGTTTACGTGAAGCGGATTGAGTGTTCAAGTGAAGTCTCCCATGTTGTTTCTCCTTGTTGTTTCTCCTTGTTGTTTCTCCTTGTTGTGTTTACATGCATGAAGGAGACTGAAAGTTTTCGATCTGATCGAAACGAATGGCTGAAATCAATCTACGCAGTGGGTTGACTTGAGATTCATGCAAGGATCGACTTGAATGTCTCCAATCTGATTCATGTGAACCGGTTTGACTTGAAAATGATTTGATATACGCATGAGTGAAGTTAGTGCGTGTTGTAAATATGGTGGACATTGAGGAAAGCCCAGAAAATAGTGTTGAAGAACCGCTTAATTACAAAATGCAAAAACAGATCGGATTCTCCATGTAAACATTTGCCCGGATTGACTTCACTCGCATTTTTCGATTCGATTGGACTGTCAATCCCGCACTTCATTTAGACAGAGCCTTATTTGTATTAACTTTCTTATTAATTCTTTGAAAGTTTTCAAGGCGATAAAGCATAGTTAATAGAAAATATACATGGTTTGGAAGCTCACAAAAGTCATTGTTTTATGTTTTTGTTCAGGTTTATGGAAATTTTTGCACTTTCATGGTTACTGAACATATTGTGTTTTCTGTATAATGAAGCAATCATCCAATAGCAATGTTTGGCTTCAATCACTCAACCGTGCTGTTTAAATATTAATAAACCTAAAACAAAGGATTTGGCACCTTCGTGTACCTTTCAAGATGAATCGTAGCTTGATTGTTAACCGCTTTGAAGTTTGCCGGGTTTCCAAACCATGCATATTTTCTATTAACTATGGATAAAGTAATTTAAATAAGTTTTGTGGTATTTCTTTGCTAAGCTTTCGGCCTGTTGACTCAGGCCTTCATCAGAGCAATAATAACAAACTGTTGGCTCACGTCATTTATAAATTAAGCAACTGATCAATTAAATCACGTAAGAATACAATGGCGTATCACGTTAATTTTATCAATTAGAAAACAAAATCAAGAATGTTCTCCGAATAGGGCACGCCACGTGCTATTTAATGGCTGTCCCTCCTGAGAAATAGTGTGATGCAACATTTTATTGCATAAAAGCGCAACAAGAAAAGTCTGCTGTTGCCAAACACGTTTGGAAGTATGACCATCGTGTTAAGTGGGAAGAGTCATCACTCTTAGCCAGCGACAAGCAATACTTCACGCGAAGAACAAGAGAAGCCATTGAGATCGCAAAACATCACACTATTTCTCCGGATGGACAGCCATTATATAGCACGTGGCGTGCCCTATTCGGAGAACATTCTTGATTTTGTTTTCTAATTAATAAAATTAACGTGATACGCCATTGTATTCTTACGTGATTTAATTGATCAGTTTGCTTAATTTATAAATGACGTAAGCCAACAGTTTGTTATTATTGCTCTGATGAAGGCCTGAGTCAACAGGCCGAAAGCTTAGCAAAGAAATATTTTACGTGGCGTTTCCACAAAACTTATTTATATAACTTTCTTATTGTTTGCATTTCTCAGGATGACCGAAAAGAGGGAATGAACGCCTTCGTCGAAAAGCGAACTGCAGAGTTTAAAGACAATTGAAGTGGTAGGACAAAAACGGTATATATGTGTGTGACTATACAATTATATAGGTATAAATTAGTGACAATTGGTATTTTTTAAACCAAGCGAGCAGTTCTTAATACGCAATGAATTAAACTTAGTGCAAAGTACATATGTAGGTTGCGTCTTACAGAGTCTGACCGAAGATTTCTAATTTGGAATTTGTTTTGGTGACGGCATTTGGAGAAGGAACAAAACAGACATCTTTTCGGTTTCGAGGGATGGCCAACGACGCAGGCCTGATGATAAGGGGGGAGTCAGCCTGGTCGTTAACCAGGGGGGCCACAGTCGAAAGGGGTCCATTTTTAAACAAAGCAAAAGAGTACATTACGGTATCTGAAATGTTGGGCAATAAATTCAGTTCTTTAATAATCAACAACTGAAGTTTTAGTATTGATCGTTACATTGCATTGGGTTTCTAATGGATTTGTCACTTTCATGGTGGTGTCGGAAATTCGCCTCCCTAATCTCAAACACTTCACAAAGGTGTTATTATTTATTAAAGGTTCACAAAATTCACAAGTTATTCACGCTTCACTTCACAAACTTCCCTGTTGTTTTCACTTTCCCAACTGAATCTCTCGCTGACCATGCTCTCGTTCCAGTACTTTTACTCGTCCAGAATTAATTACGAATAAATTAAAGTTAATTATGGGTTACATTAACATTATCACGAAAACAGCAATAGTTTCCGACAGTGGATCGTGGCACTTGTACGGCTTTATTACTGCCAATGGCGCTTTTTATGGCTTTGTTATTACCGTTATGGGGCCCTCTATAACCTTTTCAATTCACTGCCCTGGCTTATTTTTATGGTTTAATAAAATATGACAAACATAAAGGGGAGGGGGCGTACGGGCCCACGAATATTTTTTGGCTAGGGGCCAAAATTTCTCGGCGGCCCGCAACGTCAGCGATTTGCTTGAAAACTAACTGGAGAACACCAAACAGCGAAGGAATATTTCATAAACGAGTGGAAGTGTTTTACCAGGGACACGAGAGGACATTGAAAGTCACGAGGCGTTAGTAAAACATGAGAGAATAATGAAAATCACGAGGCTGCAAGCCGAGTGATTTTCATTGTTTTCGAATATTTTACAAACACGAGAGAACATTGAAAATTACGAGGTAATAGGCCGAGTGATTTTTGTTGTTCTCGAGTGTTTGCAACCCCTGGTAAAACACGATACACGAGTTTATGAAATAGGTTGTCAATCGTCTATTTATATTATAGTACAATTCGCGAGAGGACTTGGTGATATTGGTCCCAATACTCTCATGTTGAATTCATAATTTTAAAATGTGGTAGTAAACTGTCTTTTGTTTGTGCCGTTTATTATCTGATTTCTTAATTATGAATTCAGTTAGCGCGACCTTTACCGTGTTTCAAAACTCATGCACATGCATGACCAAATATTTTTCTTTGATTGACTAATTAGTTCATGAATTATTAATGAGTTTGAGAATGATAGTTTACAAACTATATGAAAACAAACAAAGTTTTATTAAGTCATTGAATGCAATAAGAGAACACTTTTTGCTTACAGTAAAAACAAGTTAGTGATGATCTTAAATTCTAAAACTAATCATTTATGTCTATTGTCTAACGTATTGTTTTTTTCTAAAAAAATTACCAACTTTGGTAAAACAACAATGAAGAAGATGTAATAAGAAACATCATTATACGAACAAAAGATTGTCCAAATTGCAGCAGGTTGATTTCAACTTTTTAACCTTTCCTGCTATTCCAGATTGGAAGTCGCTCCAGGCTTTCACATTTCCCTCGGTCTGGTTACTAGGTCGACAACTTTTGGACATCTCTGAAATCTTTGCGGACGAAAGAACGCTATCCCAGATGTTTACCTCTGCCATTTCTCCTTCAAGGGCTTGGTTAGTGACGAATCCGCCTCCAACTGTATCCTGGTCTTGTCCAAGAACTACTTTTCCTCCTCCCGCAATAGTTAGACCAATGGTGCTTGTGAGAGTTCCTTTTGCTCCAAGGTTTCCATCTTTGTAGATTGAATACTTTCCACCTTGAGATTGCCATGTAGCACAAACGTGATGCCACTTGCCGTCGTTTACTTGAATGTTAGTACTATTTAAGAAATGATTCATGCTTAGTGGTCCATCGAGTTATGGCCATGACCTGCACACGATCGACAAGGCCTTTTTTAAAGATTTTCCCGGGAGGCTTTACTAAAAGGGCTCTTCTAGGAAGGTTCAGAAGTATGCCCCTGGAAAATGTTGAGGCTTAGAGTCTCGTAAATGCCATTTCTTGTCTTCTGAGGAGTGATTTTTAGTGGGGTTGAGACTGTTCCGTTTATGAAAACATTCATTTATAGACACATTAATTTTAGATCTATATTGGATAATATTTCACCAATATAATAGGACTACTGGACAAGATCTTTACTCTGTCTTGACTCTTTCACTTTCAATTATTGGTTTTTATCTGACGTCGCGGCGGCCATATTGGTGCCCAGAAACAATGAAATGGTGGCCATATTGGTGTACCATCTTTATCCTATGGGAATTTAACTCTATTCTTATTCAAAATTTCGTATTGTTTCACCAAAAAGGGACTTTTCCTTGGGGGTGTGGGGCAACTTGTATGTTAAAAATACAATTCGATCTGGCACACAGGAAGTTGGTAGAGCACGGAAAGAGTGTGAGAACAGTTGAGGCGATAGTCCAGCATTATAAATCGGTTCTAAAAGACATTGTCACCGAACTATTTCATTTGTTTTATCTTAACGAATTTTACCGAAATGATTGTAAAGGGAAATTTGAATAACAAGCTCAATTAAGTTGCGTATACGAAATGACGAACAGACCGCTTTGTTGGAGATGTAGTGTAAAATTGCATAAAGTAAAAGAACTATGAAAAAAACACATCAGAAACAAGAACAGAACATGTATTATAATGTCGTAATGTGTCAATCAAGCAGCGATTTATAAAACGCGGAGTGGCGTTTTATTAACAAGCTGTATTGGGGAAAAAATCGGTATTTTAGAGAATATGCTATCTTTGAAGTTGTGCAACAACAACAACAACAACAACAACAACAACAACAACAACAACAACAACAACAACAACAACAACAACAACAACAACAACAACAACAACAACAACAACAACAACAACAACAACAACAACAACAACAACAACAACAACAACAACAACAACAACAACAACAACAACAACAACAACAACAACGACAACGACAACGACAACAACAACAACAAGAAGGACGACAACGACAACAACGACAACAACAACTATTACAGCGACGACGACAACAACAACAATGACAACGAGAACAAATTATTCTATTTCTTACCTGGTCCAATAACCACTCACCAGAAGGTTAAGTTGATGGCCTGCATGTCGACTAATTATTAGGAATGCATTGTCTAAATTCCCAACTGCATAAGATACATAACTAGATTGACCATCTGACTGTGTTGTATTGACCCAGAAACACGTTGTGATAGCCGTCATATCAGGTACACCAGTGACTTCGACGTAATCGTTTGTATGGCGTCTTGGAAATTTCAATTTGTACCCAGGACCTGTAAATGAGGTATATATACGCGTAAAAACGCACAACTTGTTCACGATTGTGACAGTGTTGTGCTGAACAATGTTGTGATGTCAACTGTGAACAATGTTGTGCTGCCAACTGTGAACAATGTTGTGATGTCAACTGTGAACAATGTTGTGATGTCAACTGTGAACAATAGTGTGCTGTCAACTGTAAACAATGTTGTGCTGTCAACTGAGAACAATGTTGTGATGTCAACTGTGAACATTGTTGTGCCGTCAACTGTAAACAATGTTGTGCTGTCAAATGAGAACAATGTTGTGCTGTCAACTGAGAACAGTGTTGTGTTGTCAACTGTGAACAATGTTGTGCTGTCAACTGCGAACAATGTTGTGCTGTCAACTGTAAACGATGTTGTGCTGTCAACTGTAAACAATGTTGTGCTGTCAACTGAGAACAATGTTGTGCTGTCAACTATAAACAATGTTGTGCTGTCAACTGAGAACAATGTTGTGCTGTCAACTGTGAACAATGTTGTGCTGTCAACTGTGAACAATGTTGTGCTGTCAACTGTGAACAATGGTGTGCTGTCAACTGTGAACAATGTTGTGCTGTCAACTGAGAACAATGTTGTGCTGTCAACTGTAAACAATGTTGTGCTGTCAACTGTGAACAATGGTGTGCTGTCAACTGTGAACAATGTCGTGCTGTCAACTGTGAACAATGTTGTGCTGTCGACTGTGAACAAATATTGTGCTGCTCGCCGTGAACAATGTTGTGCTGCTCGCCGTGAACAAGTTGTCGACAAGTTGTTCACTTATGGTTCGAACAACTTGTTCACGGATAAATCAACAGTCATGAACAAGTTGTTCCAACAGCACATTTTTTATAGCCAATTATTTCGCACATGATACAACATGTTGTAACAGCATGACGAAATAACGATGAACAACAGTGTTACAACAATGGTGAATTTAGTTATTTTAGTCAATTTAGTTATACCTCTAGTCTCAAATACTTTTCAAGATTGTTCAGCTGCATTATTTAATTCTCTGCCAGCTGGTATCAAATCATGTACAAATCATAGGGCCTTCTCTAGACAAACTTTTAACATTCTAAAGCAACGTTGTCTTACTGCTTAAGTGTAATGTATTAGTTACATATATTGATATATTGTAAATATTGTATATATCAAGTAGGTCTGGGTTTTAGGTTTTACTAGTTTATATTAATTTATGTTAGTTTAGATATTGTAGTAGATTTATCAGGTGAAGAGCCATTTTATGGAAAAACTGATAATAAACCATTATTATTATATTATTATTATTATTATTATTATTATTATTATTATTATTATTATTATTATTATTATTATTATTATTATTATTATTATTATTATTATTAACATGGTTGATGAATCAACACGTTCTTCGGTTGTTACAACATGCGTGAACAACGGTTGTTGTGTCATCAAGCAGTAACAACTTGTTGAAGCAATGATGAACAATGTTGTTCATTTATCAATGTTGTTCACATATGTCAACAAGTTGTTACAGCATTGTTGCAAGTTGTTACAGCATTGTTGCAAGTTGTTACAGCATTGTTGCAAGTTGTTACAGCATTGTTGCAAGTTGTTACAGCATTGTTTGCAAGTTGTTACAGCATTGTTGCAAGTTGTTACAGCATTGTTGCAAGTTGTTACAGCATTGTTGCAAGTTGTTACAGCATTGTTCAGGCAACAATGCTGTAACAACTTGCGATATTTTTACGCGTGTAGAACGTAAGTTTTGTTTCACACGGTGGAGGTTTTTTTCCAGTTTTTGACTACATTTTGACATCTCTAACTCTGGCACCAAGTGTCTTGTCAAGAAGTTTACATGCCATTTTATATACGAATCGGGTATTTTATAAATGAAATGACTAATTTCACATGGCATTTTACTTATGAGTCAGGTATTCTATAAATGAAATTATTATACGGCTGGGTTTGATTTCCGGTCCGTACGCAAAACGACGCACGCTGATTGGTTCCTGAGAGGTCGGTATTTTACGATATTGACCGACCGGCCAATTCGCTTTTTTCTCGGCCCTGTAAGTTTTGGCGGGAACATTTCTGAGTTGATTTGAGTACAAATAAAAGAGAAATAGGTATCTTTATTCAAATATTCTGAACAATAAAATGTGTTGGAACATCACTGCTGGTTTTCTTTAAAGCTGTTTATCTAAAAACACGACAAATAAAAGCCGAACTGGTGTAAATAAGAAGGCCAAGAAGCGACACGAAAAAGTCAACAGGTAAGGTAAACAGCATACTCCGAAGACGAATACAACGCTCGAAGCTTTAAAATAAAATGAACCAATAGCCATATAATAAATTCCTTATTAACCTCGTTTGCTCGGTCTGTACTGGAAAGTATTTGCCCTCGGTTTTATCGCATAAAACTCGCTCCTTCGTCGCTCGGTCTGTACGAAAACCTCAGGCAAATACTTTCCCGTACAGACCACGCACTCGCGGTTAATAAGTCTTTATTACTAGTTTTGCCATTTTACTTGTGAATCAGGTTATTTTATATATTAAATGACTAATTTTAAAGGGCCATTGGTTTACAGTATCTAAATCTTGTCATATGTTATTACCCTCAATAAACATGAGATGGCTTAATATCCATTAGACCAATTGAACAGAACACATGGATTTGAAAAATGATAAGGTAACTACAAGGATAAAGTTAACACTAATGCAAAGTATACGTACATGCATGTTTCGTAACATTATTATTATACTTACAGACGCACATTCTTTCGTAAGTGAGATCCAGTTCCTGCTTAACCTTTTTGCAGCAAATCGACTTAGCCGAGCCATTTGGTAACCAAACGAGAAACAATCCAAAAAGAAGTCCCATAAACATGATTGCTTTGTTTAACATCTTCTGCAAAAAAATACGCACATAATTTAAACAACCGACATTTTCTCAGTTCTTGCAGTGTACAAGCTGTCCTGATCCTCAGAAAACCTGTGTCTCTGACCTCTACTCTAGACGGGAGCCTCAATTGTCTTGTATTGAAATTCTCAAAACCAAAATTGTAAATTAAATTGATTGTGAAATACGAGGTCACCCAACAACTATAGAGGGTTTCTGAACATTTTACACAAAGTTTTTGCCAAAACTTGATGTTTGCCAGACCATGCATTACAAATGATATTGGACATTTCACTCGATTACATAGCATGTTCTAAGGATTTTGGGTGAAGGAAAATTCGAGTGTAGAATATATACATTTTAAGACCAAACTGGGACCAGCTGCGAAAAATGCAACTACAGGCCTTCCGGCAGGAATTGAACCCACGACCTTGCGATTCTATAGTACAATGCTCTGAGCCACGGGGGCGTTGCCGAGAGCTTGATCGCAATCCCTTTCTTGTGCGGGTTTCTAGTCAGTTCTCTTTTATGTTTCTATATGATCCATCGTGAGACCTTGTGCAATTTTAGGACAATTTTGTTTCCGTATAAGAATTGCTAAAAGTATAGTGTGACAAAAGCCCTGTTTACACGGTCAAAATTTAAGCGGGATCTGAGCCACATCTGACTTCAAGCGGGCTTAAAATGTCCGTGTAAACAGATCGGCGTAAATTAGTCGTGATTAGCTTGCACCAACCTCAGGGAGGTGGATTAAACTGAGCACGATCAGTAGTTTATCGCGCTTAACTTGCCCGTGTAAACGCAACGGGATTGAAACACGCTTGCTATTAATACGGTGTTATTAATAGGATAAAATGCATTTTTTTGCCCTGCTGTAGAAGCTTCAATCTCGCTATTTTTTTAGCTATTACTCTTTCTCGTGTACCGATGTCTTCCATTGTTTTTTGACGCACGCTACCCATACGAAGCTTCCAAAACCACAAAAATATAGCTCGTCCGCCATGTTGAATAGTGGTGTACGTGTTTTAGTAAGGGGTTATTAAACAGGCACGTAGCCAGGATTTTGAAAGAGGGGGAGCCGAAATCAAAATAAATTTTTAGGGGGAATCTCCCCCGGGAAATTTTGAAATCGTGAATCACTGAAATGCCATTTCCTGGCTTTTTGGAGGAAGATTTTGGACTCTAAAGGTTGAAAAACGTCAAATAAAATACTCAAAACACGCAAACGTCACATAGATACTCAAAATGCATACACTCAGTAGATTGAATACACTGTTTACAGTTTATTTCCTGACACAATTCATATTTCATCAGTTTTGTAGTTACATGTCTGTCGTTTTATATCAAAAGGGGGGAACCGCGGCTCCCCCCTGGCTACGTTCCTGCAGTGTTATTAAATGACCGTGTAAACGCGCATTTTAAGCACGCTTAACTTAAGCGTGCTTAAATTTTGGCCGTGTAAACAGGGCTATATAGCCCTTCTATAATAAACAACCTCGGTTTCCCATTTGACTTTTATAGTGGCTTGTGGTGCATGGAGCCTCTGGTTAGCATCTGCAAGGTCATGCGATAGAGCTCAGAGTGTTTCCTCAACGACAGCTTACGACAGCTTGCATACCTGCAAGAACTCAGAAAAACCTTACTAAGGGGGCGATTACATGGCCCGGTTAACTGGGATGAATGAGTTCACGAAACAATTACATGGAGCGGGCTATAGTTCGGTAAGCCGGGATGATTTCGGGCCGAAGTTCGCAATTATCAAGTAAATAAGGGCAAAGTTACGTTAGTTTTACTTCAGTTTTACACTAATTAGTCTATTATTTATTTTGTAAGCCCATCGTTAATAAAAAGATAGTTAAAGTCTTAGCTAACCCAGGAAAGCGTCTTCACGAAGACTAATTAATTCATTAAATCTTCGCTTTGATCACGAAACACACAAACAACGTTGATGTTCTATTTCAGTTCCTTTCAGCACTATTTATTCACACAGTCAAGCAAACGAACGAACGCGTGTCGAAGCGAGTTCAACAGTTTTTCAGCCCAGTTTGCCGGGATGAAAACGATTACATGGACATTTTCATCCTGGTTAACCAGGCTAGCTCGGCAAACCGGGCTAGCTCGCTTGCTATGTAATCGAAATGTTAAAACAACATGCGTTTTATATATAAAGCGGGCTAGCCCAGTTAACGGGGCCAGCCCGATCCATGCAATCGCCCCCTAACTCCAAGGTGAAAACACCTAGACTGACTGACAATATTTAGCAAAAGATACAAAAATGTCAAAATGCAAAGTAACGAATTGTCAATCATCTCTGAAGAAGTTCTGGATCTCAGATATTTATGGTGTATCCGCAAACTTTTTATCTACTAATATCTAAAATTGGAACAAGGAAAGCAGAAAAAAATACAACATACATAGTATTAGCGCTGAATTCGCTGCCGAAAATTCTTGTTTCAAATTCGATCGTCTATTTCGTTAATTTCAACGGCGAAACTAACATCTGTATATGCAGTCTGTAGTCTACCTTAAGTATCGGTTGAACAAATGAAAAATAGACGTTAACTTACGTTTCACGATTTTCGATGCAAAGTTCTTGGCAACTTATCTTGCAGGTGAAGGATACTCTTCTGTATAGCTTGCAGAACTACTTGTTTTTCCAGATTTCATGGCGTTTATATCTGTTCTGCTGCATGCAAATGTTACGGGCGTTTAGTAAAACACGGAACACCGGACAGCGGAACACGGAACACCGGAACAGCAAAATACTTGAAAACCTAAATAATAAGATCTGGCTGTGGCGATCGAATATTGAACTGCTGGACAGAAATTAGCTAACCATCATATAAATTAACTCATATAAATCATATAAATGGACGTTTCATGATCATGTGCTCCATTGATGCTACTGCATGGCACTGATAAAAGACGTTTGCGAGGCTCTCAGCGTGAGCAATAAATAAACATGGCCAAGCCAATGCGGTAAAATTATATATCCGTTTCAAACATCCAATTCATTATTTGAATTAACAAACAAAGCCCGGTCAGCTTAATTCCGTAATAGGTGTTTACTTTTTTTGCTGTTCCGGTGTTCCACTGTTCCGTGTTCCGCTGTTCCGTGTTTTACTAAACGTCAAATGTTACGTGATGTTATTCAAATATCGCGTGATAGCTTGGGTGTTTGCTGTGAATCAGAAAAATCATAACAATAACCTAGCTTGATCTCAGCGTGCGCAATAAACCTGGCCAAACTTTTAAATTCGATAAAATGATGTTTCCGTTAAGGTTGATTGACTTTACCGTTTCAAACGTCCGTTTATATGATGATTAGAGTTAGTTTATATGACGGTTAGCTTAATTTCTGTCCAGCAGTTCAATATTCGATCGCCACAGCCAGATCTTATTATTTAGGTTTTCAATTATTTTGCTGTTCCTGTGTTCTGCTGTCCGGTGTTCCGTGTTTTACTAAACGCCTTCACGTTACAGCTCAGTTGTTTATTGAGGAAGAATTGTGATGTTATGACGTCCTAAGTGTTTCCCGACACTTTCTATTTTAATACAAGCTCTATCTCACCTCGGATCGACGAAGCTTAAGGTTCACTGGCCTATAGCTTTCTTATCACTAGCTTTCCTTCTGGAACCGCAAAAAGTTGAAAGTTAACCAGTTAAATTTTCATTTCGAATTTGTTTTGGTGACGGCATTTGGAGAAGGAACAAAACAGACATCTTTTCCTCTCTCCTCCGCAGAGGCTTTATATTACATGACGCATGCGGGAATATAAAGCCTCTGCGGAGGAGAGAGCATCTTTTCGATTTCGAGAGATGGCCCACGACGCAGGCCTGATGATAAGGGGGGAGTCAGCCTGGTCGTTAACCAGGGGGGCCGCAGTCGAAAGGGGTCCGTTTTTAACCAAACAAAGCAAAAGAGTACATTACGGTATCTGAAATGTTGAACAATAAATTCAGTTCTTTAATAATCAACAACTGAAGTTTTTGTATAGATCCTTATACATTGCATTGGGTTCCTATAATAGATTCATCACTTTCATGGTGGTTTGTGGCTCTTGTACGGCTTTATTACTGCCAATGGCCCTTTTTATGGCTTTGTTATTACCATTATGGGGCCCTCTATAACCTTTTCAATTCACTGCCGTGGGTTATTTTTATGGTTTGATAAAATATGACAAACATGAAAGGGAGGTAGCGCACAGGTCTACGAATATTTTTTGGCCAGCGACCCAAAATTTCTCTTGAAAACTAACTGGAGAACACCAAACAGCGAAGGAATATTTCATAAACGAGTGGAAGTGTTTTACCAGGGGTTACAAAGACGAGAGGATATGCAATGAAAACGACGAGGCCGTTACCGAGTAATTTTCATTGTTCTCGAGTCTTTGTAAAACATGAGAGAATAATGAAAATCACGAGGTTGCAAGCCGAGTGATTTTTATTGTTTTCGAATATCAGTTTACAAACACGAGAGAACATTGAAAATTACGGGGTAATAGGTCGAGTGTTTGGAACCCCTGGTAAAACACGATACACGAGTTTATGAAATAGCTTCTCAATCGTCTATTTATATTATAGTATAATTCGCGAGAGGACTTGGTGATATTGGTCCCAATACTCTCATGTTGAATTCATAATTTAAAAATGTGGTAATAAACTGTCTTTTGTTTGTGCCGTTTATTATCTGATTTCTTAATTATGAATTCAGTTAGCGCGACTTTTATCGGGTTTCAAAACTCATGCACATGCATGACCAAATATTTTTCTTTGATTGGCTAGCTAATTAGTTCATGAATTATTAATGAGTTTGAGAATGATAGTTTACAAACCATATGAAAACAAACAAAGTTTTATTAAGTCATTGAATGCAATAAGAGAACACTTTTTGCTTACATTAAAAACAACTTAGCGATGATCTTAAATTCTAGAACTAATCATTTATGTCTATATTGTCTAACGTGTTGTTTTTCTAAAACAATTACCAACTTTGGTAAAACAACAATGAAGAAGATGTAATAAGATCATCATTATACGAGCAAAAGAATTAATAGTCCAAATTGCAGCAGGTTGAGTTCAACTTTTTAACCTCTCCTACTATTCCAGACTCGAACTCGTTCCAGGCTTTCACATTTCCCTCGGTCTGGTTACTGGGTTGGCAACTTTTGGACATGTCGAAAATCTTTGCGTGCGAAAGAGCATTATCCCAGATGTTTACCTCTGTTATTTCTCCAACAAATGTATTCCGCAGTTCGAAGCCACCTCCAACCTGATCCTGGTCTTGTCCCAGGACCAATGTTCCTCCACCTGGAAGAGTTTCACCCCTGGTGCATGCCAGATATCCTTGTTTTTCATGGTTTCCATCTTTGTACATTGAATAATTCCCATCTTGAGATTGCCATGCGAAACAAACGTGATGCCACTTGCCGTCGTTTACTTGAATGTCAGAACTATAAACGAATAATAATAATAATAATAATAACAACAATAAGTTCTTAATAACCGACAGCGCGGTCATTGCGGCAATAGGGAGCTTGAGCAAGCTAGGATGACGACAGCAATCTAAAGTTCAGTATCATGCAGAAACTAACGAATCATTTACGTAGTATTGAATACTTAAAGTATGTTTTTCGACATCCAAAAGCTTTAAGGCGGTTTTCCACTAGGCGAAAAATGTCGCGCGAAGCGACATTTTTTTTTGTCTCGCAAGCTCTCGAGTGGAACTAATTAGCCAAGACAAAAGAAAAATGTCGAGTCGGTCGACAAATGTCGCCTAGTGGAAAACCGCCTTTCGAGTTCTAAAAGGATTTTGTCGCATAGTTTGAACTCAAACCCAACTAACAGGTTTCGCCGTTTCACGAGTTAACGTCGTCTTGAAGACGTGAAAGTGATAATAACGTATGTGGAACGCTGGGCGTTAGGATTACTCTTGGGACTAAAAATTATTCATTTTCTTTGTTGTGTGATCCGAATTTGGCCAGTACCAAAAACTTGTATGTTCTCGTAGCACGAAAAGAGACGAAAGAAGCCACATTAAAAATATTTCTGCCATTGGGACCAAAGAAAGGACACTGAAAAAGGTTTAGTTTTTGCATTTGTTGGTATTATTATGCAGTGAAACGTGTTATTTCGTAGATTTTTACTCTGCTCAGTAATGAGTAATCGATAAATTTACCTGTATCACAAAACTCGTAAAAACCCAACGAAATCAGTCAATAACGTTATTATGAAAGAAACTATTTTTCTTCGGTATTAAAACATAAGTCTTCAGAAAACATGTATTTGGCAATTTTGGATTGTATTGCATGCTTGTATTTTCTTTCTGTTTTCCAGTGGTATTAAAGTGGTTCTTTGATGGAAATATTGTCGGTAATGTTTTTGCATAATCCTAAAGATATTATCGTACTTGATAATTGTGCAAAGTTTCATTTCGAAATTCCCCAAAACAAAGTTGTATTTTACGTGCGAAGTTTGTATTTTGGAGCGCCGCCATTAAATTGGCCGTGTTTGAAAACAATGAGTTGAGGAGAACTTATGACGCCATAGACTCAAAGACAAAAGATCATTGTTGTTGTCAACAAAAGGGTCGTTGCTATTGAGTCTATGACGTCGTGAGGTTCCTCGACTCATTCTTCTCGAGCTCGTCCACAGAACTGATACAGAACTGATGTTTTCTTAATCAGTTCTGGGCCACGCTACACAGGCACTGTCGATTAAACCTTAATTTCTTTTGAATTTTCCTCATGGATTATTAATGATCTTAGAAGTATAAAATACAATACAATTTGTTATTTTTATGCCTATGGAACGAAAATTAAGTCTGTCTTATTTGAAAGAACACTTAAAATGTTCGAGTAACATCTTTTGCAGTTTTTCATTTCCTTGCTTCGTTTTTGAAATATTTCAGTTCTGGTACTGGTATGCAAATTTGACTTATAAGATAACTTTACGTCACACATTGCATGACTATATCGCAAAGTGTTCTATATATTTGTTGTTATCGAACAAAAGCACTTGCCGAATTAGGAACCATGTGCGAGTGTTTCTCCTACAACAGAGTCTGTAAATTTTAAGTGTTTTTGTTTGACAATATAACAAAGATATATAATGTTTTGCGATAAGTCATTATGCAAAGAGTGACGTAAAGTTATCTTATATTAAGTTAAATTTACATATAAAACAAACTGAAATATCTCAACCACGAAGCAAGGAAACGAAAACTGCAAAAGATGTTACTTTGTCATTTCAAGTGTTCTTTTAAATAAGACAAACTTAATTTTCGTTTCTTAGGCACTTTAAGGTCTTCGTATAGGTTTTCAGGGTCATTTCTGTTAAGCGCTCTCAATTCGTCTGAACTTTATGCCACAAAAATAAAATAGACATCGTTAGAAAGCTATTAATCTGTAGAATACAATGGTGTCTTTGGGTTTCGCGATAAACACAAACTGTTAATAGTTGTGAATTTTTTAATTAAAACCAGAGGGCTTCACTTGGGGCGACTCGAGTAAAAAGCGTTTTATTTTGTTCAAAATCTTTTTCTGTAGTTTGATTCCGAGATAAATTTCCAGCAAAACGGTGTCGGCATTTTTTGATATGTCGAGTTTTGCCCATTTTATTGACGAACAAAGTTGAAAATGCTGTTTTTCGACCAACATTCGGACAAAATAAGTCATAAATTCGAAACCAGGCAATAAATAAAAAAACGCTGACACCGTTTTGCTGGACATTTATTTCGGAATCGAACTGCGAAAATTTTTTTTGAACAAAATGAAACGCTTTGTTCTAAAGTCTCCCCGAATGAAGCCCTCGGGTTTTATTTAAAAAATTCACAACTATTAACGGTTTGTGTTTATCGCGAAACCAAAGACACCATTGTATTCTACAAATTCATAGCTTTCTAACGATATATATATATGTTGTTATTGTGGCATTCTGACAAATTGAGAGCGCTTTATAGAAATGACTGCAAACCTTAACGAAGAACCTTAAGTATTTTTAATTGTTGAATTTCTTACCTTATCGAACATTTATCCATCATATAGACTGTAAGTTTACCGCTCTTAGCGCCTATTATGAAAGTATTATCTTTTTGCCCCTGTGCATAAGATACAAATGTACTAGTGATAGTACTTGACTGGGTTGTACTGACCCACAAACACGTTGTGATAGCCGTCATAGTAGGTACACCGGTGACTTTGACGTGATCTTTGGTATTGACTGTTTGAAACTTAAATTTGTACCCAGGACCTGTAGATGAAGGTAATGGAGGTATATAAGTGTACGTTTAAGTCTATGGATCGTTTTATAGATCAGTGCATGTGATCGGTGGCCCCATTGGGGTGGTGATACAATACCCAATCAAAACACTTCCTGTTGGTGGATTATTCCAAGAGCCTTCTTTGTGCGTAGCGGAGGCTCTGCCTCTAACCCTGTCACCAAACGTAAACCTAACTTTTCCCCAGCAACCCTAAAGCCCTGGTCAAACGAGGATGAGAGTTGATGAGAGTCGATGAGAGTTACAACTCTCGGTCGCGTTTGACCACCAACTCTCGTCGACTCTCGTGTGCACTCTTATCAACCCTCGTCAACTTTGAGCTGGTTCAAATTTTAATGAGAGTTGATGAGAGTTTTTGCTCGTTTGACCGGTCATGAGAGTTGGCATATGAGAGTTGAGGAGAGTTTAGCGTCTAGAAAACACTGTATTCGTGACTTTTCGTGACAAGAAAAGGCAAGAATGCAAAATATATCTGTCTATTTATTTGCCCAGTACGAGATTGTAAAAATACGAACTAGCTTTGTTTACCTCGAAATTCGTTCCTAGTCTCCCTGCTACGCGCGGTAAATCCTACAACTCTCATCAACTCTCATCCTCGTTTGACGGGGGCTTAAACCTAATCACAACCCCCTGACAACCCTCAACCTAATCACAACCCCCTGACAACCCTCAACCTAATCACAACCCCCTGACAGCCCTCAACCTAATCACAACCCCCTGACAACCCTCAACCTAATCACAACCCCCTGACAACCCTCAACCTAATCACAACCCCCTGGCAACCCTCAACCTAATCACAACCCTCTCGCAATCCTAAACCTAATCACAACCCCCTGGCAATCCTAAACCTAATCATAATCCACCAGCAACCATAAAACTATTCACAATCCCCTGGTAACCCTAAACCTAATCACCGGTTTTTCACCGGGTTCTCCCGGTTTTCCTTACTCCACAAAATAAACACCATAGTTTGAGGGTCACTGGGTTCAGTATCAGTATCTAAATCCTGTCACATGTTACCCTCAATAAATATGAGATCGCTTAATATCCATTAGGCCTTGAAAAGAGTACATGGATTTGAAAAATGATGAGGTAACTACAAAAATAAAGTTAACACCAATGCAAAGTACGTACATGCATGTTTTGTAACATTATTATTATACTTACAGCCACACAATCTCTCGTAAGTGAGATCCAGTTCCTTCTTAACATTTTGGCAGCAATTCGATTCAGCCGAGCTATTCGGTAACCAGACGAGGAACAATCCAAAAAGAAGTCCCATAAACATGATCGCTTTGTTTGACATCTTTCTGCAAAAAAATATGCACAAAATTTAAACAACCGACATTTTCTCTGTTCTTGCAGTGTACAAGCTGTCCTGATCCTCAGAAAACCTCCGAGTTCTACTCTACACTCGTAATAATCTCGCAAGTTGTTACAGCATTGTTGCCTGAACAATGCTGTAACAACTTGCAACAATGCTGTAACAACTTGCAACAATGCTGTAACAACTTGTTGACATATGTGAACAACATTGATAAATGAACAACATTGTTCATCATTGTTTCAACAAGTTGTTACTGCTTGATGAAACAACAACCGTTGTTCACGCATGTTGTAACAACCGAAAAACGTGCTGATACATCAACCATGTTCACCGTTGTTGTAACATTGTTGTTCATCGTTATTTCGTCATGATGTTGTATCATGTGCGAACAACGTTGTTGGCTATAAAAAATGTGCTGTTGGAACAACTTGTTCATGACTGTTGATTTATCCGTGAACAAGTTGTTCGAACCATAAGTGAACAACTTGTTGACAACTTGTTCACGGCGAGCAACACAACATTCTTCACGCCTGTTGACAACCGTGAACAAGTTGTGCGTTTTTACACGTGTAGAGGGGAGCGTCAATTGTCTTGTGTTGAAGTCCTTAGCTGCAAACTTCAAAACCAAAATTGTAAATTAAATTGATTGTGAAATACGATCAAGTCACCCAACAACTATATATAGAGGATTTCTCAGGAACACTTTACACAAAGTTTTTACACAAATTGGCCTAAACTTGATTGTTAAACTAAACTAATCTTATTTATACTGGATATCTCTATCAGTTAAAAGCTAACTGTTCTCCCTAGAGGTCCAGTAAGGGCCATCCCTCATTGGTCCAGTGTTTCTACAGGAGGAAACCGGAGTACCCGGAGGAAACCTGCGATGTTTGGTAGAGTCAAACTGGAAGCACTCTTCTCACATGCGGCCAAAGTGAAATTTTAATCAGATAACTGCTGAGAGCAGGAATTGAACCGGGGTCGCAGAGGTGAAAGGTACGTGCACTAACCACGGTGCCACCAACACACCTTGTTGCCGGACCATTAACAGAAATCAAGATGTCATATTTGCAAAGCCTTTCAATCTCGCCTTAATTTTGTTCATGCATATATACTTCTGTACAGGTTTCTGTATCTCTTTTATGTTTCAATGTGATCTAAAACCGTTTTTGGAGTGTTTCTAAAACAATTGTTACGACAGGTTGCATACATGACTTCACTATAACTAGCTCCAAACTGAAAAGCCCTATATAGACTGACTAACTGCAACCTTTAGCAAAATGTACAAAAATGTAATAACGAATTATCAATCCCCTCTGAATTAGATGTTCTGGATCTCAAGGACGAAAGCTCAGTTATTAAAAATGTTCAGATATATATGGTGTATTCGCAAACTTTTTATGTACTATATAATATCTATAGTATATCAAAATGGTTAAGAATTGGAATAAGGAAAGCAGAGAAAAATACAACATGCATGGTATTAGCACTGAATTCGCTATCGAAAATTCGAATTCAAATTCGATGGTCTATTTCGTTAATTTCAACGGCGAAACTAACATCTGTATATGCAGTCTGTAGTCTACCTTAAGGTATGAAGCAAATGGAAAATAAACTTACGTTTCACGATTTTCAATGCAAAGTTCTTGGCAACTTATCTTGCAGGTGAAGGATACTCTCCTGTAGCTTGCAGAACTGCTTGTTTTTTCCAGATTTCATGGCGTTTATATCTGTTTTGCTGCATGCAAATCTGCATGATGTTATCCAAGTATTACGTGATCTGGACATGGTTGTCGGAAAAGCGACGAAAGATGCTCTATATCCTTTTCCGAGATTCCTTCCGTCGCCCTTGATTAAAAGGCTAAAAACTCTCTCTCTTTATTTTTTTTCCAAAAATAATTACGTATTGACGTATTTGTTAAAGTATTTGAATAGCGTGATTTATTTGAGTGCGGTTTGGAAGATAAAAATACACGAGTATGAATTTTTCAAAGACTATCAAAATAGCACGAGAAATTTGATGAGGTGTTATTTTAAGTATTTTGAAAAAGTCACCGCGGCATTTTGTTTTCAGTAGGGACCTTAAGATGCTAGGACGACGACGGCAGTTAAAAACCAATTCAAATTTTAGCATTAAAAAGAAGTCAAGGTTAACTGACTACTGTATTCAGTACTTGAAGCTTGTTTTATAATTTTCAAAGTGTTAAAACGGTTGTAGTGTCTGTGTTAAGGCAATCTCAGACAACAGTTCCCATCACACCAAGAGTCAACGTCGTCCTGAAGACGTGAAAATGGTCTGAGTGGCGTTGTATACAGAGCGAGGACGGTGTTCAGATTACTCTTGGGACTAGAAATTATTCAGTATCTTTGTTTTGCAAGAAGAATGCTTTTGTTTGAAGGACGTCGTCCTCGAAGTTGTCGTCGTAGATCTTAAGGTCCCTAATATTGCACCTAAACCAACTCCTTTTTAGTTATAGCAACGTTTTGGACAGTTTTAGCTGTCCATCAAAGACAAAAGACAAGACAAAAATTCTTTATTTATATGAAGCAACTTACAATATAACACTATCCTGCAGATAGCAAAAGCTAATCGAGGCAGGAAGTATTGATAATATGTATAATTTTTAGTTTTCAATTTAAGAGTTTAAGATGTTGATTTTAGAGATCATGTGTATCAGAGTAATTCAGAGTAATTTGACTAGGACTTTTAAGTACATAGCAAGTTTTAAATTTATAGCACATACAATATGATGTGACAATACACAGAAGCACGTGTATTGTCAGACCATATTGCATATTGCATATCAACACGCTAGCTCGTCGGAATGCAGTTACTTGGCTATTCGTTATCATTCAGCAGACGCGTGACTACCGTTATGCACGTATATACAAATACGTGCATGATGTTATCAAAATATCGCGTGATATCGTCATGCTTGTTTAATATGACAGCATCATTGCGCAGACCACAAATAAGTTATTTTGGAATTACACTCGACTTTTCGCCATCTTTCGGTCAAGGCCATGACGTCAAGTGCGAACCAAGAATTTGATAACGTCATCATCACAGCATTTTGTTTTCAGAATTGCACGAGAAATCATGCCGTTACTAGATGAATAAATTGAGTGTTTGTAGTATAGTGACAAATTGTATAATAGTAAGCAAGAGTCTGTAACCCTGTGAACACGTACTAGTAACATGTTCTAACCATTGACAGTCAGACAGATGAACATGAGGCATGTGAATAGACCGACGGTTGATGGACAGACATGCGGACTGACTGACCAACCGATGGACACACAGACATCCAGATACAAGCACCGTTGCATGGGACATTGTAGGTTTTGCAATTTTTAGACCAACTATTAAGTTATCTTTCGAAAACATGTTTCGGCTTGTCAGCTTCTCTATTTCCCCTGCTCAGTGCAAACGTCATCAAAGTGTTAGAAATGAATGTGATTGGTTGTTGAGTCAGTAGATAATTAAGTTCTACGGTATACATGTGGTACGTTTGCGAGCTTGGACTGCTTGGTATAACGCAGTTTGGCCGCTCATATATTGCATATAGCGTAGATATACCCGTAAAGTTCGGTTGCTCATTGTGTTGAAAATACCCACACAGTTCGGCCGGTCCTGTTATATATATATTACATATTATACTATACTCGTGTGCGATCAGAAGCTTGTGGGTTTGAGTGTAGCTTGGAAACTCAGAATTTTTTTTGAGTAAAAATAAATAGCTCGATGAACGTTAACACATGCACAATGGAATGTTTTACTCTCATTGAGGACTTTTTCATAATATTTTTAGAATTAATTTTTGGACAGATATCAAGTTTACACGTGTGTATGCGTGTTTAAATAAGGTCTTTATAACGTCTTTATGCCAAATGATATTTTTGTCACTGAATGTCTTGTTATTGCCAACCAACGCGTCTTATTGTTGCGCATGATCATTGCCAAATTTGTTATTTAATTTTGGCACGCATCACCCGCCACCATGCATGCACCAACTCGAGAGCTCGGCATATGACAGCACTGAGAAAAATTCGATTCGCGCTAATCTATTCGCAAGTGGAAAACCGGCTCTATATACTGAATGGCGTTGTATAAAGGACAGACGGTGTTGAGATTAATCTTGGAACTAAAAATTATTCGTTCTTTTTGTTTTGCAAGAAGAACTTTTTTGCTTGAAGGGAATCTTCGTTGAGGCTGACGTCGTAGATCTTAATTACTCAGACTATTAATAGGTCATTTTCGAATTACGCCCCACTTTTTGCGAACTTTCTGCCGCAGGACCTATATACTACAGTTTAAAAATATAACTATAATATTGCGTCTGAAAGTTGTATTTTCAATCACATTTTATTTAGCTCTTCACTTCTAGGATTACCCAAAGCAAATCTAGTTTTAGTTTCGGACAGTTTAGCTGTCCATCATCAAGCGAGCCTATGCAGTTATTCGGTTATCAGCAGAGGCCTGGCTATGGATCGTTTTCACTCAGGCGGTGTGCGCACTGGGATCGCAAAGCATGACAGTTATTTTAGCAAATACGACGCGTCCGACCGTCGTCGAGTGAAGAGCTCCCTGAAGTTATCTTTGAAAGATTCTGGACAAAATATAAAGTCTGGTCTATCTGGAGATGCTTAATATCGATAAATTGTCTTCTTGTAAACTTGTTTCTAATAATAAGTACTCCAAGCGTGTTTTATCGTCTAAATGAAAAACGATAAAGTCATAGAGCTAGTCGGTTTATCGATGCGACGATGCCTTACAGCTCATTAGGATTACTGATCATGAACCGAATTCAGAGAAGAGAAATCCCGCAAATCGACCGAGAAACTTAGTTGCCTCTAAGTCCTGTAAATTAGAAAAGCTGCTTGTTTGTTCAAGAAGGAAACTGCGGCTTTTGTCGTTATTTTTAATTGTTCTGTTGGCTAGCCATCGACAGACCGCAATATTAACATATTATATTAAATACGTATATATACGAGAAGAATGTGCTTCATTTTTTAAAAACCGCCAACCCAAGCGCATTGCCTTGTTTATGTTTCCAAGCGCATTTAATCAAACTCTATAGCTTACTCTGAAACGTATTTGCTACGAATCTCCAGCTGTCAGTGCAATATTATATCTTTGTATTAACTCATCAGTCGCGCTCGACGCGCTGTCGTCGCTGTAAAAATGTATATTTTCAAGTTGTAAATAGAAGGTGATCCCAAGGAGAGCGTTGGAGAGCGATCACATTTTTACATAGCTTAGGGTCTATATAATACATCCAAATAGTCAAAACTATAAGTTTTCTTCGGTAGTTTAAAATATATTTGCCAAAAATCTAACCGTAGTCAAATTACATCTTCGATCACGTAAAATAACAACTCAAATTCACCAGCCCTAAATTCCGATCAGAAACTAGTTTTCTTCCAACTTGAGATGTAAATACCCGCTTTTATATGTAAATTTCACAATTATGTAAAAATAATTGACAAATATTAACAACTATTTCAAAAAATAAAGCCTAAACGCACTGCTGTTTGAGTGTTAGTTTGCCATGTTGGTCACTGCGAAGCGATAATTGCCAACAACAATGCATTACGATGGCAGTGCGCACACCGCCTGGTTTTCACTCACGTAATCGGTGACCTTAAAGCCGTGTTTACAAGGCCAAAATTTAAGCACGCTTAATAAGCGTGCTTAAAATGCGTCACCTTGGTAATCCCTTACTAAAACACGTACTTGCAAATAGTGCAAGAATGTCTAAGTGGAAAATTATGTTCAGTCAGATGAAAATTATGTTCAGTCAGATTTAGTGCAACGTAATGCGCCACCTTAGTAATCCCTTACTAAAACACGTACACCATTATTCAACATGGCGAACGAGCTATAGTTTTTGTTTTTGTTTTGGAAGCTTCGTAATTGGTAACGTGCGTCAAAGAAAGAACAACGGAACGGAACTACGGAAGACATCGGTACACGAGAAAGAGTAATAGCAGTAATAGCAAAAGAAACAAACAAACAAACAAAGGAAACAAAGAATAGCGAGATGGAAGCTTCTATACAGCAGGGCAAAAAAATGCATTTTATCGTATTAATAACGTATTAATAGCAAGCGTTTTTCAATCCCGTGCGTTTACACGGCCAAGTTAAGCGCGACTAACTGATCGTGCTCAGTTTAATCCACCTCCTTGACGTGGTGCAAACTACGGACATTTTAAGCCCGCTTAAAGTCAGATGTGGCTCAGATCCCGCTTAAATTTTGACCGTGTAAACACGGCTTAAGATGCTAGGACGACGACGGCGGTTAAAACGCAAAATAAGTTTTACAATTTAAAGAAGTACACGGTTAACTAACTATTGTATCTGATATTTGAAGTTAGTTTAATGACTTCCAAAACGCCCCAGTATTGCTAAAATGATTGTACTGTCCGTATTGAAGTCAATCTCAAGCAACAGTTCTCATCTTTTGGCCGTCGACGTTCGTCGTGAAGACTTGAAAATGCTCTAAGTGGCGTACTATAAAGAACAAGGACGGTGTTGAGATTGCTCTGGGACTACAAATGATTCATTCTCTTTGTTTTGAAAAAAGAATTAGTTTGTTTAGATGACGTCGTCGTTGAGGTTGACGTCGTAGATTAAAGTCCCTTGGCCGACGTGACGTCAGATGAAAACTAAGAATAGCATAATGTATCTTTTACGTCATACGTCGGAGCAATTACAGCGGCAGTGTCTTGAACAGAGCCGAGTGAAAAGCTGCACTGTAAACTGCTGAGATTTAATTTAGTACCGAAATACTGACATTTCGAGCGGAAGGCCCTTCGTCAGCGTAAAATGTGATGGAATATAAAATAAAACATGCAGTGTTCAAATAATGCCAAAAGGGTGACGTAGATTGAAATATAGGCATGCATGCAATCAGATGCTTGAAGGGTAAAGCCTGCATGGTTTCCATATAGTTGTAATTGTTGTAATTCAGTCGGCGATTGTCGGCGATTGCTTGCGATATTTTACAACAGTCGTGTTCCCATTTAGTTGTAATTGTTGTAATTCAAATCGCCGATTCGCTCGGACAGGACTTCTCGGTTTTGACAAAGTTCAGATGAGCTAAGTTTGATATTCAAAACAAATTGAATGACTAAAACTTTGTTTGTGATCATATATAACAAGCATTATTTACAAGTTCAGTAACTTCGCCGCTTAAATCTCATGTTTCGTGAACGTTTGACGACAGTTGCAAACATTTGAGCTGGCGTACGGCATTCAAGTCTTCGAACTAGTCATTTAGTAGACTTCTTTAACAAAATCGAGGGTTTTTTGAAAGGATTTGGCCGGTTTTTGTAAATAATTTTGTGTTTTACGTTGCAAACATCTAGCAAAAAGTTGCCGACTGTCGGCGATTGATGTTTCCATTAACTGTTCTCGCATGCATGGGCGACTGTTCTAATTGTTGTAGAAGTTGGACCTGATTCAACTTCTACAACCGTAGCCGACTGTACGTCGCGGTCGTCGCCGATTGGAAGCGCTCTCAATTCGTCAGAATTTATGCCACAAAAATAAAATAGATATCGTTAGAAAGCTACGAATTTGTAGAATACAATGGTGTATTTGGTTTCGAGATAAACACAAACCGTTAATAGTTGTGAATTTTTAAATTAAAATCAGACTTCACCCGGGCGACTTAACAACAAAATGTTTCATTTTATTCCAAACTTTTTTTGGCAGTTCGATTCCGAGATAAATGTCCAGCAAAATGGTGTCGGCGATTTTGTATTTATTGCCTGGTTTCGAATTTTTGACTTATTTTTATTTGGTCGTCAATAAAATCGGCAAAACTCGACATATCAAAAAACGCTGACACCGTTTTGCTGGAAATTTATCGCGGAATCAAAGTACAAAAAAAGATTTTGAACATAATAAAACGCTTTGTTCTTAAGTCGCCCTGAGTGAAGCCCTCTGGTTTTAATTAAAAAATTCACAGCTATTATTGGTTTGTGTTTATCGTGAAACCAAAGACACCTACCTGGGTCAACACAAATCAGCAAGAAAAATAGAAAATACAAGATTATAGTGAATCCAGATTTATTATCAATTTACTATCAAACTATCAAATTGAAATACATGTATCAATAGCTTGTAAATCAGTCCTGGGGGATGGGCATTAGGGACCTTTAGCAAAACTAGACAACGGGAACGTCAGTGACGACGTCCTTTATACAATGTAAAATCAAAAATAATGAATTCATGCATCGTCCTCGTTGTACATGTTACTTCAACGAAAGCATCTTATCCTACGAAGAACGACGTATTACACAGTGAAAGTTGTTGGGCGAGTTTGACCTTAACCACATTATTAAAACACCACCTTTCAACGATTACAAACAAGGCCAGATTACAAACAAAGCCATCTGAATTACAACATTTAAAAGGAATCATGCATCACTGACACTGTAATTTCATGGGCTTGATGTATATGTTTTGACCTTCAAAAAGCTTTAGAGCCTCTAAAAGATGCTGTTTGCTATATAGGTTAATGTCATATTCACACAACATCTTTCACTGTTCAATGTGTTAAGGTACGTCGTCCTGAATACGTGAAGATACATGCAGGGATTACTCTTGGGACTTCAAATTGTTCATTGTCTTTGTATTAGATGTAAATTTATTTTGTATGAAAGACGGTTATCACGACGTTCCCGTTGCGTTTGCTAAAGGTCCCATTGTCCTGGAAGAAGGCATTGTGCCGGGGAAGGAAGGACATTGCTCCGAGGGATGGCATTGTTCCTTACTGGAATAGACTGACATGTTTAAAGTAATGTCAATCTCCTCTTATGAATCTGAATGGAGACAAATGTACTGTATTAACCATCATGTTTTCAGGTAGAATGACACATGACATCATCGTATTGTGTCCGGTGTATTGTTCTCAGGCTCCGCTTCAACTCGTCTGTGAATCTGAAAATAAAAATTCATTAAATAGCTCAAGTTTTATGCAGGTATCCCGAAGTTTTAATAATCCAATCCATAATTTTAGCCCTGATAACAGAGGGCAAAGTTACTTGAATAATTATTGGTTAATGAGGGTATTTTTTCTTAATTCAGGACAATATCACTTGAATGTGATTGGTTACTTGATCAGCAGTACTTGCATGTGATTGGTTACTTGATCAGCAGTACTTGCATGTGATTGGTTACTTGATGAGCAGTACTTGCATGTGATTGGTTACTTGATGAGCAGTACTTGCATGTGATTGGGTACTTTGACAGCAGTACAGGCATGTGATTGATCACTTTGTTTTTAATGCCTTTTTTCTCAAACAATCTATGACTGGTATTTCGGTAAAATGCCTTTCTGTTGACTTTGAACTAATTTAAACTACGGCATCGAACTAGTGAAAATGAACAGACATTTACAAAGTTTTAAAAGTAGCGTGCTGCGTAGGCAGTGTTGAAACAACAACCGAAATATAGTAAGGTTAGATATACTCCCTTCGTCACATTTCTCTTTGACGAAGGGCCTTCCTCGAAACGTTAGACTCCTACGTTCTCTGTTTTCACAAACTTTTGCCAATTTTTTTAAATAAAAAGAAAGACACAACCCTAATCAGAGTCAAAACTTTAGTCAAATGCTTTATTTTAATAAAAATTGATTTATTAAAAGTTTATTTTAAATGCATATAGAATTTAATCAACTTACCGCTGACGAAACATCAATCCACTGTAAAGCCTTCACTATCTTGTCATTTGCACTAGGCTCATCTTCTAAGTTCCAGTAAGTCAATTTTGAAAACTTCTCAGAAGCTCTGAAAGAACGATCCTGAAAGTATGGAAAAGATTAGCCTGTGCACATCCAGAAATTCTGGTGAGTTTTCAGGACGTGCGTGTCAGGCTAGGAAAAGATTGATCTAGAAGGGAACATATGTGTATAATGTATTTTTATATGGGGGAGGGGACAAAGACCCCTTCAATTTCAGAATACTGTCAGTAGAGTATATATATATATATATATATATATATATATATATATATATATATATATATATATATATATATATATGGGGAAGCTGTATGTGACAATTGTGTGAGGAGTGCTATGGTGAATATGGCCATGACTGCAGAGCAGAGGGGGAGATTGGAGTGGACAGAGATAGGATGGTTCGATGGATGTTTGGTGTATCGCTAAAGGATAAAGTGCTGAGTGTGGGGCTGAGGGAAAGAATGGGGATTGAGTTGGTGTCTGATGTGATAAAGTGGAACTGGTTGAGATGGTTGGGACATGTGCTGTGGAAAGACGATGGTGACTGGATGAAGAAGAGCATATCGCTCGAGGTGGAAGGTACAAGAGGACGAGGAAGGCTGAGGATGACATGGAGTCAGGTGGTGAAAAGGGATATGAGAGACAGTGGGTTGAAAAGGGAGGATGCTCCGGAGAGAGAGAAGTGGAGGAAACTGCTGTGGGGAGCAGCCGGCCAACCCCCGTGTAAGCAGGAAAAACAGCCATAAAACGATTGTTGTTGTTTGTATATATGTATATTGTACTGTACTGTACTGTAGGTACACACCTCATATTCAGTGATAGGTTTCCGTTCTTCTTTAACAACATAACCTAAAATTTGGTGCAAGTTAAGTTTGTATAAGCTTGGATTAAGCTAAGATTAATTTTTAATTATTATTGGATTAATATTTAATAATACACAATGAGGGGAATCTGGGATACTGTACTAGACAAATTACCTTTCTTGGGTGGAGGGGGTGTTATGGATATTTTCTGGAAGTACACAAATAATTGTCTGATAAAAAAGGGCCCATTTTTCACCAGTTTGGGCAGGAAGGAGTTGACCAATCTCGTTCCCAGAGCACACGTTCCCCTTACCCAGTCGGGGGGAAACGAGAGGCTCTGGGATAATCCGTTCACTCCATCACAGGATTCTTGTTATCTGGAAGAAGAGTTATATAGCATTCACTGTGTTCATCAGCCAATGAAATATCGATGTGAAACGGATTATCCCAGAGTCTTGTTTCCTGGAACAAGATTGGGAGTTGACTTGAATATTAACCTATTACAGTACTGCCTTTGGCAACTTTTTTCACACAACTGCACCAAGATGCTTGGAAGGTACATACCACAATAACCAGACGGCAAAGGGATTGTTTCACCTTGTAGTATTCGACCACGGAAAGACACTGCAAAAAAACACAAAACCAAGCCAGGAACAGTAAGAATCTAGCACAGCAATATGTTTTCTTTTGCATTCTTTCCCAACATTTGTACAGTACTTAAAATTCACCCATTTCGCTAACTCAGCCAATCAGAATGCAGGGCTTATAATAGGCCACTAACATACAGTGGAACCCGTTAATACAGTCACCAACACACCATAACAATTTGGCTGTATTAACGGGGAGGTATTACAGTACTTAGAACTCGTTGCAAAAAGGGCACTTCATGACAAAGTTGGGATGGGGGGGCACATGCCCTGTTCCTACACCCCCAGTTCATTCTAACAATTGATAGTCTTCTATTAATGACAAACAGCTTTTTATGACTATCGATTGATTATCAGTTGCCAAATGCCATGTTTATTGATATCAATTTATAGACAAATGCCATCATTTGATTTCGATTGATTGATTGGCTTCAAGGGTGGTATAAAAAAAATACACATCATTGTATTGATAAATTAGCCCAGCCCCCCCCCCCCCCCCCCCAATAAAACATCTTTCGCTGCCTATTGATTGGATTTTCATTGTGCAATCAGGGAGTATCAGAGTCTGTAGATTAAGGAAAAGACATAGCCAACGACTCAAACCTTTGTGTTTGCTATCATCATCGTCGTTTCTATCTTTGATACTGGTCTGGAAGTATCCGTCGATCTTTGCCTCGCCGTCGTAATGGATTTTACACGGTATCAAGTGTACATTGGAAGTATCTCTCGCATTCTCGAGACTGTTCGAGGATATGTTAATAGCCGAGCTCTTCGAAGACATTTCTGCGTCTGGGAATGCAAATTAACACAAGTTACACCATTATGATTATGCCCTTCCGACGAAAACCAGAACGTAAACAATACAAATATGGCGGGAAAATTCTTTTTGCAAGATCGGCACTTGCTTCCATCTGCCAAATTGACGTGACGTGCGTGACGTCACTGATCTCACAGTTTTCTCTGAGTTTAACACTGGAGCTCAGAGTTTTTTTATGAGGTTAATTTACGACAACTTGTACAACAAAAAATATACGAAAAAACTTGATCCCGAACAGCTATTAATTTGTCTGAAATTTTCATCTCAAAAAGACGAAAAAACAGTCAAATTTGGTTTATCGCCCCGTCCCGCCTAGGTACTTGATAAAACCCGCGACTTGCGAGGAAATAGTAACTTTTGCTTTTCTATCTCATGTTGCAGGTGAAAATAACGTTTGCTATAGAGGGCTACGTCACGTTTTTTTGCAGTTTTGGAAAAAAATACATTTCGGTGCACTCTGTGGCAGAATGCATTTATTAGTGTAAAGATGTTTACTGATACACTGACTAAATAAAGCTATATTCTATTCTATTTTTATTTCTATTTTTTTTTCTATTTCTAATCCCACGAGAGTCCTTTTGAGCCATCCTTTTTTAGCGACGATCCAGAGTCAATGTGGGATAATAGTGGGACTCAAAGGGATATATGCAATACGTATCCCAATGTTTTCCTAATGGTCTCCTTGCTCACGGCAGCGTCATTTGCTTCACTCTGACTTTTAAACGTGTTGTAGCTTAGCTTTTCTTCACTTGTTTAGCGATTTCTTTTCTCATATTAACATGAAATGGTTAAGCAGCAGATACAGGGATATTATATATGTTAATATGCTGTTGAGTTCCGAACTGTTTTGACCATGTCGAAATTTTAGTATATTTTTTGATGTTCTGACAGAGGAGATGTTTTGGCTTGGATGTTTGCCACATTATCTGCCTTTTCTGGGGTCTGTTGAAGCTTAACAACAGGTGAGTGACTGCAGGGACATTAAATTATTTAAATCTATGTGTTGTCTTTTGTATCTTAGTGAATACAGTGTGTATTAAAGTCAAAAGGCAATTATTGCTGTATGCATGCTACTGTAGTACAGTACTGTCAGTATAGCTACGACTACAAATTTTATATATTTATATATATATATATATATATATACCATAATTTCCCTATTAAGCCACCCCTCTCTTTTAAGCCCCCCTCTTCTAATAAGCCCCCCTTTCTGGAAGCAGAAAATAATTAAGCCCCCCCTCCCCTACATGCATAAAAATCTTGCAAGTTGTTACAGCAGACATATGTGAACAACATTGATAAATGAACAACATTGTTCATCATTGTTTCAACAAATTGTTACAGCTTGATGAAACAACAACCATTTTTCATGCATGTTGTAACAACCGAAGAATGTGTTGATACATCAACCATGTTCACCACTGTTGTAACATTGTTCATCGTTGTTTTTTCATCATGCTGTTACAACATGTTGTATCATAGGTGAACAACGTTGTTGGCTATAAAAATGTGCTGTTGGAAACTTGTTCATGACTGTTGATTTATCCGTGAACAAGTTGTTCGAACCATAAGTGAACAACTTGTTGACAACTTGTTCACGGTGAGCAGCGCAACATTGTTCACACCTCTTGACAACCATGAACAAGTTGTGTGTTTTTACGCATGTAGGCGGTTGAGGTTTAAAATCATTAAATGTGAAAGTATCGTATTACTTCAAAGATATTTTATTCTTGGTCTTTAATTCCTTGATAGTTTATAGTTTTAGATGTTTCAAGTTGCTGGCCTAGTTTTATCATTAGTTTAGTGTGTAGTCAGGGGGTTCGGTAGTGATCACTGAAGTAATGTCTTTGTACCTTGTTTAAAATGTTATGTTGGTAAGTAAAAGAGAATCAAACGTGCAAACAGACTTTTCTGTACAAATTTGAAATAAGCCCCCCTCTCCATTAAGGTCCCCCCCCCCCCTCAAAGATGCTTGGGAAAAAATAATTAAGCCCCAGTGGGAGGGGGGGGCTTATATACAGTATATTTGTTTGTTTATTTGCATCTAACGTTTGTATTAATTTGTTTTGTTTTTCTTTGTTTGGTTTTATAGTAATTTCCAATTAATATATAAAATTTGAGACATATTGTAATGTTTTTGGAACAGGTGCTGTGTCTAGTATGGGATCTGAACTTGATTTAGATGATGCCATAGCCTCAATATTAGCAGATAGTGATGAAGGTACTGTAAACAAATATTATACATCACTTCTAAAGATTGATTCCGACAGTAAAGAGGACTGGGGTAGAACAAAGATATGTACAAACAGTCACATATTTGTAATCATTGTTAGAACTACAGTAAGAACTAACAATTGAGAATATAAAATTTATTTAATGTACTGTACTAGATGATAAACCATCTAAGAAAGAAAGAACTTCTTTATCGAAGAAAAAACTGGATGATCAGAAGGTAATTAATTAATATAGTTATCTTTTTAACATGTACTATAAACTACTTGATAACCGAGAGTGAGGTCTTTATGGTAAAATGCTAAACCAAGGTCTTACTGTATTGACCGAGTGATAGTGACATTAATACATTCAAGACAGGTTTAATATTTTACTGTGAAGACCAAACGGTCAAGGTTATTAGGTAGTTTATTATAGGGCACTTTTTATTTCAAAATCAATCTTGTATTTCTTGCTCTTCGCTTCCTTTAACTTTGTCAAAACATCGGTGTTATTTTCTGCTGTTTCTTTCTCATCTGGATACTAAAATTTACTTTACATTGCAATGTTCATTGTCATTTATTTCATTTATTTATACAGAACATCTCACAGTTTACCAACCTTATATACTGTAGCTTTTTTTGTCTGGTTTTTACATTTCTCCTACATGTAACTTTTATAAATAGAGACAACATCTTGTCAACATTGATTAAGATTTGGTGTGTTGTAATTTTTTATGCACAGCACGGGAAGCGATTGAATTCAAAGGCATTAACATCAAGGTAAGTTATACACTGTTGTTACCAGAACCTTATATATATTCTACAGTTCTGCTGCATAAGGGCTTTGCAACTAACTAAGCAGGATTTATTATTGCTGGTGAACAACTCCCTCAGATTTCCAAGGGCCATCGCAAGAGCACCAGACCACACAAGATGAGGTCTGTAGCTTTACTAGATATGAAACCCTATCCACTGTAATTGCTAAACCCATTCTAGGGTGACACTCCATTAGACAAGAAAAGAGAACTCTTCCTTGGACCCTCATGAAAGTATAGTGGTAGAGTGGGTGGAGATATGGATGGGTAGAGAATTAAAGTGTTGGTGTTGTAGTTGGCATTGGAGGTGGAGGTGTAGACTGTTAGACTAGAGGGAGAGGTGTACAGTTATAGAAGTAGAAACATTTACTGAGCATATTTTTAAATTTAATTTAAAATTGCAGTGTCAGTGAGGAAGATTTTTACAAGAATTTGTCAAAAATTGCAGAAGAATCGAACAAAGAGGAAGATGCGGTTTGTATTCATAGTTTTGATTTTGTGGTTCATATATATATATATATATATATATATATATATATATATATATATATATATATACATATATATATATATACATATATATATATATATATATTGCAATGTTCGGTCTTTATAGGTTTGTAAAGACTGCTCAGGAACCAATCAAATTGCAAGAAAGTTGTGTTAAGACCGCTCACGTGACACAGCCATATAATAAATGCTGCACTGCTAATTATGTTATATAATGTTTGAACAGGATGTCTTGCTCACAGAAGATGATGCCAAGAAGATGGCTAGCGATCTTGCTGTACGTTAGCAAAAGAATTTCTTTTGATTTTATGCGGTCATGTATTTTCACCCACCCACTCACTCACTCCATCCATTTATCCCATTCATTCCATCCATCCATTTATCCCATTCACCCCTTCCATCCATTTATCTCATTCACCTCCTCCATCCATTTTCCCATTCACCCCCTCCATCCATTTACCCTATTCACCCCTCCATCCATTTATTCCATTTATCCCATTTACCCCCTCCATCCATTTATCCCATTCACCCCCTCCATCCATTTATCCCATTCACCCCCTCCATCCAATTATCCCATTCACCCCCTCCATCCATTTATCCCATTTACCCTACCATCCATTTATCCCATTCACCCCTCCATCCATTTATCCCATTCACCTCCTCCATCCATTTATCCCATTCACCTCCTCCATCCATTTATCCCATTCACCTCCTCCATCCATTTATCCCATTCACCCCCTCCATCCATTTATCCCATTCACCTTCTCCATCCATTTATCCCATGCACCCCTCCATCCATTTATTGCATTTGCCCCTCCATCCATTTATCCCATTCACCTCCTCCATCCATTTATCCCATTCATTCCCTACATTCATTTATCCTATTACCCTCTACATCCATTTATCCCATTCATTCCCTCCATCCATTTATCCCATTCATTCCCTCCATCCATTTATCCCACCCATCCATTTATCCCATTCATCCCATCTATCTCATCCATCCATCCATTTATCCCATTCATTCCATTTATCCCATTTACCCCCTCCATCCATTTATCCTATTCACCTCCTCCATCCATTTATCCTATTTACCCCTCCATCCATTTATCCCATTCATTCCATTTATCCCATTCACCCCCTCCATCCATTTATCTCATTCACCTCCTCCATCCAATTATCCCTTTATCCCATTCATTCCATTTATCCCGTTTACCCCCTCCATCCATTTATCCTATTCACCTCCTCCATCCATTTATCCTATTCACCCCTCCATCCATTTATCCCATTCACCCCCTCCATCTATTTATCTCATTCACCTCCTCCATCCAATTATCCCATTCACCCCTCCATCCATTTATCCCATTCACCCCCTCCATCCATTTATCCCATTCACCTCCATCCAATTATCCCATTCACCCCCTCCATCCATTTATCCCATTCACCTTCTCCATCCATTTATCCCATGCACCCCTCCATCCATTTATCGCATTTGCCCCTCCATCCATTTATCCCATTCACCCCCTCCATCCAATTATCCCATTCACTCCATCCATATATCCCATTTACCCCTCCATCCATTTATCCCATTTACCCCCTCCATCCATTTATCCCATTCACCTCCTCCATCCATTTATCCCATTCACCCCCTCCATCCATTTATCCCATTTACCCCTCCATCCATTTATCCCATTCACCTCCTCCATCCATTTATCCCATTCATTCCCTACATTCATTTATCCTATTACCCCCTACATCCATTTATCCCATTCACCTCCTCCATCCATTTATCCCATTCATTCCCTCCATCCATTTATCCCATTCATTTCCTCCATCCATTTATCCCACCCATCCATTTATCCCATTCATCCCATCTATCTCATCCATCCATCCATTTATCCCATTCATTCCCCTTATCTCATTCATTCCATTTATCCCATCATCCCATTTATCTCATCCATCCCATTTCATTCTATTCCATCCCATTCCACCTCATTCATTCATCAATCTGTCACTTCATCTATCTAATCAAAATTCAGTCAGTTGGTCCATTAATCTATCGGCCTTTTCTCTCGTTCATCAGTCCATCTATTTATCCTCCTCAGTCTTCCCTTTCCTCCTCAAGGCATGTATTTTATTTTTATCGTTTAATATTGTTTTCTTGCTCTTTAATCTGTAGGGTCTGGATGATTTGGATTCTGACTTACTTGGTACACTGGGTAAAAAGAACAAATCAGTTTCCTCGCCCAGGATTAAACAAACAAAAGATCACGATGCTGATAATTCAAAGGATCCTAAACGAAAAACATCGTCGGGTTCGCTGCATCGCAAAGGCTCTGTTACCCCTTTTAATGGTATGATTAATAACTTCTTATTTACCGAACGCGAGGTCTTTACAGAGAAATATCAGACCGAGGTCTTTTTGGTACAGACCGAGCCCGTAGGGCGAGGTTTGTACACAAAGACCGAGGTCTGATATTTCTCTGTAAAGACCGAGCAAGCGAGGTTAATAAAAAGTTTATTATATGGCATTTTGAAACAACAAACCTTACATTTATACCTTGTCATGATACGTACTTTAGTCAGTTTAGTGTGACCTCGAGCGTGTGACATAAACTCATCGTTTTCAATGTTGTTGCTTTTGTTGTCGTCGCTTTCGGACTCCTAAACTCGCTTCCAGATTGCTCTCGTCCCAATCATACATAATTTAGTCCTCAGGTTGTTGAATTCACAAAATTCTTGCGGTTTTCTTTCGTTGTTTAGTTGCAAACAACATGGCTGATAAGAAATTTGTTTGTTTTTTCCGTAATGGACCGCTAAAAATGTTTCTAAGCCAATCACAGCGCCCTATTTCACCGGAAGTGACGCTTGCCATATAAATAATAACTACTTAATAACCGAGAGTGAGGTCTTTACGGTAAAATATTAAACCGAGGTCTTGCTGTATTAACCGAGCGATAGCGAGGTGAATACGTTTAAGACCGAGGTTTAATATTTTACCGTAAAGATCGAATGGTCGAGGTTATTAAGTAGTTTATTATATGGCACTTTTTATTTCAAATTCAATCTTGTATGTCTTGGTCTTCGCTTCCTTTAACTTCGTCAAAACACCGAACTAGCGTTATTTTCTTCTGTTTCTTTCTCGGCTGGATACTAGAATTTACGTTTATAATGTTCATCGTCGCGTCGTTTATTTCATTTATTTTCGTCGTTTTCCGGCAATAAAAGTTTCTTATTAGGATTTTTTGTTTGTTTCCAATCGTAGGGCATTAACAATTTTCATAATGCCCGCGGGCATTACGGAGAAATCTTGCCACGTCAGCAACCAATCACAGCGCGTGATTTTACCGGAAGTAATCCGTACCATACAAAAATAATACCTAAGATATTTTGGGAAACAAAAAAAATCCGAAACATCAAATCGTATTAAAACGTACCAAGAAGTACCAAAACGTACCAACACATACCCAAACGTCCCGAAACATGCCAAGACGTATGAAAACGCACCGAAACGTACTCAAACGTACGAAAACGCAAAACGTCCCGAAAGATACCGAAGATAACAAAACGTACCCAAACGTAGCAAAACGTACGAACATGTACCGAGCTGAACCGAAAGGTAGACCTGGAACCGAAACCTACAATAACGTTCTGAAACACACCAAAATAGACCGAAACGTACCAAAACGTTTATATGTACTTCAAAAGGTACCGGTTATACAGGGTAACCCCATTATTGGTGGTGTATCTTAACGCTGTTTAAAGTGAGGCTTCTACTGCATGAATGGTTTATTCCTGTTTGTGTTAACAGACGAAGGTGACGGTGATGTGGTGGATAACCATTGGTTAAGCGACGATGACAGTGAAGAAGCTCTTAACGCTAGTATGAACAGTACAAGGTCCAGGCATAGGAAAACTGGAGGATCGAAAAAATCTCCCAACAGGATCTCACCCAGAGTTGGCTTTGATGACATTGAGACAGGTACAATCAATCTATTCATTCATCTATCCACCATTAATCAATTAATTAATCAATCAATTGATTGATGGATAAATCAATCAATTAGTCTATCAATCACTCAATAGTTGAATTTCAGGGTATTGCGTGCGCATCATTTTGCAAAGGAATTGGCGGGCTCCCCATAAAGTATGCAATGGCAAACAGACTTGCTAGCGAGCCAACAACAGCAGAATAACAATGTTAAACATCCAGAAACTGTATCTATACTTTGTTGATTTTAAACAGTATGTTTACTTTGAGTGGAGCTTGCCAGTTTTTTTGAAAAATGATGCGCGCGCAACACCCTGAAACTCGCGTATTAGTCAATCAATCAATCAATTAATTAATCGTGCAATCAGTTTATTAATAATCAATTAATCAATCACATAATCAATTCATTACTCAATTAATTAATCAATCAGTTTAATATTCATTAATCAATTAATCAATAGTCGATCAATCAATCAACTAATCAATCACGTAATCCATCAATCAATCAGTCAATCACACAATCAATCAATTTATCAATCAATTAATCAATCAATCAATTTATCAATCAATTAATCAATTAATCAATCAATTAATCAGTCAATTAATCAATCAGTCAATCAGTATATCAATCAGTTATTCGATCAATTAATCACTCAATCAATCAATTATTCACTCAATTGATGAATTGATTGGCAAATCATACAATCAATCAGTCGATCAATCAATCAATCGATAAATTGATTGATCAATCGATCAATCAAACATATTTTGAAACATATTTCAAATGAAAACGCCTGGAGATGACTGTTGATCTCCTGTGCAGAAACCGGATTTAAGTGTAATTTATTGTGATACCTTTGTGCTTTACAGATTCAAAGTCTAAAAAGATGGACCAATCTAATCAATAACCGATCAATCAACTAATCAATCACGCAATCAATCAATCAGTCAATCACACAATCTATCAATCAGTCAATTTATGAATCAATCAATCAATCAATCAATCAATCAATGTTTCAATTAACAATCAATTAATCGGTCAATTAACTAGTCAATCAGTTTATCAATCAATTAATCACTCGATCAATCAATTCAATCAATCAATCAATCAATCAATCAATCAATAATCAATTAATTCATCAATAAATTGATGAATTGATTGATTGACAAATCATACAATCAATCAGTCGATCAATCAATCAATCCATAAATTGATTGATCAATCGACCAATCAAACATATTTTGAAACATATTTCAAATGAAAACGCCTGGAGATGACTGTTGATCTTCTGTGCAGAAACCGGTTTATAAGTGTGATTTATTGTGATACCTTTGTGCTTTACAGATTCAAAGTCTAAAAAGACGGACCAATCTAAGGGCTCGAAATCCAAAGAAATTAACTTTGATTCGGATTCAGATTTGCCTGGTTTGGATAATCACGAAGTGGAACAAACAACCAAAGAGTCTAAGAAATCATCTGCCAGAAGTAGAAAAGCCAAGAGGAAGACAGAGAAAGATGCTGGAGACCTGTTTGGAGATGACGACGATTTACCAGGTGAATGATATAACTGTGCTAATCAAATACCCTAACAAAAATTCCACATGAATGGGTCCAAAATTACATGTGATCACATGTGATTACACGTGTGATCACATGTGATTTTGGACCCATTCATGTGGAATTTTGTGAGGGTAAGGCTGTCCATCACATAGGGCTTTGTTTCAGATTGGAAAAACTGTATGATGAATGCGCCGTATAGTCTAAAGTAGTTTGAAGTGAAAAATTTGTTGGCATTTTTGCGTCTATGTTTTGTAACTTTTGTAGTTTTTCAGCAAGGCTTTTGCCACAGCCATCCAACACAGCCTGGTTGTACAAAATAATTATAGTACGGGTACATGTGCGAGCTGTCATTTATTTTAAGACGTTTGGTTAGGTAGATGTTTCTTAAGCTCAAATACTTTCTGAACCTCAGATAGGTTCAGTGGTGTGGTGGCAAGTTTCAATCTAGGGTGACCAGATCAGCTTTGGGGCGCCCCTCCCCTCCCAAAAAAAAGAAAAAAAAGACCTTACTGTATTTGGTGAAACTCAATTTTTGTTAAATCACTGACATTGTTTTTTGTACCATTCTAAAATAAATGATAAATAAAATGATAAATGACTGGGTGGCTAATCATTCTTACTTGCAGCCAGCCGCTGAATTGCAAAGGACGCAGATCAACGTGGCCGTGTCGAGGCATTTCAAAGGTGCTGCAAGTAGCTAAGATGTTAGGGGTTGATTTTATGGAGCGAGGAAAACCGGAGAACCCGGCGAAAAACCCTCGAAGAAACCCTCGAAAACCTTCTAAAATAACTCGCGTAGCAATAAATAATATTACAAGAAACAACGGGTTATCTATGTCCTTCCTAAGCGGAGAAAACTCAGAGCTCTAGATGGGACTCGAACTCACAACCTCCCAAATACCTGCCGGACGCTTTACAGTCACTTGTAACATATGTTATTATATGGCTGGGTTTGATTTCCGGTCCGTACGCAAAACGACGCACGCTGATGGTTCCTGAGAGGTCGGGATTTTACGATATTGACCGACCGGTCAATACGCTTTTTTCTCGGCCCTGTAAGTTTTGGCGGGAACATTTCTGAGTTGATTTGAATACAAATAAAAGAGAAATAGGTATCTTTATTCAAATATTCTGAACAATAAAATGTGTTGGAACATCACTGCTGGTTTTCTTTAAAGCTGTTTATCTAAAAACACGACAACTAAACGCCGAACTGGTGTAAATAAGAAGGCCAAGAAGCGACACGAAAAATTCAACAGGTAAGGTAAACAGCATACTCCGAAGACGAAAACAACGCTCGAAGGTTAAAAATAAAATGAACCAATAGCCATATAATAAATTCCTTATTAACCTCGTTTGCTCGGTCTGTACTGGAAAGTATTTGCCCTCGGTTTTATCGCGCAAACCTCGCTCCTTCGTCGCTCGGTCTGTACGAAAACCTCAGGCAAATACTTTCCCGTACAGACCTCGCACTCGGTTAATAAGTCTTTACTATTACTCTTCACCAAATTGTTTGGAAGTTCGCTTCGAAGTTCGCAGGTTCGTTTTGAACTACGCATTTGATTGGCTATTTGATTCCTAGCAGCCAATCAAATCGTAGTTCAAAACGAACTTTGAACTTCCCAACAAACTTGTGGCCGCTTCAGAACGAACTTCCAAACGTTTTGGTGAAAAGTATGTCGCAAATGACTGCAACCATTGAGCCACTGGAACTCAGAGAACCAACTTCAAGCCGAAAACGCTACTAATATATAAGATGTAATTTAAGTTAGAGTGGTCTAATTTGTATCTTCAGATCTTGATGGCCCACCACAGGGCAAGGTACAGCAGTCAGAGACACCAAGCAAAAAAGCCGCGTCGGCTCTGGATGATCTAATGGGAAAGAAAAGCAACAGCTCGGCACAGGAGTCGACGAAGAAAGCACCCGCATCAATGGACGAATTTATGGCCAAAGTCAGCACGACAAGCAAACCATTGACGAAACCTGGTAGGATTTTAACTTCGAGGTTTTTATAGAAACTAGTTACTTAAAACGGACATTTTTTATTGTATAAAACAAATAGATGACATTTTCCCGTGAGTGTGTACTGTAATAACGCACAGGAGACCTCACAGCGTGTAAAGAACAACAGTCACGCCACTCGACTTCGTGTCGTGTTGTACGTTCTTGTTTTTTACACGTTGTGACGTCATCTGTGATGCATTACAGTACACACGCACGTCAAAATAATTCGCCAATAGACGTTATTGGAGGATTGGTGCCAAGCCCCAGGGGGGATGCCACCCCCTGATCAGAGGTAACCATGGCAACCCCGCCACAGCCCACCTCCAGGCACCAGTCACACTGTCAAGCAGTGGAAATATATATACTTACCTTGCATTCTATCAGGAGTGAGTGGGTGGGTCAACACAAGAATCCCCACGTATTAACTCAATTAACAGTGCGCAAAACCAGTCAAGCTCAGACCACGCTGACAAGACTCTGATGAGCGTTGAGATGATCACAACATATTATATGTGAGTGACCGTTGACCAAGTATCTATTACTTAGATAGCGCGCGCAAACCACTCAAGCTCAGACCACGCTGACAAGACTTTGATGAGTGCTGAGATAATACCACGTATTATAAGCGCGCGCAAACCAGTCAAGCTCAGACCATGCTAACAAGACTTTGATGAGTGCTGAGATAATCCCACGTATTATAAGCGCGCGCAAACCAGTCAAGCCCAGACCACGCTAACAAGACTTTGACGAGTGCTGAGATAATCACCATATATTATAGTGAGTGTCTGCTGACTAGCATTGTCTCCTTTTTTACCTTGCCTAAATTACATTTAAGCCACATGAAAAAATGTAATATATCTGTTACATAACACACATTACAATACAATGCCACACCATATCACATTATTTATACCACACCGCACCACATTGTCATACTATAATACACCAGACTACACCAAACGATACAATACCAAATCACGCCATCTATACTATATACTATACTGTACTGTACTGTACTGTACTGTACTGTACTGTACTGTACTGTACTGTACTGTACTGTACTGTACTGTACTGTACTGTACTCTACTGTACTGTACTGTACTGTACTGTACTGTACTGTACTGTACTGTACTGTACTGTACTGTACTGTACTGTACTGTACTGTACTGTACTGTACTGAACTGCACTGTACTGTACTGTACTGTACTGTATTGTACACCACACCACACCACACCACACCACACCACACCACACCACACCACACCACACCACACCACACCACACCACACCACACCACACCACACTACACTACACTACACTACACTACACTACACTACACTACACTACACTATACTATACTATACTATACTATAATATACCATGTCATACCATACCATACCATACCACACAGCACACCATACCATATTACACCATACTTACTATACCATCCGACACCACTCTACACCACACCACACAACACCATCTATACCACAACACAATATACCATTGTATCATACCGTACCGTACCATACTTATTTATACATGCACATACACATTTCTAGAAACTCAAAGTCCAATTCGAAGTCCCACCACAGAAGAATCCTTTCTGTTTGGCGGATACAAGCCTTCAGCTGCTGCTGGTTCTGGGAGAAGGTCACGAAATAGTCGACCAGAATCAGCATCAGAGTTTGGCAGAAGATCAGTGAAGTTTCCGGATGATTTGGGACTGGACGATGACACGCTTGGTGCTAAGAAACGGCCTTCAACTGCTCCCGGTGGAAGAAAGAAACGAGATGAACATGGCGACAATGATCCACTAAGTAGCACCTTCTCTGGACAGTCAAGTAAAGGTAAAGGTATATAATTCTCAAACTCATTAATAATTCATAAGATAGAAACAAAATAATTACCAGTACGTAGACGGAGTTTGGATGTGTGATCAAACACTTGCATAAATTAAGCCAACTTTTACCTCAAATTTCTCTTAAAATACTGATTCATTTGAGAAGCAATATCAAACACTCGAAAGTTGCGTTTGTTCTGATATCAAAACGCTTCGAAGTTTTGTTGTTATTTGTTTCTTTCTTCAAGACAAGAGTGATTGGCTTGGCTTAGATGAGACAGGACAAGAAAATAATTCAAAAAAGGAAAGGAAAGTTAACGATTTGTCTCCACAAGCTTCGTTACAAGGTGGGATGATCATTTTTTGAAAGTGTTTATGAACGAAAATTAAGTTTGTCTTATTTGAAAGAACACTTAAAATGATAGAGTAACATCTTTTGTAGTTTTTCGTTTCCTTGCTTCGTTTTTGAGATATTTCAGTTTGTTTGAAATGCAAATTTGACTTAAGAGATACCTCACTTTGCATAATGAGTTATCGCAAAGTGTTCTACATCTTTATTATCGAACAAAAGTACTTGCATGGCGAATTAGGAACCATGTGCGAGTGTTCAAGTGTTTTTGTTTGACAATAACAAAGATATATATGATCTTTTGCGATAAGTCATTATGCAAAATGTGACCGGTAAAGTTATCTTGTATAAGTTAAATTTACATATCAAACAAACTGAAATATCTCAACAACGAAGGAAGGAAACAAAAAACTACAAAATATGTTACTTTGTCGTTTTAATTGTTCTCTTAAATAAGATAAACTTAATTTTCGTTTCATAGGTATTTTAATAATATTAAAGACTTATTAACCGAGTTCGAGGTCTGTACGGGAAAGTATTCGCCTGAGGTTTTCGTACAGACCGAGCGACGAAGGAGCGAGGTTTGTGCGATAAAACCGAGGGCAAATACTTTCTCGTACAGATCGAGAAAACGAGGTTAATAAGCCTTTTATTATATGGCTTTGGGGTTTTTTTCTTATCAGTTTTTAGTTCTACATTTGTCTTGATCAGTTGTCGCTGTTCACCGTAGTTCTTTCTTTTGAGCTTGTTCGTTTCGCTTCATGTTTAAACATGTTAGGCTTTCATTTTTCGCGCTTTTAAATAAGAAGTTTTTATAAAAAGAAACACTAATGTTTCAGGACGTATTCGTTTTTATTGTCATTCAAATCAACTCAGTAATTTTCCCGCCAAAACTTGCAGGCCATTAAAAATGACGTAATGCCCTCTCACAGTGCCGAAAGGGCATTACGGCTTTTTCCGGACCTCTCAGCAACCAATCAGCGTGCGCCGTTTGACGTAATGACCCGAAAACAAGCTCAGCCATATAATAAATAGATCATAAATGCCACAATATAGCATTTTACATGCATGACCTCAACTTTATTCTTATGAATGCTATTCAGTTTTTCTCATTTGTCTGTTTTCGATGAGTATTAAAAAGAATGAAGTTTATTATTTTTATTATTATTATTATTATTATTATTATTATTATTATTATTATTATTATTATTATTATTATTATTATTATTATCATGCATTGTGGTATTTATGTAATTGGTTTATTCTACATGTACATTTATTGTATGCTCACAAATAGTTGTCCAATCAAACGTCTACATATTAACTACTACATATACTAGTCCTTAAATACCCGACATAACCTCGGTCTGTCATTTGAGCCTCAGTAGCTCAACGGTTAGAGCTTAGCTTTTTCTGAGCTTGGCTTATACGTTAGCTTAGCACAGCATAGCTTAGCACAGCACAGCACAGCACAGCACAGCACACACACACAGCACAGCACAGCACAGCTTAGCTTAGCTTAGCTTAGCTTAGCTTAGCTTAGCTTAGCCGTTAGCTTAGCTTAGCTTAGCACAGCATAGCTTAGCTTAGCACATTTTAGCTCAGCTTAGCTTAGCTTAGCTTAGCTTAGCTTAGCTTTGCTTAGCTTAGCTTAGCTTAGCTTAGCTTAGCTTAGCTTAGCTTAGCTTAGCTTAGCTTAGCTTAGCTTAGCTTAGCTTAGCTTAGCTTAGCTTAGCTTAGCTTAGCTTATAGCTTAGCTTAGCTTAGCTTAGCTTATGGCTTAGCTTATAGCTTAGCTTGTAGCTCAGTTCAACTCAGCTCAGCTCAGCTCAATTCAGTTCAACTCAGCTCAGCTCAGCTCAGCTCAGCTCAGCTCAGCTCAGCTTAGCTCAGCTCAGCTTAGCTCAGCTTAGCTCAGCTCAGCTCAGCTCAGCTCAATTCATTTCAGCTCAGTTCAGCTCAGCTCAGCTCAGCTCAGCTCAGCTCAGCTCAGCTCAGCTCAGCTCAGCTCAGCTCAGCTCAATTCATTTCAGCTCAGTTCAACTCAGCTCAGCTCAGCTCAGCTCAATTCAGTTCAACTCAGCTTAGCTTAGCTTAGCTTAGCTCAGCTTAGTTATAGCTTTAGCTGTCACCTGCATACGCCGCCATTTTGGAATCCGTGTGCTGGCGAGGGGCAGGTCCGCAATCTGTGTCTTCTATATCTATGCGATTTACGCATGCGCCGTCTCCATATTTCGCTGCCTGTCCCGGATTAAGATTGTCTAAACTTGCCGCGACTTGCGTTCCTATTTGATCGCCAACGACTGTCTTCAGAGATATCCTAAAAGTTGGTAACTCAATACGACGCCGTTCTGTAGCTGGGGCGCCAACGTTTGCATTTCGGTTCGGTTTCCAACGATTCCTATAGAGTTTGAGGGTTCTTTCCGTGCACAGGAACGCCACACCGATATAAAATCCCTGTAAGCACACGAAAATAACAAACAGGTAATCAAACGCCACGACGTCGGGAAAATGTACGCCGAGGAAAGCGAAGATCCAAGGAAAGCCAACGAGTGTCGCTAGTTTCGTACAAATCAGGAGGTTCTCCCTGTTTTTTCTCTGCACCACTTGGGATTGGCTGTGGTGTTGGGCTAGACTTACTGCTGTTCGAATAAAGGTGATAATGTTGTAGAGAAGCAACAGGGCGCAGGGTAGTAAGAACAGATAAAGTATGGCGTTCTTGGTTCCCAGCCAACAGTTAGTCCCGTAATCTATACTGAATGCTCCAGTGTTGTCGAGGGTGACACAGATGGCGACAAAGATAGCCGGGCAGGCCCAAACGACCGCGGAGTACTTTAAGAACGTTCGCTGTCCTTCGTCGGGCTTGGGTGCAACAAAAGGTTGCGAGAAGACACGGCTTGAGTGATAGGATATCACCGACATGGCCACGAATGAAACCAGGAATAGGCAATGCTCTAGGATTGCCAAAACTGTACACAATGTCGTCATTTGAAAGTACTCTGTACCAATCAACCAAACCAAGTGTGATACCAGCAGCGAAATGCTCAAGTTCATTAAATTCATTCCGGGAAGGGTCCTCAGTTCTTTAAACAATCCGTATGTAACCAGAAGAAGCAGAAGCCAGATGATAGACATACTGAAGCCAATCAGTGTTAGAATTCGAAGTGATTGACTGGTTGGCGGCTCTTGTCGTGTGTCCGTATGGTTGTAGCGTCTTCGATACGGAAGACAAATGGCGAATGTTGTATTCCTCGGGAAATTCGCAATACGTCCTTGGTTTTTGTCAGATCTAAAGGTATCGTTACCTTCGATAATCTGGTACTCTCCAAATTCAAGTATCTTGTTCGTTGCGTTATGATAAAGTGATAAATTCGACAAAATAACAAACTCGTTCTGGTGAAGTGGAACAAACGCACCGTCATTGCAACCAGAAAGAACAAGTTTACGACAAAGTGTTATATTTCCTCCACCTCCGTCAAGGATAGAATAATCTTTTAGTAAAAAGTACTTTCCTGTTTTGTTCTCGAACACTTGTCCAGTTTTCTTGTCCAGTTCGTACTCGTTGGGCTGAAGTACCCTTCCGTCGAAGCAAGCGAGCTGTTTTGAAACCAGTTTGATAACGGGAAAACGATATGTCTCGGATTGTAACGTAAAGTTCCCAGCGAAGCTCAAAAGTTGTAAGAACTTCTTGGATTTTGCCGAGATCTCCATCTGGGTGACGTTTTCCCCGTCACACGCTTGCACTAGATCCTGGTACGGTGTCAAGGTCAGACGAAAGCTAGCCACCATGTACTTGCTACGATAGTCCTGGCGATGGAAACGAATGGCGGAGATTTGCGTTGGCATCAGAGAAAAGTTCTCTACTAGGGAACTCTTGAACGGGTGCCTAAGAGCAGAGGTATTGCTGTATTGGATAGACGAATCTCCCAGCCACAGCGCGACAAGGTACTTGTTCGACACATTATCCTTCGTAAGGGTGACATATCCTTTTCGACAAAACTCTAAATCTTTGTCGTATACGGTAGCGGGCGGACACGCCATGGCAATGATCGTCCTGGTCGGTGATAAGCCGGCTTTCCTGATGTTGTACAGAATGGAAAAACCTTCAGGGGTTTTGCCGCAACGGACAGATATCTCCCATCCTTTAGCGTCTGCGTCTCCGTTACAAACAGCACACGCCCTGTTCTTATAATAATACTCGTCATAGTTTAGCTTTACGACGACCTCGACTGGACCGTTCAAACAGTCGTCGTAGGTTTCATGAGACACATTGTCGCATCCGTCTTTGTAATGATCACCAGCACAGTATCGTCTCGGCTGTTGGTCCGCTGGGGCAACGTAGTCGACCAACCCACCGTTCTTAACAATGAACCGCAGTTTCTCATCCAAATCGTATTTCGCCGGCGGGGTAACAAACGTCCATACCTTTACACCCCATGTGCTATAGTTATGTACGCCGTTACAAACTGCGCAGTGCTTATTACGGTATGTAAACTGGTTCTCGCCTACAACGGGAATATAGTCTTCCACAGGATAGGAGAACTTTTCTGGAGGATTCTGACACTTTCGTTTCGTTTCATCAGACGGCCAAACGGTTGGACATTCTTGGATCATCCATACACCGTCCGCTCCTAGTACCTGACAGCCGTTGCCACCAATCCACCCCATTTTGACACACTTAAACGCGACAGATGAGCCCCCAGTTGTCTTGTTCTGTTTGCCACATTGCTTTTCGTAGTCCGGACAGCAATCGTAAAACGTTTCGTAGCAAGCTTTGTCGTACTGGCAGAAGAATTCCGTAGTGTAGTCGTACGCGTTTTCGCTGACCCCGCATATATTACTTGCCAAAGCCCTAGATCTGCGTACTTTCTTAATACCCGAATTCGAAGCTTGTTGATATCTGGCTTGATCTGTCAATGGTCGATCCATGAACACTGACGGATTTTCGTGAGACTTTTCGCGATTTGCAACTATCGTTTCTCCATGACTTCGAAAGTAGCCTTGCTCGTGACACCACACCGCGATTGTGGCGAAAGCGACGAATATGATTATTCTACGAGGATATCGGCTTTGGATCATTACAAACTTCCAAACTGTACACGTTTTTGTATTCTTTGGGTTTGCTTGTAAACGCCAGTGTCGTTAACCGGAGCAGTTTCAGAGCTTGCGTGCTGTTCGATGTATTGGCGAACTGTGATAAAACATGCACCAAGTGCTCATGTTAAGAAGTTAAAAGTCGAGGAGTGCTTGAGAGTTGAGCTACGTTTGTCTTTGTTCAATTGCTTCTCCTTGCCACTCCTAATTGCTTTTTATGACACCACAAATATTAACTTATCTTTGTGTCCTACGGTGTGAACGAAGTTTTTTTGAAATTTGCTCTTAAAATATTTCCGTTGATAAGAGAATAAAGATCTCGTCCGCTTGGTGACAAACTTTAAGTACTTTTTTAAAACATGAGCAGCAGTGTTCAGTTTTCAGATTTAAAACACGGAGGCGATAGCCGAGTGTTTTAGATCTGATAAAACACGTATTGGCTTCAAAAACTATCCATATAATAAGCTCATATAGAAATCAATTTTGAAAATTGAAGTTGTCTGAGCCGGAAAATCGAGGAATAAAAAATTGCTAAAGGTCAAGGAATTCTTGAGAGTAAATTTAAATGCTTTAAATGCTTCATTCCTACTCCAAATTGTTTTTACACAAAGAAGTTAATATACTCGTGGTATCAGCGATAGTGACGTGTGAGTGAATTGGCTTTGAAATTTGTTCTTAAATGCTTCCGCTAATTAAGCCTAGTTTACACGGGCAATTTTTCTTGGGCAATTTTCAACTTGACAAGTTTTATTTGCCCGTGTGTATGAGGAAACATGGCAAGTTTTTCCTTGACAAGTCTCTCTTTTGAAAAGCTGGCATGCCAGCTTTCAACAAGGAGACTTGTCAAGGAAAAACTTGTTAAGGAAAAATTGCTCGTGTAAACTAGGCTTTAATAAGTGTTTTTCCCGTTGGCGACTAAAGCGCCGCACAGACGACCAAGTTTTCCTTGACAAATTTTTCCTTGACAAGCTTTATTTGTTCGTGTGTACGACACAAATTAAATTGACAAGTTTTTCCTTGACAAGGATTCTTGTTCAAAAGCTGGTCATGCCAGTTTTTGAACAAGGAAAATTGTTCGTGTGTATAGTCGTCAAGGAAAACTCGACAAGATCATGTCCGAAGGTTATTACGCGATCATTGCGTCAAGGAAAACTTGTCCAACCGTACACTCGAGCAATTATAAATTGTCAAGGAAAATGTTTGGGGAAAAATTGTTCATCGTACACACGAGCAAGGAAAGCTACCAAGGAACTTGTCAAGGAAAACTGTGCGGGCCGCTTAATTGTAATGGTGCTAAGTTTATAGCCCATCTAGTTTCGTTTGTTCTTCCTATGGGATGTATCTTCGTTACGGTGGGATGTATTTCATCCTCAGGAAACAGGAGTTGATGAATTGTGCAAAATGAAAAGTGGTAAACTCCCAAGATTTTTTAGCAACGAAATACTGACGTTTGAAAGTGTCTATATGAAAATTAAGTCTTAGTCTTAAAAATATTTAATATTAGCCTTTGTCCAACCCACCCACCACCCCCAAGTGGTACCAATCGATCAATTTGGGGATGTGGCTCATGCACTATCTGTCTTATTTGAAAGAACACTTAATTAAAATGATAGAGTAACTTCTTTTGCACTTTTTCGTTTCTGGAGAGGAAGAATTTAGACCTGGCCGCGTGGGCTTGAGTGTCAAATATTTCTATGGAGTGGGCCATCACTTCGCAACAAAGGAACTTATCACATTCTACACTAATTGTGCCCGTGCAATCATCGAGTATGCCTGCCCAATTTTTCACAATGGTCTGCCGAAGTATTTATCGGATGACCTTGAACGGTTGCAGAAGCGGGCCTTACGAATAATTTTTATACTTCCACCATTATTCCGATGCGCTTGAAGCAAGTAGCTTAATACCTCTCCATGATCGTAGGAAAGCACTGACAACTAGTCTTTTTAAAGACATTTGTAATAATAGCAGTCATAAACTGTACCACCTAATTCCTGAAATCAACAAATGTTCCTCAAACTTGAGGAACAAACGCACGTTTAAAGTCCCTATTTACAAAAAAACAGGTTTAAGAACAGTTTAATATATAGTAATTGTTTTTAGTCCTGAAATCGAGTACGATAATGTTTTCCTCTAATACCTATCTACCATTCAGGTATTTTCTATAGCCCTTTGAGTAGTGCTTCCTCTTCGTGCTTATGCGTACAAAAATTCTTTTCAGCCCTCCTATGAGAGGTAGCCCAATTGAGCGTCGTTTATATGGGAAACTCCCAGCCTTTCAAGGAGAGCCAGCCCTAGAAAGAGGTTTTTCTTTTCAAATACACGTTTCGCGCGGTTCTGCCACCGCCATGTTTGTTTCTTCGCGAACAGAACAAGCAGGCTATTGTCTGTATTGTCTAGATACAGTAACATTTGCAATTAGTAGTTTGTTTTCGCCAATTAAAATGGAGATTGTATCAGAATTGTATAATAACAACTATTTTCAGTCTTTCTAAGAGAGCCAGCCCTTTTGAACGTCGTTTATATGGATGATTCGAGTCCTCCTGACAAACGAGATCTCGGCGGGTACCACTCTTGTTTGCTCTCAACCTCGTCCCCAGGGCCTTTTGCGAAGACGCTGCCTCTTCGCCTACACCTTGCCTACACCTTGCCTACACCTTGTCTACACCTTGTCTACGCCTTGCCTACACCTTGCCTACGCCTTGCCTACACCTTGCCTACACCTTGTCTACACCTTGTCTACACTTTGCCTACACCTTGCCTACACCTTGCCTACACCTTGTCTACACCTTGCCTACACCTTGTCTACACCTTGTCTACGCCTTGCCTACACCTTGCCTACACCTTGTCTACACCTTGTCTACACTTGTCTACACCTTACCTACACCTTGCCTACGCCTTGCCTACACCTTGCCTACACCTTGTCTACACCTTGCCTACACCTTGTCTACACCTTGCCTACACCTTGTCTACGCCTTGCCTACACCTTGCCTACACCTTGCCTACACCTTGCCTACACTTTGTCTACGCCTTCCCTACACCTTGCCTACACCTTGTCTACACCTTGCCTACACCTTGTCTTACACCTTGTCTACGCCTTGCCTACACCTTGCCTACACCTTGCCTACACCTTGCCTACACCTTGTCTACACCTTGCCTACACCTTGTCTACGCCTTGTCTACACCTTACCTACACCTTGCCTACACCTTGTCTACGCCTTGTCTACGCCTTGCCTACACCTTGTCTACACCTTACCTACACCTTGCCTACACCTTGCCTACACCTTGTCTACGCCTTGCCTACACCTTGCCTACACCTTGCCTACACTTTGTCTACGCCTTGCCTACACCTTGCCTACACCTTGTCTACACCTTGCCTACACCTTGTCTTACACCTTGTCTACGCCTTGCCTACACCTTGCCTACACCTTGCCTACACCTTGTCTACGCCTTGCCTACCCCTTGCCTACGCCTTGCCTACGCCTTGCCTACACCTTGCCTACGCCTTGCCTACAACTTGCCTACGCCTGAGTTCACGGTGGGATAACACGAAATGATTGTCTGTCTGTAGGTTCCAAGTCAAGCGCGTCTGGTGATTGGCTGGGACTTGGTGATGATGTCACTGATGAGCAACTGAATGCAAGTCCTATGAGTAGCATGGAACTAAAACGAGGTATGATATTATGTCGTTAACCCTTTATCGCCCAGTAGCCACTCCATTGACAAGTAAAATCGTCTGGCGTTAGCCAGAGTAAAATACTAAAGACATCGTTGGGCGATAAAGGGTTAAGGTGATTCCATACAGTTTCTTGAAAAGTGGAAAACACACGTTCTAGATTCAAGATCTTGCACATTGATTATTTTTTAAAAATTATGGAACTAACTGACTTGTATAGAACAGCATTATGAGAATCAGAAATTGTAACGAAAAAGTGCGTAACTGTGGTTGCTATGGCAACAATGACGTTTTAAAATGACTGCTAATTTGCGTTTAAACTAGTTTAATTCGAAAACAACATTGGTGACCCCCGATTTTTATTTTATTAAAAAAACTTTTCTACAGTATGAGTAATCGTTAGGCCAATTTAAAAAAAATTCTGTAAATCAAAAAAATTTTATAAAATAGAAAATGGGGGTCACCGAGGTTTTTTGCGAATTAAACTAGTTTAAACTGTCTGAACCGTGTGTTTTCCACTTCTCATTTTCCGTGTGTGTGTGTGTGTGTGTGTGTTTGTTTGTTTGTTTGTTTGTTTGTTTGTTTGTTTGTGTTTGTGTTTGTGTTTGTGTTTGTGTTTGTGTTTGTGTTTGTGTTTGTGTTTGTGTTTGTGTTTGTGTTTGTGTTTGTGTTTGTGTTTGTGTTTGTGTTTGTGTTTGTGTTTGTGTTTGTGTCTGTGTCTGTGTCTGTGTCTGTGTCTGTGTCTGTGTCTGTGTCTGTGTCTGTGTCTGTGTCTGTGTCTGTGTCTGTGTCTGTGTCTGTGTCTGTGTCTGTGTCTGTGTCTGTGTCTGTGTCTGTGTCTGTGTCTGTGTCTGTGTCTGTGTCTGTGTCTGTGTCTGTGTCTGTGTCTGTGTCTGTGTCTGTGTCTGTGTCTGTGTCTGTGTCTGTGTCTGTGTCTGTGTCTGTGTCTGTGTCTGTTTGTGTCTGTGTCTGTTTGTTTGTTTGTGTCTGTTCTGTTTGTTTGTTTGTTTGTTTGTTTGTTTGTTTGTTTGTTTGTTTGTTTGTTTGTTTGTTTGTTTGTTTGTTTGTTTGTTTGTTTGTCTGTTTGTTTGTTTGTTTGTTTGTTTGTTTGTTTGTTTGTTTGTTTGTTTGTTTGTTTGTTTGTTTATTTGTTTGTTTGTTTGTTTGTTTGTTTGTTTGTTTGTTTGTTTGTTTGTTTGTTTGTTTATTTGTTTGTCTGTTTGTCAGTCTGTCTGTGATTGGGTTTGATTCCCGGTTGGAACCGTCATATTTTCTATATTATTATTCTTGTATTAAATTCTCCCTTAGTTTCAATGTTATATTTCTATTAACAGAAAAGAGTCCTGAAAGAACTCCTCGTACGTCCCCACGGCAAAAACCTTTGGTGAAGAAAGACGACGACGAGTTATCGAAGATGTTAGATCTCGTGCCAGACCTGAACAGTAACGCCGTTGCAAACGAAGACGAGTAAGTTTGCTTTGGAGGGGAAAAAATCCCGGCTCGACATTGTAAATGAACATAAAGATCGCCCGCTCATATTAACTACTACTTAAACTGCTATTGTGAGACTGTGTACAATTTTAGGACAATCTTTGTAGAAATTGCTAAAAATAGGCTGACATAGCCCTTTTAAAACTCTTTCACTGCCACAGTCGACTTTCATTAAAGTTTAGACGAGCAATTTTTCCTTGACAAGTTTTTCCTTGACAAGTCTCCTTGTTGAAAAGCTGGCATGCCAGCTTTTCAAAAGGGAGACTTGTCAAGGAAAAACTTGCCATGTTTCCTCATACACACGGGCAAATAAAACTTGTCAAGTTAAAAATTACCAAAGAAAAATTGCCTGTGTAAACTAGACTTTGGCTAGGCTAAGCCTAGTTTACACGGGCAATTTTTCTTTGGCAATTTTCAACTTGACAAGTTTTATTTGCCCGTGTGTATGAGGAAATATGCATAGCAAGTTTCCCTTGACAAGTTTCAGTTTGACAAGTTTTATTTGCCCGTGTGCCGCCGGTACGAGGAAATGTGACAAATTTTTCCTTGACAAGTCTCCTTGTTGAAAAACTGGCATGCCAGCTTTTTTTTTGTCAAGGAAAACTTGTCATATCGCGAAAATTGCCGGTGTATAGGACATGTCAAGGAAAATATGACAAGTAAAAAATTGTTGACCGTTCACACTGGCAAATAAAACTTGTCAAGGGCGATTTGTCAAGGGAAAATTGTTGACCCGTACACATGAGCAAGTTTCTTTTGCAAGAAACTTGTCCAGGAAAACTTGCTCGTTTAATAAAATTTTAGTCGTCAAAGACTAGAGAGAAACTTGACAGTGAAAGAGTTGACATACGTGATTAATTACGATTGGAAATATTCTAGGTCGTTGTTTCCGTGGGAGGGAGGCAAAAGTTCTGGACGGCGTCGACGTCCTGATACAGCTGCACCGTCGTTGAAAATACAAACACAAGAGGAAGTTGTTCAGAGTGAGCTGGGAACTGAAACAAGGTACGTCTGAAAGCTACGTCAAATTCTTACACCTCGATCTTCATACTCATTCCTCTGGTCCCAGAAGTTCTACGTCGCCCGCTCCCCGTCCCGAAATGCTGAAAGCATACCGAAGCTGTAGCGAAGGTGTGAGCGAAGGTCTGAATGCTGTAGCGAAGGTGTGAGAAAAGTGAGACCAACCTCGCTTTCATGTCGCAGTAATCTAATTAAAGCCCGACCAATAAAAACACTTGCCTAACAGATTTGCCTTCCTTACAGATTTCTGAGCCAATCAGAAAATGGGGGTCAAGATCTGACCCTAGCGACTTCATTAGCTCGGAGCGATGAAAGAAACGGCGTCAGCGACCAGAGGTTCTCTCGCCATGCACTTTAGCAATTCGAGGAAGAGCGGGCGCGTTGAACCTCTGAGCCCATTTTTAGGCTCATTTTAACCCGAGCCGAAGCTGGGTTAAAATTCGCTCTGAGAAGGGCCAAAAACATATTTATGCCCAAGAACATCAACTGTATTACTATTATAATGATTTTAGTGGGCATTTAGAAGAAAATCAAAGACAGTATACGGTAAACAGTATCTGGAACTGTGCCACCTTCCCGTCGGCGTGTATTTCATTGCAACAAATATTTACATAACTCATGACTTACATGTATTAACTTGGCAGAAAAACGCAACATTTGTCATCAACAATCTTTGCTTCAAAGTATTGACAAGAAAAGTATTCAATTCCGTAAACAACAAACCAATAGTGATTTAGAACTGTTAAAACTGATCGACTCAGATCAGCGGTGAATTCTCCATTTTAGCCCGCAAAATACACCACAATGCCCGTTAACTGCCAGATATACGTTGTTGGTTGGAGGTAGGTGCCATAAGTGGCCAAGGCTAAGCAATCTTTCGGGGCAAGCAATTGAGCAATCTCGACTTCGTGACAAGATTGTAAGCAGTAAGAGGTCACCATGACAACTTATTTACAGTTTGACTACTAACATGAAAATAATGACTAATTAGGTTATTCTTTTTTTTAGACAAGGTCAAGATACACAAACCAGTAGAACTAGTCACGAGGCGGGCGCATTGTCTCAGCGAACAACCGCACAGACTCGAATCTCGGGCTCGCATATGAACTTGAGTTCACCAAGTGAACATTCACCACCAGAACCAGCGGCCATTCAGGACCCAGTCCTCGGAAGTGGAGCCCGCCATACGGCACAGACCAAGCCAGATGGGTACTTCGCCAATCCGAGTCACTCGCAAGATGGGAAGAGTGATATGGTGGTCAACCGGTTTGCGAGTGAACGGGATCAAGCTTACAACCAGGTCGAATACCGTTCAGAATTAGACAAACAAAGAAATGTGAGAGACGTGGAACTGAGAGAGATGACGGGAAAATTACAAGAAATGGAGAAGGAGAAGTATCAAGTGGAGTTAGAGTTGGCAAACAAAGTAGCTGGACTTGAAACAAAAGTAAGACATTTCTTGTTACATTTGCCACTGTCTGTCTGTCTGTCTGTCTGTCTGTCTGTCTGTCTGTCTGTCTGTCTGTCTGTCTGTCTGTCTGTCTGTCTGTCTGTCTGTCTGTCTGTCTGTCTGTCTGTCTGTCTGTCTGTCTGTCTGTCTGTCTGTCTGTCTGTTTGTTTGTTTGTTTGTTTGTTTGTTTGTTTGTTTGTTTGTTTGTTTGTTTGTTTGTTTGTCTGTCTGTCTGTCTGTCTGTCTGTCTGTCTGTCTGTCTGTTTGTTTGTTTGTTTGTTTGTTTGTTTGTTTGTTTGTTTGTTTGTTTGTTTGTTTGTTTGTTTGTTTGTTTGTTTGTTTGTTTGTTTGTTTGTTTGTCTGTCTGTCTGTCTGTCTGTCTGTCTGTCTGTCTGTCTGTCTGTCTGTCTGTCTGTCTGTCTGTCTGTTGATATATACTCGCGTCTCAATTCTTTCCTATTTAATTTTGTTTCCAGATCAGAAGACTTGAAGTTGAGAACGAAAGTCTTTTGCAAACATTAGAATTGACGAAACAACGACACAAAGATGAAATCTCGGCCTTGGAAAACTCTCACCGGTGAGTAAACTAATAGATTGGGATACTAGACGCATAAATCTAGGTGAACCAGATAGAAACATTTCATTTGACTCGGAGGACGATCATTGCTGAGGCCGTTGGAACGTCAGTCACTATCACTACCACGAAGTCTTCCTCAAGGCTACACTAACCTGGATCAACAACTGTCACAAACTCGTACTAATAATAATTTTAGGCTGAAGCTCTTTACTTTATAATGTCAGTTACCAACAGCAGCAACAACAACTGCAACAATAACAACAACAACAACAACAACAACAACAACAGCAGCAACAACAACAACAACAACAACAACAACAACAACAACAACAACAACAATAATAACAACAATAACAACAACAACAACAACAACAACAACAACAATATCAACAACAAAAACAACAACAACAACAACAACAACAAAAACAACAACAACAACAACAACAACAACAACAACAACAACAACAACAACAACAACAACAACAACAACAACAACAACAACGACGACGACGACGACGACAGCAGTAGCAGCAGCAACAGTAGCAGCAGCAACAACAGCAATAACCACAAGGACAGCAACAGAAACAACAACACTACCACCAGCACACGCCCACCACCACCACCATCGTCAGACTTTCTTAAGACTACACTAACTTAGACAACTAACTTATTCAAACAGTTCATCAGCACCACTACTAACAACAACATCGACACAACCCCCATCAAGACGACCACCATCACCACCACTACCAGCACTACCACCACAACTACCACCACCACCACCACACCACCACCACCACCCACCACCACCCACCACCACGACGAAACGTTCTTCAAACTACACTAACCTAGACGAACATGTGCTAATACTCCTAGATACAAACTCTTTTCTTATTTATATATGAACCATATTCTTTCCGGTAGGATGCGTGTTCAGGCCGTTGAGGAATCTTACCAACGACGCGAAGCCAGACAGAAGGAAGAAACCGAGTTGCTTATTACAAAACACAAGGAAACTGTTCGACAGTTGGATACAGAACGATCGGACCTCGAAGGGGCCAGTGCTCGAAAGATTTCATCTTTTGAATCGAGTAAACTTAAGGAGATTGAAAGACTCAGTGATCTACATCGTCGCGCACTGGAGGAACTACGCAGTGAACATAACTCGGAGATAAATCACTTGAAGAGAATGAAGGAGCAAGAAGTATCAGCAACTGTCACTGCCTACTCACACACCAAGTCGTTACAAACCTTAATGGAACAAGTACTAAACTCCACTAAACAGGTACGTAGAAAAATAACATAAAACATGAACATTCGAAAATGAACATCTTGAAAAATCCAAGATATGGATCGAAAACAAAACAAAAAAAATGAAATGGTAATATTTTGACTTCAAAGTCATCATAAAAAAATTAACATCACACTTGATCTGATGATGACTTTGGGAAAAAGTCGAAATATTACCATTTCATCTTTATGTCTTGTTTTGGATCTATATTTCTCAAGCTCATTAATAATTCATGAGCTCATTAGCCAATCAGAGACAAATATTCGGTCATGTATATGAGTTTTGAAACCCGGTAAAGGTCGCGGGAACTGAATTTATAATTAAGAAATCAGATAATAAACGGCACAAACAAAAGACCTTTTATTACCACATTTTGTAATTATAAATTCAACGTGAAACCATTGTTTAATCCAATATGCACTGATATCACCAAGTCCCTCTACTATAATTGAGTAGCGCCCCCCCCCCCCTCCGAAAGTAGCGACAAATTTGAGATGTCTACAAAATTTCCGAAAGTGGCGGGCCCCCGAAAGTAGCGGCCCCCCCGTAAGTAGCGGCTCCCAAGTCATCGCTTGATTAACTCAAAAGTGTTAAGTTTCAACTATCAACGTACCAAAGTGTATAACAGTCAGAGTTGAAATGGCATAAGGAAAAACTAAAGCATATTAAATGTGGAAAATAGGAAGGAACAAAGAAGAATATTCCCACAGTATCTTAACGTATTTTACCACCCGAAAGTAGCGGCCCCCCGTAAGTAGCGTCCCCCAACAGCGGATAAAACCGAAAGTAAGGGGGGCCGCTACTTTCGGGATTCTATATGGTATTTCATAAACTTGTGTATCGTGTTTTACAGGTAGATGATCTTCATCATCTGGTAGAAGTCTCCCACAAGACCAGTCAACAGGAACGAGACGTGACTGCCAGAGCCAAGGATGAATATCTCAGCCAACTTCACGACCGTCTCTTGAGGCAACAGACAGAGAACGAAGAAGAGCGCACGCGATTACACAATCTCGTCGCGAAAATGGAAGTGCACGTTAGGGAGCAGAATCGAAAGCTCGACGAAGACAAATGGAAATTGAATCAAGAGGAGTCGAGACTGAAATCTTTGCGCGTGTCTCTTGAAGAAGAGAGAAGTATTACCCGCGAACAGCTCGAAGCCGAGCGCGTTTTACTTCAGAGGACTAAGGACGAGTTTTTTTCGCAGCAGAAAAGGATGATGATCGATGTTAACGAAGAGAGAAAGAGTCTGTCGTTGGAGCGAGCTGAGCTGGCGGCTGCACAGAGAGGGATTATAAGTACCGAGAAACACAAACAAGAAAACTTTACCAAGGTAAGTGTATATCAAGTAAGGGTGGATAAAAGAAGCAGGGTGGCGAACATATTTTTTTTTAAACAAGCAGCGACGTTTGCGATTTTTTTTCTAAGGTA
>OZ036011.1:9627509-9817509 GCA_964035015.1 Corallium rubrum
GTTGTTTTGGATTGACTCGTTCCTGAGTCCCAGGCCCCCAAGGAGTTAAAATGAACGACGGAATTTTTTCAGAGGAGAGACTGGGATTGAATATCTAGGGCAGATGACGTATGACGTATTAATAATTCAACGTATTAGTAATTCAACGGAATTATTAATTTTAAAATCCATTGTTGATATGCATAGTTGTCCAACTGCATACGTCATCAAGCACTCTTCAGCCGGTTTTTCTCGAATTTGGAAATTTTACCGTTTACCGTTCCCGAGTAATTCAGCGATTCCTATGCCACAAGTGAGATTAATTTGATGACCTAACCCAAACAAAAACCCTAACCCTAATTAGTAACTGTGCTTACCGCTTATTTTATGCGCTTACCGACCCACTAACGTGTTTATTGCCTAGCTTTATACGCTAACCTGACACAGTGATGACTCGGGTACGGTAAAGTGTAAACTACCCTCGAATTTTTCTTTTGTCTTATGAGCTCTCAGCTGGAACTAATGAGAAATCTCTTCAATATTTGCAATAGCAATGTCGGTGGAAGTTTATAGCCTAAAGACTATGCAACAGATCTGCTTAAAAATTTTTGTGAATGCCCCTGTTATGCTGCTTACCGACCCACTCACGTGTTTATTGCCTAGCTTTATACGCTAACCTGACACAGTGATGACTCGGGTACGGTAAAGTTTAAACTACCCTCGTATTTTTCTTTTGTCTTATGAGCTCTCAGCTGGAACTAATGAGAAATCTCTTCAATATTTGCAATAGAAATGTCGATGGAAGTTTATAGCTTAAAGACTATGCAACAGATCTGCTTAAAAATTTTTGTGAATGCCCCTGTTATGCTGATCTATTAAAAACCGCTAAAAGTGTTTTTGCTTCACAGACACTTCAAGCTACATTCAAAAACGTTCATGCCCGATTTTGATTTGACGTTATTGGATAAAAAAAGAAACTTTAAAGTCAAGTGTTTTTCATAATTTTTTGTCGTTTTCTTTCGATAAAGGATCGCCTTGCGACTGTAACAGAGAAGCGAGAATTAGAAATAGAAAAACGCCATGGCTTGTGTATTCGTTGTTCACAATCGCAGCCCACGCGAATGGACGATTCAAACAGGAAATGTAAGTATACATTTAGTACGTTTGGCATTTTCGTTGTTTTAATGTACAAAGGAGCATGGTATAGGAGTATGAAAATGTTAAGAGAATCTGTTTATAGCTTTCGCGCTATTCATTTTCAAGGTTTCCCATGGCGAGTTCGTGTTTTTTTGAGAAAATTTGGGCTTCTTGGTAACAATGCTTTATGACGTACGCAAACGGGCTATCGGTGCTGAAATCTATTGTTCTTATGCAAGTTCTAAAAATGAACTATAGCTATGGCAAAATTTTATAGTTAATAGTGTACATCAGATTTTCTTAAAATTTTCAGTGAGTGCTCCTACTGCATGCTCCTCTGTTCATTAAACAACAATAAAAAACCTTTTTACCGAAAAGCCGGATTTTTGGTTTTGAACAGGAGAATCACGAAGGCAAGCAGATGTTTTTCACCACGTCATGTTCTTTGTTTCTAGGGGAACCGTCTCCAAGACAATCTCCTGCTCAATTGCTTTCATCAGATCCCAGTCCCTCGTCGACGCACAAGTCCACGGCGGAAGTAGTGCCCAGTGCCCCAGCTACCTCTCAGTCTGTTCTGCCATTAACTCCCGACCTTCTGGTCAACACACTGGAGATGAAAAGAACTTTGCGACGTTGGTCACAGGACAGAGAGCAGGTAATTACAACTAGTTTTAACTCTGCAACTCGCTTCCTTTAAAGGGTATTGGCAATAAAAATTAAGTTTGTCTTATTTGAAAGTACTTTTAAAATGACAAAATAGCATATTTTGCAGTTTTTCATTTCCTTTCTTCGTTGTTGAGATATTTCAGTTTGTTTGATATTCAAATTAAACATTTTAACGTCACACGTACATAATGAGTTATCGAAAAATGTTATATTAATATCTTTGCTATTATCAAACCAAATTAATTCGAAGGAAGCATGTGTGCATGTTTCGCCCGGAGTACTAAACATGTAGATTTTCAAGTGATTATATTTGACAATAGCAAAGATATATATATAACTTTTTTCGATAACTCATTATGCACATCTGACGTCAAAATGTTTAATTTGCATATCGAACGAACTGAAATATCTCAAGAACGAAGCAAGGAAACAAAAAACTGCAAAAGATGTTACTCTATCATTTTAAGTGTTCTTTCATATAAGACAAACTTAATTTTCCGCGAAAGGACTGGACGGGTCCTTTTGAGTCATCCTTTTTCGCCGAAACCCTAGAATACTGGCAAAGCATTCTGGTAGTTGTAGTCACCCAACGCCATCGAACGTCGACGTGCAAATGGTCTATTGGACAACTACGCATAACAACAATGGATTTTAATATTAATAATTCAACAGCATACGTCATCTGCCCTAGATAATTCAATCTCAGTCTTTCCTTATTTTGTAACATCAGGAAGGCATTTTGGGCACTTAATATCTCGAAAAGTGCATGCCACATTTATTTCATGTTTTGAGAATTGGTTATTTAGATTATGATCTTGAAATTTGTTTTATCGGAAATTTTCACTTCACAGACACTATAATTTTTAGTCATGTCAAGAAATCGTAAACGATAATAAACCTATGTTCATTTTGTGAAATTGACCAGGATGAAGAATTCTTGGCCAAAGAATCAGAATTTCTGAGCCGTCTACACGATACGATGCCGCCAACGAGGTCCCTGACTCGTTCCCAGTACTCAGCCGTGTCCTGAGTTCTGTCCAAGGCAGCTCAAGCCAATTCACGTTGTCTCGGGAAAAATTGTCATCACCAAACATCGTGGTCACGGGATTGCAGCCCGTGTGAACCTTCTGGTTTGACGATCATCCCAACCACTTCGTCGTAGATCGCACTTTGTGTGGCGTAGCGTGGTTACCTAGCAACCAAAAGATCGGCACGGCATTGCCGCAACAATGCGAGAACTGCAGCGCTTTCGTGTGTTTCCTGTAACGGCTTATTTTTAAGCCCGTTTAGTCGCTGTATTCGCGACGACGCTACACGCCATCATTTGAATAAATTAACCACACTTTTCGTGTTAAAGTGTCTATGAAATGAAAAATTCGTTGGCATTTTTGTTGTTTTATTGTACAGAGGAGCATGGCAGGAGCACTTACTGAAAATTTCAAGAGAATCTGATGCGTAGTTTTCGCGCTATTAACTCTCAGAGTTTGCCATGGCTAGTTCGTTCTTGGAGAAAAATTGAGCTGTCGGTAACAATGCTTATGACGTACGCAAATGGACAACTATACATATAAGAACAATAGATTTCACTATTAATGATCCATCTGCGTACGTCATAAGGCATTGTTACCAAGAAGCCCAAATTTCCCCAAAACAAACTATCCACGGCAAAGTTTGAGAGTTGATAGCACGAAAACTACGCATCAGATTCTCTTGACATTTTCAGTGAGTGCTCCTGTCATGCTCCTCTGTACAATAAAACAACAAAAATATCAACGTATTTTTCACTTCATAGACACTTTAAGTAATGTTTTGTTAGTTTTTGGTGGTAAGACACTCAGTGCCTAAAAAATATTGTGAAAAGAAAATATGTTAAAGTGCATATAAACCCAAATGTTTTTATCATCTGAATACGTTCTACATGGAGCAAACAATTGTTCAGTGAAATATTTTTTGATTGGAGCTATTCTTCAATGTTTTTTGGCGATTCGCATTTCTAGTATGGTAATGAGATGACGTCTATGTAGGCATTTGGCTTTCTTTCTCTTTTTGGCAAGATAAACTACCTGAGAATTTTTATGGAAAAACGCATATAATATGGAACATGTTGTTCAAACACACCATTGATGGAAGAATTGGGTCATGTCACTCCTGCAAATAAATATTGTATAGATAATGATGACTACTTTGGCGTCATCTCATTACCATTTTGAAAACAAAAATCTCTATTAAAGCAATAAAGGTTGCTCCAATCTAAAAAATATTTCGTTGTTCAACTATTTGCCAAAGGTAGAACGTATTTAGATGATAAAAAAATTGGGGTTATATGCACTTTAATCTATTAACTCTTTGTGACTCCTAAGCACGTATGTGGACACACCTTTAGTATTTTACTCTGGCTAACGCCAGACGATTTTACTCGTCATTGGAGAGGCCGCTAACACCGCTGCCAAACGTTTTGCGCATGCGCGACGTCCGAGCTCGTCACAGAAAAAGAGCGCAAAACACTGAAGTATTTGGACTGGTCCGAGAGTCCGACACAAAAGTTAAAATTATAAGCATACTACCAAAGAGATAAGGTAGGTAATTTGTGCATGGCTTCCTTGTCAATATTGTAACATATTCTGAATTTACCCCTTCGTAATTTTCTTTACCCTTTTTTTAAAACACAAATGAATAGTCGAGTCTCACTTAGTCTTCACTGTCTGGTTGTTGTCGCCACGGCTAGTTCCCACTTCTCTTGCAGTGTTTATTCTAGCGAATTCACGCATGCGCAAACGTTTGGCAGCGGTGTTGAGGCCGCTAGGGTTGAAAGGGTTAATTAAATTCGTGTTACGCTGACGTCAGCTAGAAAAATGCCGCGAGAATAGCCAGTCACCCTGGGAACAACACCACTGGCAAACGTTTTGCGCCTGCGCGACGTCCGAACTCGTACCTCAAAAAAAGAGCGGGAAAACACTGAAATATTTTAACTGGTCCGAGAGTCCCACACAAAAGTTAAAATTACAAGCATACTACCAAAAAGATAAGGTAGGTAATTTGTGGATGGCTTCTTTGTGACACGGGCTTGATGAACACTTCTTAACTCTGTGTTTGTGGGCAACCTAGCCTGCATGCGTAGCAGGCGTTCGGTTCTGGGGGAGAGGGTTGAGAGGCGCGGGTGGAGCGTTCGCCTCCGCCCGCGCCTCTTTCCTCCAGTCTCTCAACCCTACTCCCTTAATCCCTGCCCCTCTCAACCTTCTAGATCTCCCACAGAACAGAACGCCTGCTACGCAGGCTATGGGCAACCAGGTAATGGATTAGACATGGTGTATATATGCTACTATGGTTTAAGGTGTAAACCAGTCCAGTCCTTTATCATAAACTGAGGTTATCACAACTTTTGTGGATATCTCTTTGGGCCTGCATGTTTATATGATCCCGGTGTACCGGGATCTCGGCTTGTAGATAATTTACTGTTATTTTCGCGGTTGCGTTTATATGGAGCCTGGGACAGATTTTTTCCCATATAATAGACGCGACATCCCGGTACACCGGGATGAAGTTTACTGAACTGCAATGCTTGTAACTTTGAATATTACGGTCAGAATTTCGTTCAAACGGCCAGGTCCAGAGACAAAGCACTGCATAAAAGTGAAATAACTTCTATTGTTATATAGCTAGAGTTTCGCTGGATACAACGATGACTGTCATTGGTTGGTTTGTGGTCACGTGACCTTAGCTAAATTTCAATGTCTACCGAGCGGGCAATAACTGAGAACTTATTGCCTGCTTGGTTTTCAATTGTTGACCGCTAGAACTTTGAACTCTTCACGGCATCGGGCATCCTATAAACAAAAGCTTGTTTGGCACGAAAAAAAGAACATTTATAGGTCTTCAAAGTCTTCAAAGCATGTGTGAAGATTAACTGGAGAAATGTATCGCTGTTCTTTTGTTCTGAGACTCATATTTGTTTGGTTGAAGTGAAATTATGGCCGAGTCAGGCGAAATGTCTTGGTAAGTCTTAGCGTTTGTCCTTTGTGTACTTTCCCTTGATAAACGTCGAAATTACTCAGCGAAACTCAAGCTATATAACAAAACACTTAATGTCTGATCCCTCGGGAAACAGTTAGTTTTGTTTTCCCTCGAGTCTCGATGTTTTTCTCGACTTCGTCTCGGGAAATATCAAGACTCTCGGGAAAACAAAACTAACTGTTTCCCTTGGGAGCAGACATTAAGTGTATAACATAGTAGAATTAGGGTGAGTTTTTGCTTCTTTGCTCCATTTCCTTAAATTCTCGCGCTTTTTGACCAAGGATGAAATTCATCCCGGTCAACCGGGACGAGCACTTTGTTTACAACATATAAACCTGGGATGAAGTTTATGCTGGGCAACCGGGACATCTCGGTACACCGAGATCACATAAACAGTCAGTGGCGTAGCCAGGGTTGACCTATTGGGCGGGCATGAAGTGACATTTCTAAAGAAGGGGGTAGTTAGCCTGGGACCCTGGCCCAATCAAAGAATATGGGCCAGATAACCACTAAAGACTTCTGCTTTCCTATTGGTTGAAATTTCGCGCGCTTTTATTGGCTATGAGTAAAACTGCAATCGTCATAAGTGGATTTAGGCCTGATGACGCGAGAATGAGATTAGTGGTTACCTGGCCCATATTTCTTTTGAAATTGGGCCAAAGTGCCAGGCTAGGGGGTAGCATGCTCTGCAATTTCACGGGTGCAATTTGATGGGTGCAATTTGACGGGTGCAATTTGACGGTTACAATTTGACGGGTGCAATTTGACGGGTGCAATTTGACGGGTGCAATTTCACGCGTGCAATTTCACGCGTGCAATTTGACGGGTGCAATTTCACGGTGCAATTTGACGGGTGCAATTTGACGCGTGCAATTTCACGGTGCAATTTGACGGGTGCAATTTCACGCGTGCAATTTGACGGGTGCAATTTCACGCGTGCAATTTGACACGTGCAATTTCACGCGTGCAATTTCACGCGTGCAATTTGACGGGTGCAATTTGACGCGTGCAATTTGACGCGTGCAATTTGACGGGTGCAATTTGACGCGTGCAATTTGACGCGTGCAATTTGACGGGTGCAATTTGACGTGTGCAATTTCACGCGTGCAATTTGCCGGGTGCAATTTGACGCGTGCAATTTGACGCGTGCAATTTCACGCGTGCAATTTGACGGGTGCAATTTGACGCGTGCAATTTCACGCGTGCAATTTCACGCGTGCAATTTGACGCGTGCAATTTGACGCGTGCAATTTGACGCGTGCAATTTGACGCGTGCAATTTGACGCGTGCAATTTGACGGGTGCAATTTGACGCGTGCAATTTGACGCGTGCAATTTGACGGGTGCAATTTGACGGGTGCAATTTGACGCGTGCAATTTGACGCGTGCAATTTGACGCGTGCAATTTCACGCGTGCAATTTGACGGGTGCAATTTCACGCGTGCAATTTGACGGGTGCAATTTGACACGTGCAATTTCACGCGTGCAATTTCACGCGTGCAATTTGACGGGTGCAATTTGACGCGTGCAATTTCACGCGTGCAATTTGACGGGTGCAATTTCACGCGTGCAATTTCACGCGTGCAATTTCACGCGTGCAATTTCACGCGTGCAATTTCACGCGTGCAATTTCACGCGTGCAATTTCACTCGTGCAATTTCACGCGTGCAATTTCACGCGTGCAATTTCACGCGTGCAATTTCACGCGTGCAATTTCACGCGTGCAATTTGACGGGTGCAATTTGACGGGTGCAATTTGACGGGTGTAATTTCACGCGTGCAATTTCACGCGTGCAATTTCACGGGTGCAATTTCACGGTGCAATTTGACGGGTGCAATTTGACGGGTGCAATTTCACGCGTGCAATTTCACGCGTGCAATTTGACGGGTGCAATTTCACGCGTGCAATTTGACACGTGCAATTTCACGCGTGCAATTTCACGCGTGCAATTTGACGGGTGCAATTTGACGCGTGCAATTTGACGCGTGCAATTTGACGGGTGCAATTTGACGCGTGCAATTTGACGCGTGCAATTTGACGGGTGCAATTTGACGTGTGCAATTTCACGCGTGCAATTTGCCGGGTGCAATTTGACGCGTGCAATTTCACGCGTGCAATTTGACGGGTGCAATTTGACGCGTGCAATTTCACGCGTGCAATTTGACGCGTGCAATTTGACGCGTGCAATTTGACGCGTGCAATTTGACGCGTGCAATTTGACGCGTGCAATTTGACGGGTGCAATTTGACGCGTGCAATTTGACGCGTGCAATTTGACGGGTGCAATTTGACGGGTGCAATTTGACGCGTGCAATTTGACGCGTGCAATTTGACGCGTGCAATTTCACGCGTGCAATTTGACGGGTGCAATTTCACGCGTGCAATTTGACGGGTGCAATTTGACACGTGCAATTTCACGCGTGCAATTTCACGCGTGCAATTTGACGGGTGCAATTTGACGCGTGCAATTTCACGCGTGCAATTTGACGGGTGCAATTTCACGCGTGCAATTTCACGCGTGCAATTTCACGCGTGCAATTTCACGCGTGCAATTTCACGCGTGCAATTTCACGCGTGCAATTTCACTCGTGCAATTTCACGCGTGCAATTTCACGCGTGCAATTTCACGCGTGCAATTTCACGCGTGCAATTTCACGCGTGCAATTTGACGGGTGCAATTTGACGGGTGCAATTTGACGGGTGTAATTTCACGCGTGCAATTTCACGCGTGCAATTTCACGGGTGCAATTTCACGGTGCAATTTGACGGGTGCAATTTGACGGGTGCAATTTCACGCGTGCAATTTCACGCGTGCAATTTGACGGGTGCAATTTCACGCGTGCAATTTGACGGGTGCAATTTGACGGGTGCAATTTTACGCGTGCAATTTCACGCGTGCAATTTGACGGGTGCAATTTGACGGGTGCAATTTCACGCGTGCAATTTCACGCGTGCAATTTTACGCGTGCAATTTCACGCGTGTAATTTCACGCGTGCAATTTGACGGGTGGAGAATTTTTGAAATTTAGGGGTTTTGAAGTGCCATTTCCTGCATTTTAGGGAAAGAATTTGTAGAATTCTGAAGATTATAAAATACGAAAATTAAATATTTACATTATTTTTTTGGAGGATTGCGGCAAACATTTTGATTATGTATTTATTGTGCATACAAGTATGTTAGTGTACTAACACGAGTACACAAATCACGCATGAAAAATGCGTGGCCAGACCACGGACTAGCGTTGGACATTAGTAGAATGAATGACATCACTGACGCGGATTGGCCGTGGCTACGCCACTGTAAACAGGCCCTTAGAAATAACATATAAAAAATAAGATGAAAAGGAAACTATATGGGGTCAGCACATAGAGTGGGTATATCCTCGAAACTATTAGAAATATATTAACCCCATTAGAAATTAACCCCATTTTTCTATAATTGCTGCCTCCCAGCACACTATTCTTGACATCTCTTTTGGGTTACTATGTGTTACTCGTGCTCAGTCTTTTTGCCGAGCTATGTATGACTGCATGCGTATTGAGCGTTTTCATCTTACGTCACGGCGGCCATATTGGTGTACCAAAACAATGAAATGGCGGCCATATTGGTGTACGGTATGGGAATTAGCTCTTTCTTATTCAAATCTTTCGTATTGTTTCACCTCCCCAATGGGCCACCGATTACGTGAGTGAAAACTCTGTATCAATTTTCGGATTTGGATATTTCGAGATGTTGGTTCTGAACCTGACCATGCAACAGATGGGTATGACAGCAGTAAAGAGCCTGGGTACGAGGCTGCAGCAAAGTGCGCTACCACTGGCGCTAAGTAAGTGCGGCCAATGATCATGTCTTTTATACTTGCTTGTGGAAGTATTCATCAAGGCCATGAACGTTTTAGTGGTCAGTCTCGAGGAAAACAGTGCCCTGTTATGGGTATCAGCGCTGTTAACAGCACAAACTATTCAAGTGAACGATTGGAATTCATCTACTATCGACCGAGTCTTAGTGCAAGGAGACAATATGTACTTGAATGCTTTTCACAATAGTATTATCCCACCCCACGTGAAGAATTGTTCCCGCTGAACAACCTACCATCTATTAACCAGGCAGCACTTCCTTGCGATAGTAACTTCTAGTTATAATTTTGGGGAGATACCCACTCTATGTGGTGACCCCATACAGTTTCCTTTTCATCTTATTTTTTTTGTATTTTAATTAAGAGATATATTCACAAAAGTTGTGATAACCTCAGTTTATGATAAAAAAAACTTGACTTGTTTACACCTTAAACGAGAGTAGCAATATACAGCGTGTTTTGTACTTCTTAACCGGCTAAGGTCAAGGACATTTCTCGACGACTGTACTGAAGGTATAAGTGGATGGGCGGTGAAATGCTACGTGCCGATCAAACCGGTTCGTGATCGCAGATTGAAGTAGTCGAATATTTTGATTGCTTTGATGAAAAATTAAAGCGTACTAAATATTGGCAAAAACGACTAAAATTCCTTTAGAACAAAAGCTGAAGCAATTAATTAACTGACTTCCGATAGCGTTCGTAACCGTAATATATATTTTTCGTGCACTGTGTTGTTCGAAGCCAATATTCGTTAAATTCCGTGGTATAAAAACATGCTTATATTTGCTTCGTTTTTCAGTTTGAGATCAAGCATCGTCTAACTCTTGTACTCTTCGTGAACGAATCAGAAAGTCGCCAAAATCGTTCAGGAAATTCGACCGAAGCTCATTTAAGGTAAGACTAATAAAATACCCTTTCCTTTAATTATGTTAGGTTTTGTGAGTATTTGTCAAGTTCTGTACGATTCTTAAATAAATTTGGAACACTGCTGGCGCTAATAGTGTTGGGTATTAAGCCGTGTGGTTATTCGTTAAGTGTAAAAAAAGAGTGTTGCGTAGCCAGTGTTTTAAATAGAGTATTATGAGCAGAGCTTTAGAGTGGACTGTATTAGGGCTCCGCTTGAAACGTCAGTACCCCACATTTTCACTTCGCTCTATTCAAGAAATCTTTGTTCACAGTCTTCACATTTGAAACCACAAAACAAGCTCTTTTACCGTTTTACGTGTTTTTGTTTCTTTACTTCAATTGATCTGCATGGGTAACCTTATTATTTGCCGCTCTGTTAATGTAGCCACTTTTTAAATAGTTTGGGTGAAACACGTTTTTGTGGAATTCTCGTCAGAAATATTGTTGCCCAGCTGATATCTTAATATGAGACTAGACATTTTGTTTTTTTAATATGTTTCATTACAAGTACTAGTTACGTGTAATTGTTACCTTTTTGAGTATAACTTTACCTGTAATTAATTATAGTTTTTTTAAGACGGTATAACTGTATAACTAGTAACAAGAAATTTAAAAATCTAACAATAACTAGTTGCATTTGCCATTGGAAATGCCATTACTTTTCTTGACTCGCGCCCTTTTTCATGCAAACGTCGCTCTTCTCAGTCAAATATATAGATTCGACGTTTGAGCGGCTCTGGAGCGGCGTCGATTCAAACGTCGAACTTAATTCCGCGAACCTAATTCCTCAAACTATTAAAAACCGGCAAAAACCCTTGCACATAGTCAGTGGCAGCGATAATACATTAAGAAAATTTAAGTATTAGGTTCTGCACATGAGAAGTTCGACGTTTGAATCGGAGTCGCTCCAACGTCGCATTATATGCGACAGGCCTTGCCGCTCCTAATACAATCTGCCGCTCTTAAGGTTTTCGTTAAGGTTTGCAGGGTCATTTTTGTAAAGCACTCTCAATTCGTCAGAATTTATGCCACAAAAATAAAATAGATATCGTTAGAAAGCTATGAATTTGTCGAATACAATGGTGTCTTTGGTTTCGCGATAAAGAGGGCCACAGGGAAGAATACAATATCTATTGTAATTGTGTCACCCTCGTTAAATAAAGTTTATTGGTATTGGTATTGGTAAACACAAACCGTTAATAGTGGAGTCGCCCCGAGTGAAGCCTCTGGTTTTAATTAAAAAAATCACAACTATTAACGGTTTGTGTTTATCGTGAAACCAAAAACACCATTGTATATTCTACAAATTCATAGCTTTCTAACGATAGCTATTTTATTTTTGTGGCATAAATTCTGACGTATTGAGAGCGCTTTACAGAAATGACCCTGAAAACCTATACGAAGACCTTAATTGATTCAAACGTCGCTCTTCTGCCGCACTTAATGCTTGTTATTAGGTTCGGCTCATGAGAAGAGCGACGTTTGAAAAGGGCCTCAACGTCTTCGTTCAGTCGCAGTGAACGGTTCTACATATACTTGGAAGGCTGACTTCAGTCAATCACCTGACGAAAAAGTGACGCAAAATTTTTGGACTTCAGTTTTAGGCCTCTATACGCGGCCGTTTTGGATGTCACTTCAGTTTTCTACGGCTTGAAGAATAAAATTCCACAAAATAGAACTTTAGTAGTAACACAAGTTAGTTCAGTTCAATACTTCAAGCATTTTGAGAAGGTTACAGGAGGTAGTTTGAAGAAAACGAGTGACGAGACCTGACTAAATATAGCCAAAAGTGTGATTTAAAAAAGTCAATTTAACAACATGAAACTGGACATGATATTTCACCCATTTGAAGCGTGTTTTCGACAGTTTAATGCATAGCTGGTAAGATACAGGCTTTATCTTATACCGTGTAAAGCTTCTTCTTTCCCGTATCCTGTGTAAAAATAGAAATTCGGTTGTTTTTGTGATAGTTCTTGGCCGTTCTTGGCTTTCGTAAACAAAATTTGCCGTATATGGTCGCGAGTATATTTGCCTGGGCGTGACCTGGACCGCCATTTTTTGCCTCACTTTTTGATTGGCAGTCAGCAGACTCTTATCTTCGTTACATGTCGCTGCGATGCATTCTCGATCAATCTGGAATAGTCACACGTGCGTTTCTAATTCATTAGTCGACGGGTAGCAATACACAGGGGCTTAATGTGCTTTTGAAGCGAAAATTAAGTTTGTCTTATTTGAAAGAACACTTAAAATGACAAGGTAACATCTTTTGCAGTTTTTCGTTTCCTTGCTTCGTTCTTGAGACATTTCAGATTATTTGATGTGTAAATTAAACATCTTGACGTCACATGTTCTCAGGATTTTAGGTGAAGGAAAATTCGAGTGTAGAATATATACATTTTTAAGACCAGACCGGGCCCAGTTGCGAAAAATGCAACTACACAGTCCTTCCAGCAGGAATTGAACCCATGCACGACCTTGCGATTCTAGTGCAATGCTCTGACCACTGAGCCACGGAGGGCGTTGCCGAGAGCTTGATCGCGAGTTCTGTATATAGATTAAGGTGGCAATGCCAGGAGAGAATTGGGTATATTATAAGTAATATTGGGCATTTCACTCGATTACATAGCATGTTCTCAGGATTTTAGGTGAAGGAAAATTCGAGTGCAGAATATATACATTTTTAAGACCATGAGTTATCGGAGAAAGTTATAACTTTGCTATTATCAAACATATTAATTACTTGAAAATCTACATGACTGTTTGGTGTTGTGGGAAAAACACTCCCACATGTTTTCTTTGAATTAATTTGGTTTGATAATAGCAAAGATATATAACCTTCCCCGAAAGCTCATCATGCACATGTGACGTCAAGATGTTTAATTTGCATATCAAACAAACTGAAATATCTCAAGAACGAAGCAAGGAGACGAAAAACTGCAAAAATTTTACTTTGTCATTTCAAGAATTCTTTCAGATAAGACAGACTTAATTTTTGCTTCATATAAGCACTTTAAATAGTTTAACTAGTTACACGAGGTGATAGAAAAGTTGATAAATAGAAAGTTAAACCGTGGTAGAATACCACAGTATAATCAATACAACATGAGTCAACTTCAAGCAACATTTTTTTGGCTTATCTCTTATACACTCGGTTTATTTTTTAACCCTTTCATGCGTGCAGGGATGTAGCCAGGATTTTGAAAAGGGAGGAGCGAAACTTCTTGGTGGGTCCAGGGGCATGCTTCCCCCAGAACATTTTGAAATCTAGAGTCTCTAAAATGGCATTTCCTGCATTTTGGGAGAAGATTTTACACAATTCTGAAAGTTTGAAAAGTCATAAAATACTAAAAAGAAAAATAACCGTTGAGTTAAGTTACATGCGTGCGATACATACGGAGACTCGATTAGGAGCTAAGGAAGGTACCATTTCATATTATTAGTCACTAGCGTCAGAAGAGCGACCGAGATCCAGTATAACCTGGGTAAATCACCTGCATGTGCATCTGAGTACGGGTGTTCAAAACAAAATTTCATCATGCAAAGGGGGGGGGGGGGGGGGGGGGGGGGGGAGCGACCTCTCCCCTTCTGGCTACGTCCCTGTATGCGCAAATCGTCTGGCGTTAGTTAAAAAAAAAACTTGTACCGTGAGAGTCTCCTTTTTACGAAACACTCCTTTGTTGTGTATCATCGCAAAAAGTACCCTGCGAGTCAGAACCCCTTTTCGACCTACGCAAGCTTCGAGGGAAAGTGGGCTCTGCCAACAAACTCGATATTTCTTTTTGAGCATGCGTGAACGGTTGCCAAGATACTATTTTGGGCCCTGGCTCTAACGCGTCACTTCCTATTTTCCTGCTTACGCGTGTTCGTAAACTAGAACTTGTTTGACCAGTTTAAAACCTGATTGATTCGCCCCAAACTTGGGGCGAAGATCGAGTTTGTTGGCAGAGCCCACGAGAACTATAAAAGTGGGTGAATATTTTATACACTTTTGTTATTCATCCGACACCGGAGCCGTAATGTCTAAACGCTATTCGTCTGGGTGAAGGCCATTTCCGAGATTCCCTGAAGCACCCGATTATACATTCATATCCTATACATAACTCGGGTATATATACCTTGTGTCGGCCTGACCAAAGCACAAACCCTAACATACGAATTTATTGAGGCGTTTGGTAATCAGTCCATGTCCATTATCCCCCAATATACCCAGGTTATGGTTATGGTCATTGTTATGGTTATGCGGGTTAGTAAGGGCCGAGTAAACACCTGGGTACGGGCTTGGGTGAGGACTTGTGTTGGGGTGAAGTCCTACCTGGGTTATGTTGGGCATAACATCACTGATTCACTGGATCTGAAATTTAGCCTTCACCAAGTTTTTATATCGCGAGAACTGCTCATGTATAATGAGTTTGGCGCCTCAAAACTAGATGTTAATTTTAGTAATTAAACAGTGTTGAAAGTTTAATGACTTTCTGTGTTTCCTTTGGTGGAGTCCAAAATTGCAAAAGGAAGGCTCTGTGGCTTTGAATAACGTAATGCGTCTAGACGTGCGTCTGTTGGTCTGTGTGTATATAACTATATATGAATATATATGGGTCTCACTCTGTTTATTTGTGTTGGGGTTATCTTGGGTGATACGGTCTCTCTGGCAAGATTGCGATATCTAGTATCTACATTTGTATCTCTAGGACTAAAGCACCTTTTAAAGTTATCAAAGATATGATGGGTGATGCTCTATTCCACGTCACTCACGTTTGTGCGTTGGCCAGAAGGAGATAATTAGGCATATATTTCATGCGCAATTAATTGATGTTGTTTTTTTGAATAACTTGGGGGAGTGTTTATAATGGAGACAAGCCAGCCAGTGTACCCGAGCTGATTATGAACGCGTCTTTTGATTGGTAAAAGTAATCCTCGTTACTGACTAGGGTTGGGTTTTTTGTTTAGGTTAGGTTTATAGATTTATAGTTTTATAGTTTTATAGTTAATAGAACATAAACATGCTTTGGAAACTCGAAAAAAGTCATAACATAGCATGCGTGCTCCATAACTCGATGAAGCACGGTAATTCAAAACGTAAAAAGAAACTCATTTTTAATCAGCGAAAGAAATATTGTTTTCTGTTGTTTTGTGTCTGATTTGGGATGTGAAGGGGTGTGACATCTTGATTTCTTTTTGCTAGGCAGCAATCAAGTTTAGGTCAATATGTGTACTTATATAATTGAATCATTGACAATGTATCACTTTAATCTTGAAGCTTGCAGCGCACAATTTGAATACACATGCAGGGTGTGGGCTACGGTCAAAAATTTTGTGTTAAACGCAGCACCATGCACTTTGTGATCGCACTTTCCCAATTTGGGTCTGCCAAAAACAATTATATTAGAAAATATTATATGGCTGAGTTTGAGTTCCGGTCCGTACGCAAAACGACACACGCTGATTGGTTCATGAGAGGTCGGGATTTTATGATATTGACCGACCGGTCAATTCGCTTTTTTCTCGGCCCTGTAAGTTTTGGCGGGAACATTTCTGAGTTGATTTGAATCCAAATAAAAGAGAACTAGATATCTTTATTCAAATATTCTGAACTATAAAATGTGTTAGAACATTACTGCTGGTTTTCTTTAAAGCTGTTTATCTAAAAACACGACAAATAAAAGGCCAACTGGTGTAAACAAAGAAGGCCAAGAAGCGACACGAAAAAGTCAACAGGTATATTAAAGGTAAACAGCATACTCCGAAGACGAAAACAACGCTCGAAACTTAAAAATAAAATGAACCAATAGCCATATAATAAATTCCTTATTAACTTCGTTTGCTCGGTCTGTGCTGGAAAGTGTTTGCCCTCGGTTTTATCGCACAAACCTCGCTCCTTCGTCGCTCGGTCTGTACGAAAACCTCAGGCAAATACTTTCCCGTACAGACCTCGCACTCGGTTAATAAGTCTTTAATATTAGAATTTTCAAATCTCATAACATACTATATCTATAACATACTAGAGGACAGTGATTCCCCAAAAGTACCTTTTTCCCATGTATAGTCTTTAAGGGTTATCACTATATTTTCCAAATGTAAACGCAGAATATTTTTTTTCCTTCTGGCTATAACCCCCCGATACTGCAAGACCGCTTTGGCTCAAAATAACGTGACATATCCTCTCTAAAACGGCTCTAAAAATACCACAACGTCGTTTACTTAGAATTTACTCACCATCGGAAAGCGGCTGACTTATATATTGGATAAGGAAAACGAGAACGATTTCTCTTGGAAATTAATCATTAATTCTATGTCGGATGGCGGCGAGCTCCTGAACCTTAAATAAGTCTGAACAAATTTAAATTTTTTTATAACTCCTACCTCATCTCATATGATAAAAATTTTGTTGAGCCTTTGCCAAAGAGACATTGAAATTTTATGAAACTAATTCTTCTCAACACACCCAATCTACTTTTGTCACGTTTTGAAATTGGCTAAAATGCGAGTTTGTTTACTAGTGTTGTAAAGTTTACAGTTAGTTTTTGTTTTACAAGCTGTCGTTGTTGCTAAAGAGTGTTGGCAATAAGATATGTTTAATTTGAAAGAACTCGTGAAATTGTAATAGAAGATCTTTTACAACTTTTTCATGTCTTTCTTCGTTTGCAAGATATTTCAATTTGTTTAATATGTAAATGAGATGGTCTCTGACGTCAAGAGCAGGGTACAGTATTTTTACACAAAGCAACATCAGTTATGAAATGTTCAGTATCACAAGGCGTTTTTATGTGCACAGTTTCAAGTGATTTCGTTGAGCAAATTTGTATAGGTAATCGCATGGGGCCGAGGAAAATTAAGGTCTAATTTCACGAGTGTTTTCAAAATTTTACAAAATTGCCTGAGTCGCGAAGCGACGAGGGTAATTTGTAAGGTTTTGAAAACACGAGTGAAATTAAACCTTAATTTTACGAGAACTCGTGCGATTAGGTGTTAATAATATAGCGGGCAAAATTATTTAAGAGCTATATTATGTCCAGAAAATGTCGAAGTACAATGTACTTTATCTCAGCAACATTCCAAATTTCCCTCGCTCTATCGCTGTGCATGTAGCTTTCTTCTTGTAAACACAGGCAAAAGTTCGTAAGTTTTCTACTGTATTCATTTTCACTAATAGTTTACACTCCTTCAATAGTTCAAATTAGTTCAAAGTAAACAAAAAAGCATTTTCAGACCGAAAAACCTTGCAGATTTGTTGAAAACATTGTCGGTCCTCTGAGGTTCACTGTTGCTAAGTAACCAAGCGACCAATCACACGCAAGTACTGCTGATCAAGGAACCAATCAAGTGCAAGTAATTTTGCCCTGAATTACAAAAAAATGCCCTCTTCATTAGCCACTCATATTCGAGAAATTTTGCCCTCTATATTATTAAGAGATAGAACTGATTTTGCTACGTGTGAAAATACTGTACCCTGCTCCTGACATCATGCAGAGACTATTCATTTACATAATAAACAAATTGAAATATCTTGCAAACGAAGAAAGTTACGAAAAATTTGTAAAAGATCTTCTGTTACAATTTTACGAGTTCTTTCAAATTAGACAAACTTGATTTTTGTTATATTAAATGTATTAGTACACTATACTCCATCCTAAGAATTAAACTGTTTAAGTAGCTGACTTCGCAACTTTCGTTTAAAGGTATGCACAGAATTGCTCAACTTTAAAGAAGTGTCTAAGTCGCTCCATAAATTCACAGTGCGATAATAAAAAGATCTTTGACCAGTAGCGGTCTTAAACAACGGAATATTTAGTAACTGTGAACTTCTGGTAATCCGCTTACTCACGTCATCTCGTTTAAAGGGCATATGACTCGAAAATTAAGTTTGTCTTATTGAAAAGAACATTTAAAATGATAAAATAACATCTTTTGCAGTTTTTGGTTTCCTTGCTTCGTTTTTGAGATATTCCAGTTTGTTTGATATGCAAATGACACAACTTTTTACGTCACACGTGCATAATGAGTATTATGAATTACCGAGAGAAGGTTACATATCTTTGCTATTGTGAAACGAAATCACTTGGAATTCTACATGTATGGTGTTGTGGGTAGAAACACGCACATGATCCTTTGAGTTAAGCTCATGTTTTCATAATAGCAAAGCTTTTCTGATAACTCATTATGCACATGTGACGTAAAAAGTTGTGTCATTTGCATATCAAACAAGCTGGAATATCTCAAAAACGAAGCAAGGAAACCAAAAACTGCAAAATATGTTATTTTATCATTTTAAATGTTCTTTTCAATAAGACAAACTTAATTTTCGAGTCATATGCCCTTTAATAAACTGGGACGCTAAGTAAACTGGTGCATGGCCGTTAATACATTTAAACGCAAGAATTGCGTCTCGATAATAGAGTTGCAATTTAATGGGTAACCATTTCAGGTATTGCAAAACAGAAGTAATATGATCATATTTACTAGTTCCCGTCACAATGCGTGCTGCGAAATTTTGTACGATCTGTACCTTATGTAAATTTTAATACAGACGAACAGTAAAACATTTTACTAAAAACTAAAATATTAATTATTGTAATAAGAGTATTTCTATTAAATGCATGCTTAACACGATTTATCTGGCCTAAAATTGACATCATAATAATAATAATAATTAGTGATTTATATTGCGCATTCTTCATGACGTAATGATCGAATGCGCATTACAGTGTACAACAGAATAGATGAATAGGTATAGCTATATATTTACAATACATGAAATAGTTATTAAGATGAAGGTGTTGATTTTTACGGAGGGAGGAAAACCGGAGAACCCAGCGAAAAACCCTCAAAGCACAGGAGAGACCAACTAAACTCTACTCACATGAGTCGCAAGCTCGAGAACGGGGTTGATTCCCAGACGGTCACCCATCCAAGTACTAACCCGTCTAACCGGGCTTAATTATTGGTGAGAGGCAGCGCCCTAACAGCACCGCTCCCCATAATATACAAGAAGATACAGTTTTTGTAATATGTTCATCAAAACTAAGGTTCTGATCGAAAATTACACCGAGATCCTTTACATGTAGTAAGGGTTGGATTTCTTTTCCTAATAATGTTACACGAAAATCAGATAGGTCAGATAACATTTGTCGGCTGCCATAAACCATAAGCTTTTATTTTCTTTGGATTCAAGAGTAGGCTGTTATCAAAACACCAGTTGCGTATTAGGATCTAGTGTCTTCGTCAGGGGTGGTCGTTGTGAAGACAGGTCCCATATTTCGGAGTATAAATGTGGGACCAACAACGATCACCCCTGATAAAGACACAAGATCAGAGTATCGAAACGTTGGGTCATGAACGGTAACTTTTTTAAGTTGCGTTCAAACAACTTTTAAGCCGTAACTATGTTAATTGCATGGACTCAATGTATTTCATGAGAAATCAACATGTACGTGAGATTATATGTATTATGAATCAAGTAATCCGCATATGCGTGAGATTATCGAATTCGTCAGTGGAATCGTATTAAAATCATTAATTTTAAGACGGAATCAAACATTAGTTCGTTAATCTTTAGTTCTGGAGAATTCTCGGTACAACCATGAGAAAACGTTACATGCCACACATACATTCGGTTTATCGAAGTGACGCATTCGTCTCAGTCATAAAGCTCACTGACTGACTTTTCACAGGATATGACGTCAACCCAGGGCACAGTTAATCTGGAAGAGAATTTGCACTGGATTTTAAACAGGTCAGACCTGTTAAGTGTTTAGAAGAAATTTACTCAATTCCCAAACTTTCACAGTCGAGTCACTCCGCAAACTCGCGCACGTCTCTGCATGGGTTGACGTTCTCAGTCCTAATCACTGATCTCTGTATAAACTGGATGGGCCATTGGGCCGGATTTTGCGTGCCAGTTGTATGATGACGTGACCACCACCCAAGATGGCTGCCACTGAAGTTCATACAGCTGTCGTAGATTGAAAACAGACAAAAAGAGTTATTTTAAGAAAATTTAAACGAATGTAAGGACACAAGAAGTACTTAATAAGGTTTAAGACGTTAATTTCTTGTATTTGTTTCTGTTACTGAGCTATAAAACCTTTAAATTTCGTTGTTTTTCTTCAGTGCCGAAGTAAGGATATATTCATGACAAATGTATCCTTATACGTTACGAGAATTATTGCTTTTACCAATATGACAACTTCATAAACTTCATAAACTTATAAACTTTAATAAATATCACTCCCTAAAAAGGGTTTTTCAGTGATACAATTGGAATACATAATATACAATACATGTATGTATAAGATATATTATTATACAATACTGATACAATCTCGATTGTGATTGGCTAATAACCTACAGATAATTCTTGATATCTTGCCACCTACAAAATATCAAAAATTATCTGTAGCTATGACGCGCTGGCCAGCGGTTTGAACAAAACAAACATGGCGGCCGTCCTTAGGAGTGAAGATCAGAAGCGGATTAATCCGGCGGATTTGGCACGTTTTGTTGACGCTAAAACCACCAAGAAAAAACAAGCGAGCTACACGTACAGCTGTTATAGTTTAAAGCAGTGTTTGAAAGAGAAAATTGTATTTGAAAGCGAAAAAAGTTAGCGAACCTCGAACTGAAGACGGTATGAATATTTACTATTTTTACCTAACTTTGTAAAAAACTTTCTAAAGGCTTCTACATTTATAATTGTATAATAAAACAATTATTGAATTCGGTTATCGCATGATATCAAGAATTATCAAGGCCTCTGTTTGTGTTATCCGCCTCAGCCTTCGGCTTCGGCAGATAACACAAACCTCGGCCTTGATAATTCTTGATATCATGCTCAACCTCATCCAATAATTGTATAATAAACTTAGCTATTAAATAATTCTATTACAATTTAAATAAATTTAAAAAAAAAATAAAAAATTAAAAAAAAAAATTAATAATTAGCACTAAAAAGGTGTTAGCGATTGCTCAGATTTAATCTCTGGCAATAGTGAATTCCACAATTTGGCGCCTCTAAAACTAAAAGTTCGCTGTCCTGTAACAAGGTGACAAAGTGGCACATGTAAATCATTAATGTTTCTAGTAACTCTGGAATGCACCTCAGAATTATTTTTAAACTTTTCAGTTAGAGAAGGAGGTGTTAGGTGATGTAAGGATTTAAAAACAAGTACAGCATCTCTGAGGTACAATTGGTCTTCAACGTTCAACCATTTAAGTTCTTTCATTGCAGGAGAAACATGATCGTACTTGATCGATCATATCTAGATATTGTTGCCATGAAAGTGTTCATCAAGAAAAAATTACGCATTGTCTCTCAACACTAAGCAATCACCCTTTTAATTGAGCTTATTACCCTGGATAGACCACAATCTATTGCGAATTCAAGATGGCGCCGCTGTTGGTGAAAAGGTCCATTGAAAAGGTCCATTGAACCATATTTGTCGACATATTTTGGAAAAGCCATCTCACGTCATCGCGCACGTGGTCTATTGCTGTATACTCGTCACTAGAGACGTCTCGCAAAGTCATATAATCTTCTGACGTCAGACAGAGTAAAGTGATAAACGCAAGTGAAAGGGTTATTAAAAAGTGCACACCACCAATACGTGATCGGTGGACCCATGGGGGTGGTAAAACAATACGGAATATTTGAATAAGAATAGCGCTGTACACTAATGGCACACCATGCAATGTGGCCGCTATTTCATTGTTTCAGTACACCAATATGGCCGCCGTGACGTCAGGTGAAAACGATCTATACATGAGTGTATGTGATACGTTTTCAAGATTGTGTCTAACCGGTCATTGGAAGACTGCAGGTTCAATCCTTGTTTGAGTCGAGGTTCAGAACTATTTTAGCTTGACAAACATCTGTCATACGTATATAACCCGGACTACCAATCAAGAAATAAACAAGAAATAACCCGGACTAGCAATCTTTCAAATTTCAAAAACAAACTAAAAGAATACTACCACTCTGCTATTCTCTCTATATACCATTCTGAAGACCCACGCACCTGGAAATCAATTTGTATTAAATGTAACTCTGTCCGTAGTCTATGTGTTTCCCCTACTTGTTGTTTTTAGACATTCAGGTAGCTTCATCTTAAACGTTTTTACTTGTTATGTTTATATCATATAATTATATTTATATCACATACTATTTAATGTAAATAGTGGACAATCAGGACCCGCAGTAATAGGCCTCAGCTGTTGCGGTGTTCCTATCCTTGTATTTATTTAGTCAAGGTAAAGTTAAACAAAATAAAATAAAATAACATTGCTTTGATATAGCAACGTTTTTGATTGGCTGTCCTGCGTGCCCCATGCATAACTCGATGGAGCACAGCAAAAAAGCGCGGGGGGAAATTTCAAAACAAAACTGACTTTTAAATTGACTTTTTATGGCCTTTTATATTATCAAAATACCGAGTCATTTAATTTTATTGAGTAATAAAGAACAACGACCCAGAAGGCATAAACTGGGTCTGGGTAACCGAGTTTAAACTGTCCTTTTGGTTGGATTTTAGTGAACAAAAAGGACTTGGCTACGAAAGTAGAAAAACACAACAACCAAATTATTCGCCTGCTTGTGAAAGGATTTAATGCTATGTTATAAAATAAATGGCTCATGGTTTAGTGTGCTCCATCTAGTTATGGATGCACTTGGGAAATTTGGAGAGCACTCAAAAATCTAGAGTTGGTCTCGGCTACGCTTCGACCAACTCTTACGATTTTTTCGTGCTCTCCCAATTTCCCGCGTGCATCCATAACTCGATGGAGCACGCTAAACCATGAGCCATTTCTTAAATAATACGTTCATTACGTTGTAACCTTCTACCTAATTGCCGGTGAAACGCTGTCATCATTGAGCAGCAGCTACTCTCATGATATATGTTAATGTCGTAATGCATGTTGTTAAGAGAAGAGATGGATATACTTAGATATGAGACGCTAAAATGCCGCTAACGTTCACATATAGTGCCAAGGTGTTAAAGGCAATCATTAATAAAGGCGTTGCGGGGTAAATTTCTATAGGACTATAGGGAAACGCTACTATACAAACGTCATTCCTATAGTGAACCCATGTAATGAGTTCTAAAGCATCAACACCCCCTACCTAAAGCGACATGGGTAGCGCTCCCTTTTGTATCGGCTTGTTTCTAAACTGCTCGTTAAAGAAGGTAACATTGTTTTGTTATCGACGCCCTTTGTGTAGGCCCCCTTTTGTCAACTCGCCGCAAACTGCGCCCTGTTCTAAACATAGTTCCAAATTAGTAGCCATCAGGCTAAATTAAGATAAACAAAAACAACAAATGCCGTGTATTCCTGCCCGTGACCTTATCTCCCCGCCATCGTCAATTTAGCGAATCATTTAACAGTCCCGAAATCAAATCAGACTTTCATATCCGTTCGATATATATGTTGTTATTTCGATAATCGATTGCAGATTCACACGCATGTTTGGCTAGCGAACTTCCTTGCACTAAACTGGTGATGATTTGTATTCGTCCCGGAAACCATTCATATATATGTACCTTAAGATTATTCTAATTGGCCATTGACAATTGGCGATATATTATTGCTTCTGCGGCCTGTAGCGCAGTTGCTTCAGATGGTTCCCAGATGCTAGTCAGTTTGCCACAAGTTTGACATAACATTGTGTTAGTATGGTCGGGCCGATATATACTAGTGATAAGATTATCTGACTGTTTTAATATTTCTTGGGTTTTATTTGTCTGAGGCCAGGGACGTCGTGCCTCAGAGATTTTAGGGGTGGCCAAGAGCACAATTTTTCCGACAAACAACAAGGTTTTTCCGACATATCACATATATACTGATAAGAATTAGGCAATTAGCTTCGCATAAACGATAAAACATACTTAAGTCTGAATTAAATTCGACGATTGCCCGAAGTGTAAAACAGACGTATTAAAGCGACAAAGCGTGCTGCTATGCTGTGCGCAACCGCTGCTAGTGAATTTAATACTGAAATCACAAAAAGTCAAAAGACAAACCTGGAAAGGATTCGCAGGAGCACCAGTTTGTTTATATGGAATATGTTGGTGTTTCCTTACTCTATCCGTGATCCGAATGATATTTATTGTTATGGCGAGATCGATAATCACTATCAAATGTCTTCTTGCATAGAAGACATTCAACTTTCCGACCTTTCGTTGTTGGTGGCATAACTCAAAAGTGATAGTCATGATCAGAAACCGCGAAAAGCTTATGCCCGAATTCCGACAAAACTGTGTTGAACGACATTAGGGGGGGGGGGGGCATGACCCCCCGGCCAACGACGCCACTGTCTGAGGCGCCGTCCACACGTACAAACGTACGCAAAGTATAAAACGCATCAAACATATTTTATTTACGCCCTATCGGGGCGATAAGTAAAGTGAAAAGGTGGTCGAAATACTGACGTTTCGGGGAGAGGAACCCTACTTCTGATATGAAGGGCTCGAAACGTCGGTATTTCGTTATCAAAACTAACCTTGGTATAATAAAAGTAGCGTGCTGCGTAGGCAGTGTAGAAACAACAATCGAAATATAGTAAGGTTAGATATACTGCCGAAACAGAGATCGTAGGAGTCTAACGTTTCGAGCGAAGGCCCTTCGTCAAAGAAACGGTATAGTTTACTACACGTTTTCACTTCCTTTATCTATAAAAACTACCCATGCAGCACTCTATACTATTTTACATACTGTATATCTATACTAATTGAAATATATATAGTGAGATTTGAGTATTGCCGAAATTATAGAACGTAGATCTATTAAACGTTTCGAGCGAAGGCCCTTCGTTCTCTCTGACAAAGGGCCTTGATTCGCTCGAAACGTTAGAAAACTACGTACGTTCAGTAATTTTGGCACTACTCAAACCTTTACTATATTTCGATTTGTATCAGTTCAACACTGCCTACGCCAAGCATCTTGCGATGGAGGGGAAAAATTCGTGACTCGAACTAGCTCGTTTAACCTGTGACTTATAGTGCACGCGTTTGTGCCGTTCACATTAATTGGCGTAAACGTTTTTGAAAATATTTACATTGGAAAGCGTTTACGAAATTATGAATCGTTCACGTGTGAACGGAAGGCCTAAACAGTTGAGCTAAAGTTGCTATAGAACAAAGGGAATCGAGATTTATATATAGTCATACTGATTTGAATAACGAAAACGTCCCGAGTTGTCTCGTGTGCGGTGCTTGTTTGATAAATCATTGACATGCGAAGCATTGGGACAGCTGTGTAAATGCATGTTTTCCGAGCTATTTTACTCCGAAGAATTTCTCAGTGAAGCGGAATTTTCAAAGCGGTATCCGAAGTTACCATATCGAGCTGTACGTGATCATGTATAGTGCATGATGTAGTAACGCAACAGACGTAGTGGTGTAGACAATCGCCAAGCTTAAATACTCACAAAATACAGGGATATAGACTCTGCAACCTTCAACTGACCGGTTAGACGCTCTAACTATTGAGCTACTGAGATTCGGATGGAGAGCAGCTGCTGATGTTGCAAATTCATAGTTACATGTGCCTCCTAAGTGCCAGGTTGTACTTTGTATATATATATATGTATATATATATGTAATGTATAGTTGAAGTCATATATGAGTTGTACGTATAATGACATGTGTAGTGTGTGTCGAGGTGTGTGTGGTGAGTTTGCAAGCTGATTTCTGAGCCCCAGACAGCCAAGCTCGCCGAGCTTGGCTGTCTGGGGCTCAGAAATCGTTTCTGCATGGTATTCAGTTGAGTTTGACGGACGTCTGCCAAACGAGCGAGGCGCTCTAACCATTGAGCTTACTGAGACTTGACTACTTGAGGACTCAGACTACTTGAACGTATATAGGTTGTGAGTTCGGTTTATGACGTTAGGGACCTTAAGCAAGCACAGCGCGAACGTCACGACGACGACCCAAGTACAATAGCATTTTTCAACCAAAACAAAACGTTGAATAATTTGCAGTCCGACGGGTAATCCCAACACCGTCCTCGTTGCGCATACAGCGTCAACTGAAGCGTTTTCACGTTTTCAAGACAACGTTGTGGCAAGGAACAGCAAAAGCTGTTAGTTTATTTAGGCGTTAATCCATTATACGTCATGTTGTCGAAGCTATGGCTGCTTTTTAAAGGTCTTACAAAGTACATAAAACATACAATATACGATGTCCTGATCCATGGTTTCTTTTAAATGCAGTAACTTAATTGCCGTCGTCGTCCTAGCTTACTTAAGGCTATAGTTTCCACTCAGGAAAACGAAAATCTTCCGCAGGACCGGAACGGACAGGAAAGTTTTCTTTGTCCTGTGAACTCTCGGTCGGAACTAATGACTTTAACACAAAAGAAGCTTTCTTGTCCGTTCCTATCCTGCGGACAATTTTCCTGAGTTCATATGTCGCCGATTTGTGATTTATTTAAATGCATGTTAAAACGGTAGAAAAGAAAGGTAATAAAGAACAATGCAGAAAGCAGTGCTTTTCTGCATTGTTCTTTATTATACTTAAAGTGCAAATAAAACGAAAATTACGTTTGTCTTATTTGAAAGAACACTTAAAATTATAGAGTAACATCTTTTGCAGTTTTTCGTTTCCTTGCTTCGTTCTTGAGATATTTCAGTTTGTTTGAAATGTAAATTAAACAACTTGACGTCACATGTGCATAATGAGTTCTCAGAGAAGGTTATATCTTTGCTATTATCAAACCAAACTTAATTCGAAGGAAGTATGTGCGTGTGTTCCTCTCACAACGCCATACATGTAGAATTTTCAAGTGATTATGTTTGATAATAGCAAAGATATATAACCTTCTCTGAGAACTCATTATACACATTTGATGTCAGGTTGTTTACTTTACATATCAAACAAACTGAAATATCTCAAGAACGAAGCAAGGAAATAAAAAACTTCAAAAGATGTTACTCTATCATTTTAAGTGTTCTTTCAAATAAGACAGACTTAATTTTCGTTTCATGTGCACTTTAACATGCATCTGAATCATGGATTGGCGACGGTCGGCGGCAAATGAGAACTATAGGCTTTAAGGTCACTAATACTGACACTGCTATATGTGCAAGTGCATCTAGTATGATGATATGTGTTAATATCGTAATGCATGTTGAAGAGATGGATATGCTTGGATATGAGAGGCTAACAAATACATCTCTTCACAACGAGCTGTCCAATATCTGGGATGACGCCAGCGAGGTATATCTTATAGTTTTTTATATACGGACTCACTGTTATACAACGCTAGCCGCGCTTTCTTCCCCGGGGTCGTAATTAAACCATGTGACGGATTAACTCAAAGGGAAATTTTGCCTGTTTAGAACAAACAATCCCCGGGTGGACCCCTACTTCTCCCTCCCTGTGTCATTTACGTATAGAGGTTAGCCAACCAGGTCAAACAGGAAGGGCTCAACGCGGCATCTGATTGGCCAAGGCCGATCGAGGTTTATGAAATTCAAATGACCATCGGTCTGATTGTCATATTCTATACTATCATTTAGATCTCTCGAGCGATAACTAGCCTACGAGGGGCAAACAACAAGAAAGGAACATATCAGTGCTGTGACATCGGCAATTTCATCACGCCAGTTAGCCGTGAACGTCCACATTTCGGCTTCAAACATGTTCAGAGCGTTTTGCATCGTCCTTATCGGCTTGGTGGTTTTTCAAATCATTTTGCAAGTATGTTTGGCTGAGGGCAAGAAAAGACGTCGTCGTTGCCCGAATGTTTGTGTGCGAAGGTTCACGGAGATCCAAAAGGTTTGTGTATATAGAAATCTTGTACTTTACTCTTGTACTAGTCTTGTAATTCCTGCATCGTTCGTATCAAGCGAGTTGGGAATTTTTCGTCGAGGGATACGGGTCATTTTAGATATCTTCTCCGTTCTATATTATATCTTTGCTATTAAACAGAGCGGAACCGAAGACTATATGTTGCATTGTTTGTTAGAATTGCCACTTGTGTGTCTCATGTCACATGCTTCTCGCCTTTCATTATACTGATAACAAATCCCACGCTCTTCGAAAACTATATAACCCACAAGCGTATATAGTCCATCCAGTTTTAATTCCACATCTCCGAACTCGCAGCTCAATTCGTTTTTGTTTGTTTTTTTTGTGCCGCAAGAACTCAATTCCCCCCAAATCTCTTGTATTTAATTGACTAATTAAGAGTATTGGGTTTTCCTTGTCACTTTTTGAATTGTTTCAGTTCCTTGTGAACACAATTGTTGGAGATATTAAACAGGATGAAACTGGTATTTGTCAGTAGGAAAAATCGCCAGCGCATTATCGCTTAAGTACTAATGGGTATTGAAAAATGCCCTTCTTGAAATATAAACACATCGAACATGTGTTTGTTTTTACCGACACATCGACACATGATTATGTTTATCGTTGGATCTTAGGCACAGTAACTATGCATTCCAAAATCCCATTGATTCCATCGATAAACTTAGTAGACCATATATACACTTCGATTGGTACCCCCAAAACAACATTATTTGACGAAAATCGTTAAAAGGCGCTCCTTGCGAATATTTCCTGGTTTCACTTTCCTAAATTATCATATTCTGTGCGCGAACTATAAAGGACGTTTATTTACATGCCACGAAAGAGAGTGGCCATTTCAAGCTCTAAATAGCCAATGGACATGAATGTTTCGTGATATATTCTTCTAGCTAGCTTGTATATAAGAAACATTACTGATTAAAAAATTGAGGTTCTCATCTTATGTTAATCTTCGGAAAAGCTTGTGTTATTAGCTTGTGATTTAAAGACGCGTAATCTTCCTATTTATCGTTGTAAATCCGTTATCTACCGCATGCTTGCCATATTAATGTTTTTAGACGGTGTTGACGGTGTTTCAATATCGAAAATACTTAGTCCAATGTCGTTTGAGCGATCTTTCGCGAGCGAATACAGATTCTAATACGAGTGAGAGAGAGAGAAAAAAACCAAGATAGATGATAAACTCGACTCAGGCAGATACAACGAATGCCGCTCGCTCTATGTGTGTAGCCCTAGAGGATTAGCTATACCGTTCAATTAAATAAATGATGAACTGTTTGACAAATATTTGACCTTGAACTGACGGCTTAGACAGCAAAATTTCGTTACAAGCCAGCATTTTAATTATATCTACAGATTATATTCGATGTTTATTTAATTCTGATGGCAACATTATTAAACTTGACCGGTTATTGAATTACGTAGCGAAAAAAAAGTCAATTATGTGAGTTCGGCTCGTAGTATCCTTATAGCTTAGAAGTGGTGAACCATTGTTTTTAGATGGAACTAAACGACACAAGTCGTTCAAACCAAACTTGGGTGTTTTAAAGACCGGAACACAAGCAAGAAAATAGTCGTAATTTTGCTACTTGAAATGCTGTTTTTCCAGCTAAACGTGAAAACTCCGGACGTCGATGACATAGACACTTAAATTGATTTTATCGAGCTGCCAGATTGAATCAATCGTTTCGCAAATGGTTTTTGTCACAGCCGTTCTCGCCGAACTGTACCATTGTTTTCGTTAGTGTTAGATTGTGCAGATACTGCACCGATCGGATGTAGGGAATTGCCCGGAATTCGACGCTCGCTTAAATTGCCTTCCCGGATATTAATGGTGTGGTTATTTAGGCTAACTTTCGAGAATGTCAAATCTGACGTGGGATTTAAGTTACACCGTATATAATATTGGAGCGCCACGCACCGAAATCATTACCTGACGTTTGTGGGGTGGAAATTTCTCATGGGTCTATTTGAGCTTTTGAGATATCCGGTACGAAAATATGCCTAGGATTATGTTTGCTGATCTTTTGAGCGTAATCCACAATTGTTGTCAACATTCCTTCGCAGCGTCACTTCTCGAGTGAGTCCCAAGACAACGTGTGGCTTTGTTAGTGAGCTGTTTCATCAGGCCAATATTGAGAATGACAAAATGTGTTTGCCCTGCTCCCGTGTAGTTGTTTACAAGGTTTTGCAAAGACGCTGTGTGTTTTGAGATTTGGAACTAGTCATTCTAACCTGACCAATTTCATGTTACGAAAATCTTTCTTTCGGACTGCAAAAAAAATTAAATTAGAATCCCGTGTATGATTTACTTACCCAGAAAATCAAAGTCAATTGTTTAACCAGCTTTGTTAATTCTGTCATTTTGCATTTCTTTTAAGATGGATTTCCACTAGGCGTAAATTGTTGCGCGCTCGACTTTTCTATTGTATAAACTTAATAGATTTCTACTTTGTTCCACATGGAAACTCACAAGACAAACGCCTAGTGGAAATTCAGCTTTAAATAGAGACTGAAGATTTTGTGCATCAAAATCAGCCTGGAACGGTGCTAGCCTACCCTCAATCATGTGCATGAACAGTCCTTTAGTTACATGCTTCATAGGTGACACAAAAAAAAACGTTCATAGAATTCAAATGATTATAAAAATTGATGTCTTTTTTTCAACGTATTGTCGTCTTTTTTTACACTTATTTTTACAGTTAAAATGGAAATACCTTCCCACTTCTTTTTCTTCTTCTTCTTCTTCTTCTTCTTCTTCTTCTTCTTCTTCTTCTTCTTCTTCTTCTTCTTCTTCTTCTTCTTCTTCTTCTTCTTCTTCTTCTTCTTCATCCTCTTCTTCTTCTTCTTCTTCTTCTTCTTCTTCTTCTTTTTTTTTTTCTTCTTCTTCTTCTTCTTCTTCTTCTTCTTCTTCTTCTTCTTCTTCTTCTTCTTCTTCTTCTTCTTCTTCTTCTTCTTCTTCTTCTTCTGTAGTTTTTTGTTTATTACTGTATTTCTGTATAACTGCCACTGAAGCGTATGAATTTGTTTTGTGAATAAAAAGTATAATTTAGCTTTCATGGAATTTAATCATAATATAACGAATGTTTCTCTCAAATCGATAACAACAGACAAATATAGATCAAGAATAAGCGACTTTTATCGCTAGATTTTCTCACGTTTCTGTAGCGGCTACAGAAATACAGAAGTGGGAAGGTATTTCCATTTTGACTGTGAAGTGTGCCTTAGTTTCAAAGCAATGCATTGATATAAAAATATTATACTTGATTCATGCGATTTAAGGATCTAATATACAGTCAGAGTAACATATGCAGGAAATGGCTTGTTCAGAAAAGTTCAAAATCACGTCAATAAGATATTCGCATTGTGGTTGAAAATTACCCCGCCTCTATATGGACAAACGTAACATGAAAATAAGTTCAAATAATGCCAGTCCAGGTGATGCTTGTTACACCAGACAATTTTTAACAACGACTTTTAATAATCCAACATGTTGCTGCAACCCGCAAACTTGTGCGTGTAACATGCGATTTGCGAAGAATTTTTAACAAATTTTTGTTGCGGCAACATGTTGCGTTAAAAATCGTTGTTAAAAAAAATGTATCACCTTAACCAATATTACACTGACGTCAGAGTTTTTTTGAACTTTCCTGAACAAACTCGTTAATTCCTGCATGCATATGTTGTTCTGAGCTATATATCAGTTTAAACCTTGTCAAGTTGCATGTTTTAATTTTATATCAACGCATCTCTTTAAAACAATATAATTATCAAATTATGTTGATAGAGTGACATATTAATTTTTTTATAATTATTTGAATTTTATGCACTTTTCTGTGTTACTGCTAGACCATTGAACTACTGGGTGCATGCACGTATGTGTCCAATAGGGACTTTAAGATCTACGACGTCAACTTCAACGTCTACGTCTTCTCAACAAAATAATTATTTTTGCAAAACAAAGAGAATGAACAATTTTTAGTCCCGGAGTAATCTCAACACCGTCCTTGTTCTTTATACAACGCCACGCCTAGAGCATTTCCACGTCGTCGGGACGACGTTAACGGCCAAAAGATGAGAACTGTTGCTTGAGAACGACTTCAATACAGACACTACAATCATTTTAGCAATACTGGTGGCGTTTGGGAAGTCATTAAAGTACCCTCAAATAATATAATAGTCAGTTAACCGTGATTTCTTTAATTTTTAAAACTTATCTTGCGTTTTAACCGCCGTTGTCGTAGTCTAGCATCTTAAAGTCCCTGATACTATTATTAGAGTATGCATGCATGTAACGTTCTTGTAACCTATTACAACATCTTTGATGAAACTTTTTAAAAACATTTCTAATGATTCGAACCACAGACTTCACGAGTATATATAAAAAAAAGTAGAGGGCTACGTGTAGTCAGTGTTTTGAATAGGCGAATTTCAGGGTATTGCGCGCTCATCGTTTTGCAAAGAAATTGGCGGGCTCTTGGCAGGCTCTCCACAAAGTAAGCAATGGCAAACAGATTTGCCAGCGAGCCAACAACAGCAGAATAACAGTGTTAAACATCCAGAAACTGTATCTATGCTTCTTTTATTTTACAGTTGATTTCACATTACTTTACCGCCGTGTGTTGCGAATTTCGTTGGGAAGTTCAGATATTCGTTCGGAAGTTTGGAATTACGCTGCCAAGGTTGAAAACTTATCCAATCAGAATGCGTTTTGATCCAAAGCTCGCAATTTGATTGGATGATTTTCAACCTTGGCAACGTAATTCTGAACTTCTGAACGAATATCTGAACTTCCCAACGAACTTCGCAACACACGGCGGTAAAGTAATGTGAAATCAACTGTAAACAGTATTAGTTTACTTTGAGTGGAGCTGGCCAGTTTTTTTGAAAAATGATGCGCGCGCGCAACACCCTGAAACTCGTTTATTGAGCAAAGTGAAAAGGTGTAAAAAAAGTAAACTGCTGAGATTGTAGAAACGAAATGTTTACTGTTCGTGACTCAGCGTTTCGACACTGATCTAGTGTCTTCATGTTAAAATTAATTAATAATTCATGTCGAAAACGTTTGTAAGAAAGGAATAATTTTTTTCCGATTTATTTGGCTAAAATGGCTTGAATCTCCAAAATAACCGGTAAACATGGTTTATATTTAGATGCATCCGTATTATATACACAAGATGTAGTGTATATCTATTACTTACTTAGTTTTAACCATTTTGTGCATGTTAGAAAAGTTGTTCCACAACAATAATGTACATGAAAGGGTCAAGATATTTTATGCTATGGTGCTGTCCAGTCCGTTCTGCGCATGTCCCTCAAACATGACATTCGTAGATAATTACATGAAGTACTCAGCTCAGTGTAAACTGTTAAGCGATTCGGTGAGGATATCTCTTCGGATTTCTTCTATTTCTTCTGAAAATGTTTTGTTTTGGGTACAAGTAATGAAGAGGAAGCAAGAAAAGCTTACAATCTTGAATAAGGTATCAGTATTTTTTTCAGGACGGTCGGACTGGAGGGCAAATAACTGCGACTGCAAGAATTGTGGCTAAAAGCGGACAAACTTAAATAGTGACGTCATCACGACGGAGCGCAATTCGTAATGCTTCATCAGTACACGTTTCGTGGGCAGTCGGTGGTATTCTCACAGTCTTACTATAAACACATGAACGAGGCTGGAAAACGGCTTATTTATATATGCATATAAAAGAACATAAATTGCTGGCCATTTTTATGAATACGATGTACATCTGTTTACTTACTTGAGTACATAATTGTGATTCCTCAATCTGTAATATACATTACTGACATACTTTTCTTTATCTCTCGCCCTCCATGAATACAACACGAAAACATTAAAAAATCAACTTAATCCGACAAGGTGTCAACTCTCCGTTCCTTCTAGACGGTTTCAAAACAGGAAGTTGTCAGTCTTATTTAAAAATTATTTATTTGAAGCTTAGCGTACTTAGATTAACGACAATCGAAACTGGAGAAAGAAAAGCAGGTGTGATAATCCTATTCCCCAATGTCTTAACTTGATTTATCACCTTCTGAATGCTAGCATGGGTGTAAAATGCGGTGTGGTGGGGTGGTGACTGAACAAACCGTCCTGCAGAGTGAAGAGCACTATAGTTATGATGATATGATCTTCAACAGTTTAAATAGAGATTTTATTATTATTATATAAAAAATGGATTTACTCATTTTTGCTACTGGGTTCGAATCCCAAGTTCATTGGTGTAGTAAGTTTGAAAAATAACGTTGTCTAAGCCGAGAAAATCAAAGCTAAAGTTTATGTAAATCAGGAGGTTTCTTTATCACATATAAAGACACGATACGGTCATGATTTTCGTTTGTGTTTTCCTCATGAATTATTAATGAGTTTTTGAAGAATATATAAAGCTAATAGTATTGTTTTAGGTTAAGTAACTAACCTACAGTGAGCCCTTCTCAGTCCGCAGACGAAGGGAAACAAAGAGGTGTTATGAAAATAACGACTCACGCTTTCATACTTATCTTATTAAACCGGACTATGTCATATATTTAAGATTTAAATGTCTTATGTTGATATTCTAAAGCTGTATATTAATTCGATTATGAAATACCACAAATACGAATCACCTTAACAACTGTGAAGGATTTCTGATTATGAAATAACACACACACACACACATGCACACACACACACACACACACACACAGAGTTTAATAATAATTAAATAATTAATATCAAATAATTAAATTCATACTTATAATACAAGAAATGCTATGGCTATTCGAATGCCATTATGTAGGACAAATATCCGACAATTTTCGATAAGATTCCAAGGACCAAAGTTTTTTAATTCTTTGTCTACTGATATAACTGACACAGTTTCCTTCACTTCCTTTAAGAAGAAACTTAAAATGTTCCTTTTACTAAATAATTAAACATATATAGCAGATATAATTTCCTATATCTATTACTTATTGACACATTTCTCTTTATTTCCTTTAAAAGAACTGAAAACATTTATTTACCTAAATAATTATGTACATTTATTGTTCGTATATATATTTTGTAATTATAATCCGTCATGACCTGTTTATTTATTTATTGTGAAAATTTATCCTTCACCGTGTAATTAATAAGGGAGCTTAAATTTATATAATAAGCCTTGTGGTTTCTTTTTAAGCTTCCTTGCCACTAATTTGTTATCATACATGTATTTTATGTTTATAAGTTGGTGGTAAATCAAATTATTAAACACAGTATTATTAAAAAATGGCCACCGAATTAAAATTCTTTTATATACATGTAAATTAGCCCTTATGAACTCGTTTTCATGTGTGAAATTCAAAACAATTTTTACTTTAAAACGACGTCATAAGGCATAAGGGCTAATTTATATGCACATACAAGAATTCTAACTCGCGGCCATTTTTGAATAAGGTCTATACTACGCGAGCCCTGATTGGTCAATTGCCGTGTTTGGATCAGAGTATCCAAACACGGAAAATTCCCGCCAAAACGATTTTTTGAAAATGTCGGACAGTATATCATATTCACTTGTGATTATTTTATAAAAGAAATACCAAATATTTTTTTCCGTGTTTGGAGACTCTTATCCAAACACTTGGGAAATTGCTCGACTTTCGAAAAGCTAAAATGTTATAACGCTTGTCTCCAGTCTCGCAATTTCCCGCGTGTTTGGATCAGAGTATATCCAAACACGGAAAACCATTTGGTATTCTTAACCTTTATATATAAGACAAGTTTTTTACCCAAATTGAGCTAAACCTATACTTGATTGCTGCCGGGTCAACGCGGAAATCAGTTACATTTGCAATCCCTTTCAGTCGATCTCGCTTTAATTTTGACCATCCGTATGTTTTCATGTAATATAAAAGCGTTGTTGTGAGATTTTAACCCAAAGCCTGGTTTCCATATAGTTGTAATTGTTGTAATTCAATCGGCGACTAAAGCCGATCAAGTCTTACAACAATTACAACTTAATGGAAATGCTTGTTGTAATCCAATCGGCGACTGTTGTATCAGGTTCAACTTCTACAACAATTACAACAGTCGCCGATGCGACAACAGTTAATGGAAACATCAATCGCCGACAGTCGGCGACTTTTTGCTAGATATTTGCAACGTAAAACACAAAATTATTTACAAAAACCGGTCAAATCCTTTCAAAAAGACCTAGTTCGAAGACTTGAATGCCGTACGCCAAATCAAATGTTTGCAACTGTCGTCAAACGTTCACGAAACATGAGACTGAAGCTAGCGGCAAAGTTATTGAGCGTGTAAATAATGCTTGCTATTAGTATGTTACATAAACTGAAAATGATCACAAACATAGTTTTAGTCATTCAATTTGTTTTTGAATATCAAACTTAGCTCATCTGAACTTTGTCAATACCGAGAAGTCCTCAGTCCAAGCGAATCGGCGATTTGAATTACAACAATTACAACTATATGTAATATGGAAACACGACTGTTGTAAAAAAAGATCGCAAACAATCGCCGCTCAATCGCCGACTGAATTACAAGAATTACAACTATATGGAAACCAGGCTTAAAATTCTTGTACTGCCCTCCAAGATTCTGCAGAGTTGCCTAATAAAATTAAGCTTTTCTAGCCCATGCACCCCCGCGGCTCATACGCTTAGAAATGGCAGAACACTATATCATGCAAGCACTTGTATTACGCCTTCTTGCATGTCTTTCGATATTCACATCAGAGTTAGTGTTTTCGTTGTAATGACACCAATACATCCTTAAAAAAGGTGTTCAAATCCTCCAAGAACTATGTCTAGACAATGCAGTATTTGTCAAAGCATATTCCCTATATAGATTTAAAGTGCCTATTATACCCCAAATATACCATATTATATGTATAAAGTGGTAGTTTAAGGCCAAAATATTTTTTGCAGTCTTTAGTATTTTACTCTGGCTAACCGCCAGACGATTTAAAGTTACTCGTCTATACAGTTTGTATAAAAAAAATCGAACCCTTAGAAAATGAATTAGCATTCTTTTCAAACAACCTATTGTAGTAGTTTGAAAGCCCTAAAAGCGCTGAGTTATAAATTAATCAGCACATAAGTTAAACAGTTATCTAATTTCCCAGGTGTATAAGACCGTGTTTTTTTACATATCCGTGGCTCAGAAGTGTTTAGCGCTGAGTTATAAATTAATCAACGCATCCATGGCTCAGAAGTGTTTGGGGCTTTCAAACTACTACAATAGGTTGTTTGAAACGAATGCTAATTCATTTTCTAAGTGTTCGAATTTTTTTGATACACACTGTCAGTGGCGGATTAAGGGGGGGGGGGGGGGCTGACTTGCAGTGCAAGAAGGGGCCTGGGGGGCCCAATCAGAAATACAGCCAGGGGCCTCAGGTACCCTTAATCCGCCTCTGCATGCACACTGTATATCTTGGGAAAGTTCTTAGGCGCCATGCAAGGGGTTAATGACAATTCAAATGCTATATCTGATTAACCCTTTTCGACTGTATCGTTTGATTCGTTTCCTTCGGAACGATGCAGCCCTTAGTATTTTACTCAACGATCTTACTCGTCAAGGGGCAAGTTCTCCGGCGCCAAGGAGTAATCAATAAAATGAAATATAGAATATATACTATATATTCAAGTATGCGCCATTAACATACGAATTGGGTAACATTTCTCCTGCTGTCCTGCCACATAACATTGTGTATGCAAATTATGCCTACATTGACATCCTCATCACCGTTTTGGAAATACAAACCTTGATATAAAAAATACATCTTCAAATCAAAAAATATTTTGACATTCAACTATATACTCCTTATATCAGTATTGTACATGTTTGGTTTTGTGGAAAAAACACACCCATATACTTTCTTTAAATTGATTTGGTTTGATAATGGCAAAGTGTGAAAGGTACTTCTTCTCGATCTTCTCCAATAAGTTGTTATACCCACATGTCGTCAAGATGTTTACTGATTCTTTGCCTGCCGTATCGTTCCCTTTCGAACGAAACAGACGTTTTTACTCTGTCTAATGCTAGAGTATTTTACTCTGTCTCACGCCAGAATATTTTACTCTGTCTAACGCCAGAGTATTTTACTCTGACTAACACCAGACTATTTTACTCTGTCTGCCAGACTATTTTACTCTGTCTAACGCCAGACTATTTTACTCTGTCTAACGCCAGACTATTTTACTCTGTCTAACGCCAGACTATTTTACTCTGTCTAACGCCAGAGTATTTTACTCTGTCTAACGCCAGAGTATTTTACTCTGTCTAACGCCAGATTATTTTACTCTGTCTAACGCCAGACTATTTTACTCTGTCTAACGCCAGACTATTTTACTCTGTCTAACGCCAGACTATTTTACTCTGTCTAACGCCAGAGTATTTTACTCTGTCTAACGCCAGAGTATTTTACTCTGTCTAACGCCAGATTATTTTACTCTGTCTAACGCCAGACTATTTTACTCTGTCTAACGCCAGACTATTTTACTCTGTCTAACGCCAGACTATTTTACTCTGTCTAACGCCAGAGTATTTTACTCTGTCTAACGCCAGAGTATTTTACTCTGTCTAACGCCAGAGTATTTTACTCTGTCTAACGCCAGAGTATTTTACTCTGTCTAACACCAGAATATTTTACTCTGTCTAACGCCAGAGTATTTTACTCTGTCTAACGCCAGAGTATTTTACTCTGTCTAACACCAGAGTATTTTACTCTGTCTAACGCCAGAGGATTTTACTCTGTCTAACGCCAGACGATTTTACTGTGTCTAACACCAGACTATTTTACTGTGTCTAACGCCAAACTATTTTACTGTGTCTAACACCAGACTATTTTACTCTGTCTAACACCAGACTATTTTACTCTAACGCCAGACGATTTTACTGTGTCTAACACCAGACTATTTTACTGTGTCTAACGCCAAACTATTTTACTTTGTCTAACACCAGACTATTTTACTGTGTCTAACACCAGACTATTTTACTGTGTCTAACACCAGACTATTTTACTGTGTCTAACACCAGACTATTTTACTGTGTCTAACACCAGACTATTTTACTGTGTCTAACACCAGACTATTTTACTGTGTCTAACACCAGACTATTTTACTGTGTCTAACACCAGACTATTTTACTGTGTCTAACACCAGACTATTTTACTGTGTCTAACACCAGACTATTTTACTGTGTCTAACACCAGACTATTTTACTGTGTCTAACACCAGACTATTTTACTGTGTCTAACACCAGACTATTTTACTCTGTCTAACACCAGACTATTTTACTGTGTCTAACACGAGACTATTTTACTGTGTCTAACACCAGACTATTTTACTGTGTCTAACACCAGACTATTTTACTGTGTCTAACCAGCCTATTTTACTGTGTCTAACACCAGACTATTTTACTCTGTCAGCTCAGCTAGTTGCTCTCGTGTGCGGCTGGCTTTACATGCACTTGTGCGCTGTTGCAGATTTTCGTTGTAAGTTTTTTATCCCTTTATGAAAAACTTGCAGTGCTTCAGCAACGCAACGCATAAGTATTACGCAACGTAATGCATAACCAGTACCATGTTTTATATCTGATAAAGAATCCTCCTGATTACATATTAAACGTTAGCTTAGATTTTCTCGGCTTAGACAACGTTATCTCTCAAAATTACTACGTGTTTTATCAGATCTAAAATATTCGGCTATCGGATCGTGTTTTAAATCTGATAAAACACTGCTACTCATGTTTTAAATATTACGAATAAAATGAATAGTGTCTACAACCCGTGAGAAAGGTTCAAGCTTCGGTTACACAAACTGATTTGTGTCACCGATTTGTGTCGCAACTCGCAAGGTATTGCGAGATAAATCGGTCACCCGGCTACACACATCAATTTGTGTTGAAGAAAAATCAAGTTTAAAATAAATCAAGGATGGGCGGAGCTTGAACAAAAGAAATTTGGCATGACCTGTGGCATGACTGCAACACAAATCGGCGACAGGTATGTTAAGCCAGCCGCACACGAGAGCAACTAGCTGAGCTAACCGCCTCGCAAGGCTATTTGCTCAGCAAGATTCTCTCGTGTGCGCGTCGTTTTTCCTGAGAATTTGACCTCGCGCACACGAGAGAATCTTGCTGAGCGAATGGCCTCGCGAAGCGGTTAGCTCAGCTAGTTGCTCTCGTCCTGTCGCCGATTTGGGTTGCAATCATGCCAAATTTCTTTGTTCAAGCTCCGCCCATCCTTGGTTTATTAAACTTGATTTTTCTTCAACACAAACAAATTGATGTGCAGCCGGGTGACAGATTTATCTCGCAATACCTTGCGACACAAATCGGTGACACAAATCAGTTTGTGTATTAAACCGAAGCTTGAATCTTTCTCACGGGTTGTAGACACTATTCATTTTATTCGTAATATTTAAAACATGAGTAGCAGTGTTTTATCAGATTTAAAACACGATCCGATAGCCGAATATTTTAGATCTGATAAAACACGTAGTAATTTTGAGAGATAACGTTGTCTAAGCCGAGAAAATCTAAGCTAATGTTTAATATGTGAACAGGAGGATTCTTTATCAGATATAAAACATGGTACTGATTTCCTTTGTGTTTTCCTCATGAATTATTAGGGGTGTTTGTTAATATTTATACAGCACGTTTTACTATAAACGATTAAACTCAAATTGCTTCATTGGTTTACATACAAATTCTGCAAAATAAACTGATGGATTGTTGTAGTGTTGCAATCTTTTCAGTTCTAAATTTGTCATAACACGAGACACTTGGAATTAATTTCACTGACAGATTGACAGTAAGACTATAAGAGCCGTCGTGATTTGTCATTCACCTTGCACATATTGTGTCAAACGCCTTGCCAAAAATATTAAGATAATTATAGTAATTTGTAATTTTAAATCTATTATAATTAAAAAAATAAGAAAATATGTGTGAATGCTCTGTTTATCTATCTATCTCTGGTTATTATAAACTCAAGGCTTATTTAGTTTGGAATTTTGTAAAGTATCAAGATGTTTTGTTAACGAAACGTCAGTAAATAAATTTTCTTTTCTTTTTATTATGTCTTGTTTCAAAGTCATTTGCTGGGCTCTGATATTCATTTTTAAATTGGGTTTTCCGCCTGGTGTGTCTATCGCTACAATATCAAGATGTTCCTGGCTTTTTAGGCAGCACTTCGCTTGTGATTGTAACAATTCTATAATTATATCAAATATATGATTTCATATACAAAGCTTCAGTAATTTTCACCTGATATTATTAGCGAATATATTCCTCATTCTGTGAATTGAATTGAATTGAATTGAATTGAATTGAATTGAATTGAATTGAATTGAATTGAATTGAATTTAGTTGAATTGAATTGAATTGAATTGCATTGAATTGCATTGAATTGAATTGAACTGAATTTTAATTCAATGCAGTGCAATGCAATGCAATGCAATGCAATGCAATTCAATTCAATTCAATTCAATTCAATTCAATTCAATTCAATTCAATTCAATTCAATTCAATTCAATTCAGTTCAATTCAATTCAATTCAATTCAATTCAGTTGTAGCTAGTTCGATTTCCAATTCAATTCGAATTTAATTTTAATTCAATTTAATTCCAATTTGATTATAATTTAATTCCAATGCATGCAATTCAATTGAATTCAACTCAATTCAGTTCTAATTTAATTTACAATTTAATTCAATTCTAATTGAATTCCAATCTCAATTCCAATTCGTTGCAATGTAATGTATGCAATGCAATTTGTTTCAAGTCAGTTTAATGCGATTCAGTTAAATTTAATTCATATCAATTCAATTTTAATTGTTCCAGTTCAGTGCAAGTTATGCAATGCAATTTACACATGGCCGTCATAGTGAAGGTCTCTATACGTCGAAACATGTTGCTTATGGGACACTGTACTTATATAAACACGTTTTGGGATACATGCACGCTTGATCTGATCGTTGACAACAGAGATTTACGAACGTTTGCATTCATAACTTCAAGAACAGTTGATTAACATTATGCAGTCTCGTTAGAGGCAAGCTTGGCAGCTGTCATTAAGGCTTTTCCACTCGTGCAATGGCATGCAGTAATTTGAAATAAATGTGAAGAGAAATTGTTTTTAGTTTGGTATTTTGTACTGACAGACAATAAACAATGTTAACAGGCGTGAACAATGTCCTGCATGTTGCCAACCGTGCCATGCAGAAAGGTGTTGTCAAGGTGCAAAGTTGTTGAGTATAATGATAACAATGATGTCGTTTAGCGTTGTTAATAAACTTTAACATCTTCAAACTGATGTAGAAAACCATTTAACTGAAAAGTAACTGACACAATGCGACTTGTAGCCCGACAAGTACTTTGTGACACACGTAACGGAGGTCGCGGTGCAAATCCTATTAGTTGCAATTCTCCACCTGTGTTATTAATTTGCGTATCAAACAAACTGAAATATCTCAACGAAGTAATGAAATTAAAAACTGCGAAAGATGTTACTCTTAAGAGCTGGCTATCTTTAAAAGGGGGAACAACTGGGGAATCGGGGTATATAATAAGATGAAAGACTAGTAGTTGGTTGGGCGCCAGTGCGACGACGGCGTGTTTAAGAGGATTGTTTGTACGTTTATTGCATTATCACCCTGGCACTCCACCAGCCTTTGTATTCGACAACTAGACATTGCTTCTAAACTAGACACTGCCTTTAACATAAATAAGCAGATATATTTAAAGACGTCTGTTGACAAACAAATCAATTACGCAAAACAAAAGCAACGTTTTGTTTACAAGTTGCAGTGCATTGCTTATGTTGTGACCATTAATGGCATTCCCTGGCCTTCCAGCAGCTGATATTCACGATAAATTAAATCTTATTTAATTCACCAGTAACAATTATACACAAGTTGATTCGCGATAAATGGTCTAATCCCGTTAAAGGCGTTAAAGCTGTGGCGAGAACTGACCATGGCTTAATAATCTCAAGAGTCAACGACTCAATAGAAATATCCGCAGTTTATCGCTGTCCCACTTTAATGCCATCGCATCATGACAGGAATGGGGAAACTTGCATTGAATGCTGATAATCTGGGCGTGGGTTTCGATAAGGATTTGCAAAATGCTGTGTTTTTTAGAGCATACTTATTAGGTGTCTTAGTCCCTGTTTACATGGAGGTAGGGTAACCCTTCTAGAAGGGTTGTCCTTTGACATTCAAACGAGTCAACAGATAGCCCTTGTTTACGTGGAGTGAGGGTGACCCTTGTAGCAGGGCTAACTCTTCTAATAGGGTCACCTTCCTTCTGCGCTTCTGCTTGACCTTTGCTATATTTTCGGTTTACATGTTATTGTTGGCGTCATTTGCTTGATTTCTTCAAAAGATTTCACAAGGCCTGGTGTATAAGAACAGGAAGGGCAGCCACATTTCTAAAATCATTAAGATATTTTGTTCGGTGCTGGCTTATGTAAACAAAAAGATAGTCCTGCCGCCAGGGCGGCCAGGGTTACCTTAGCTACGCATGCGTAAGCGTCATCAATACACGGCCGACAACTCACTTGAGCCAGCACGCACGTGGACTGCGAACTGCCCCATGAAAGTGACCAATTTTCTAAAACAGGCCTTCAGGTTACAGGATACCCTAGGAAGCCATTTCAAGAAATTTGTTACCGTTCGCTCAATTTTTTTTCCCGATTTGTCTCAAATTTGCAGCGGTGTCGCCCCAAGGGGGCCGGTGTTTATATGGTACCCAGGTTATTAGCCCGCTTTGCCGAAATCGTGGTTGTCAGTGCTACTATATTTCTTCTTGTGTTTATATGAGAGCCGTGCCAGCCCACCTAGTTGAGATCTCGCTTCTCGGTTACCCGGGCTAGTAGTTCCCCCCACCCCGCCTCCCCCCCCCCCCCCCCCGCCGCCACACACACACACGTAAACAAGACACTATTAGCTTCGTTGCAAATGGCTTACTCGGACCGATTATGGCGCCCTCATGAGTAAATTAAATCACATACGTCACACGGGACTTGTATATATGGCGCGGTTTGTGAACATACCTTCGCGAATGTTAAAAACACGATAAGCGCATTTCTGCGTTGTTTTGGCATGCACAAGCAGTTAACTTCACTTCCGTACCCTTTCGTGCAGAATAATAATAAGATCTTGTTTACCACGATCGGAAATCGCATAGAAAATCGGCCACTTTCATAGACAGCTTAGACAGCAATGGCCAAAAACGCCTTTTTTGTCAGTCTATTCTACTCAACGTCATATTGCTTTACTCGGTCTCAAACGAGTTTATATCATAAGACAAAATCGAGTTTGCTAAATTTGACCGCAACTTCTAAACCTTTATGGGTTTTTTTTAATTTACTCAAGTAATAGAGACATCATTATATATACACTATGGGAGGCCAAACTGCTAGAACAAAATAGTTTGTAGATTAGTAAATATCTAGATAATCGTCTTGTTTCTTAAATTATTTTTTTTTGCAGGAAGAATTCGTTTTGTTATCAAAACAAACACATAGTTATTTAAAAACAGACTTAGGCAAAAATAGTTTGCGGATTATAAACTTCTGGACAAATCTTTTGTTTATTTCAAAGAGTAACTGGATATTTTGATTTTGCTGTCAAATTATTTCACCAGTTTGATAGCACCTATAAGAATAGACCCTTAATCCAGCCACATATACTTTGTTTTGCTTTAAAGTCCCTGGGATGCTAAGATGCCATTCGCGCGCTTTAGAGAAATTGCTTGGAAGTTCCAATTATTCTCGTAATTCTCACAGAGCAGGAGTTGTCTTGTTGGTCGGCTATAATTTGTCCAATCTTAAGGCCCGGTCAAACGAGGATGAGGGTTGATGAGAGTTGGCAAGCGAGAGTTTGTCTGAGAGTTTTCTCAACTCTCATGTCCCGGTCAAACGAGGATGAGAGTTGATGAGAGTTGACCATGAGAGTTGACGAGAGTTGTAGGATTTACCGCGCGTAGCAGGGAGACTAGGAACGAATTTCGAGGTAAACAAAGTACTAAACTCTCATCAACTCTCATATGCCAACTCTCATGACCGGTCAAACGAGCAAAAACTCTCATCAACTCTCATTAAAATTTGAACCAGCTCAAAGTTGATGAGAGTTGATAAGAGTACATGAGAGTCGATGAGAGTTGGTGGTCAAACGCGACCGAGAGTTGCTACTCTCATCAACTCTCATCCTCGTTTGACCAGGGCTTTAAGCACTCGAAATGAAGACTTCTATGCAATGTATATGTTATTAGTGTTTCCAGCTTGAGTTGGTAAAGTTTTTTCGTTTGTTTTTACTGTACTGCTGTCGTAAGAGAAAAACTCTGAGCTCCATACGGGACTCGACCCACAACCTTCCGAATGCCAGCCGGACGCTCTCACCATTATTATTATTATTAATCATTTGAAAAAGAAGGGTGACATCTTTACCAGCATGGGTATTATCAACGATGGCCCTCACAAGATTATATACAACTAATGATAACTAATCTATTTACAGTTTTGAAAAATACAATTACATCAACTAATGATAACTAATCTATTTACAGTTTTTTTTAAAATACAATTACATCGAGTTACAATTACATGGGACAACATGTTTACATTTATTGCAGGAAAGGTCCTCTAGATGATCACTAACCTCATCAACCATTGTCAGAAAAAATTCTTTCAGTTTGTATTTGAATGTGGTATAAGAATAATTTTCAATTTCTTTTAGGTATATTGGAAGCGAATTATAGAGAGTAGCTCCGCTGTAGGTTATTTTAGATTTGGATTTTTCGGTTTTTACTTTTTCTACTTTAATATCAGAGCCACTGGAACTCAGATATATTGTTTTATTTTACACAATTTTTAAGTCTTAAGTTCCAGTGGCTCAATGGTGGGAGCGTCCGGTTTTTAATTAGTAGGGGTAGAACCACTTTCCATCGCATGTACGACAACCCGAAACACGTCAAAACAGGGCGATGTACATTTCAGCGATTTCCCGCCAGAATATTTAATTAGATTCAAAAACCTGCAAGTGAAACAAGTCCGCCTCTTTCTTTCCTCCCGCCTTTCCGCTCGCCCGCAAAAACTAGCGCTAAGAAGCAGACTTGGAGCAAGTCTACTTGTACAGCAAAAACGTACGTGGAAAAAAATTATACTTTGTTTGTTATTTGTTGTTTTTGGGAAGTATTAATTTGAAGATTAAAATAGTATTCTTTTTTAAATCTGCTTAAATGGTTAATGCTGGTTTCGGAAGTCTAGCTAAATTTATTTTGATCTTTAATATTGCACCAACGCACAATTAGAGCACACTGACGCAATTAATGTTCACTGACGCACAGATTAAGTTCTAAAGCTGTAGAAGGTATATCCAGGTGTGCTAATCTGGGAATATGGAAATACGGTTCCTCTTAAAGCTGTATCACCTGTCGGCATTTTACATAATTCGTAATCTTTGGGTTTTCCCGAGCAAAATTGCAGTATTTCTAACGCTTATTATTGTCATTATTTTTGTCTTAGAAAGTACGTGTAGGACCCCAAGGACCCCCAGGACCACGAGGACCACGAGGACCTTCGGGACCAAAGGTTGGAGAACGCTTCTCTTTTTCATAAGTATCACGCACGCTAGCCTTATCAGCTCTTTTTGTTTCTTGATTGTTAGGCTACAGAATAGTAATACAACCAGAAGTCCGACTCGCGTCGGAACCATTGAAGTTTATGTCCTCGCGCATGTCGCCTCACGCATCTTGATTCCTCGCCATCCTACGCCATCTCACGCCATCCTGGCAAGTTCCCCCGGCAGGGCCTTCAAAAGAAGGTTAAAACTGCCGGGGGAACTTGCCTAGGATGGCGTCGGATGGCGTGAAATATCGCGCCTGCGCATTGAAGAAATGTGGACACGTTTTCACTCGAGTTGGACTTCTGGTTGTCTTACTATTCTGTGTAAATGAAGAGGTTTTATTACTATACACTTGTTGACTGGCGCCGCGAGGGAAACTTCGAGTTTTACGGAACCCGAAGGCTTCAATGTCACCCGAAGGTGACATTGAAGCGTGAGGGACCGTAAAATTCGATGTTTCTCGAAGCAAAATTCAACAAGCGTTATGTTATAAAATACCAAACTGACTCGAAACTTGCAAACGGCGAAACGAATTACCAAAACACTTTGACTTTGTCTTCGTAATTTCAGTTCAAGTCATTCAACTAAACAAATACACCAGACTCAACACTAAGAACAGCTTTAAATTTCTCCAGGTGTTTTTCAGACCTTCTTTGAAAAAACGTATAGAAATTCTTTCTTTCGGAAAATGGGCTATTTCGTACCAAACAAGCTCGAAACAAGCTCTTGTTTTCAAATGCCTGAAGAGTCCAAGTTCTTGATCTAATGCGATGATCGTGTATTCACGTGAACAACGCATGATTAAAGCGACGTCAGAGGGAAACATTACACTGTTTCCCTCTTCATTGTTGACGTCAGAGAGAAACATTGCCATGTTTCCCTCGGCAGAAAGAAACATTGAGTTTGTTTAACAACACGTGACCATGATTTGACCAATAGGATTTCATTATTGGCAAACGAAAATCTTTGGTATATACAGTAACAATTATATTTATATTTATATATATGACCGGTATTTACTTTATCAATTATAAGACCAACCCGGACTTTATTTTCGAAAATAATATTACAACTTTAGTTTTATAATTAAAAATGCAATTTGCGTTTCGGCAGCTCGCATTAAGGGATGGGTAGATTGAAAGCACACAAACTAAATAACACTACAATTTACGTATTATATCTCGTGTTTTTGTATATATTATATGCTCGAAAACCTGTCCACAGTTTAACGCGGTGGAGGTCCTATATTATACCTACCTTTATAAATTAAAACCGGTGAAAAAGCTCCAAGCACAGGAGAAATCAACTACAACTCTACTCTCTAGCATATGTGTCTTCTATTAACACAATAACACTCACTCTCGTTGTCCCAACATTACTTGCCGAATCTATTATCTGCTTTATTATATGCGTGACAAAATTACTACATTCTGATTGGTTGAGAGGAGTACAATTATTTTATTAATTGTACTGCTCCCAAGGCCCTTGGAAATGTTGACAATAAATTTCAAAATGGCGGCCAATTCTTCAATGGAAAGTTTTCACATTTCCAACGACTTGTGGTACACTATGAACTAAAAATTCCATGTAAATATTTTGAAATGAGTACAGAGAACACCTAGAGTGAAAATGTTTCTTGTCAAGTAATGAAACAAGATGTTTTTAAAGGCGTGAGTGAGTACGAAGCGTACGTGTCGTAATTTTGTCATGCATATGATTTTGCTCGTACAATTAAGGATTTACACTACTCGTGATATTTGAAAATTATGCCAAATTGCACTCGCCTAATGGCTCGTGCAATTTTTGGCAACATTTTCAAATATCACTTGTAGTGTAAATCCTTAATTGTACTCGCTATCATATGATTACCTATACATATTTTTTTCATTTCATTGAGGTTTAATTAGGGTTTCTTAACACTTTGAGGCTTGGACCTCTCCCTATGCTGAATAAAATCGTCTGGCGTTAGCCAGAATAAAACTTAAAGACTCGTCGTCAGGCTTAGAACAAATAACATGAAGAGAACAAATAACATGAAGAAAAGTTTTCTATATGATGGGGGCTCGATATGGAACTCCCTGTCAGTAGAAACTAAAAATAGCAAGTCTCTAAACCAATTCAAACGAAACATTGCTGCTTCTGCTCTAAGTAACTAAACTGTAACATTTATCTCTATATTAAACCATGGGTAATATAATAGATTATAATTATAAATTATCTAATTATAGTATCCATGATTATACTTAACTATGTTCTGAAAATTTGTAATCTAGACATTTATGTAAATCTTTGTAGATATTCTATTTTGTATGTAATTTAGCGTAATACCTGTATCTCAAACACGCCCACTGTGGAAACCAGCATCTGCTGACGGTGTTAGCGTGGTTAAATAAAGATTATCTATCTATCTATCTGTTAATACGTATGTTTTTTTGCAGGGGACACCCCTAGTTTTGCCAGCGTGTAAATTTGGAGAGTATTTAACCTCTGATGGCGTGAACCTCAGATGCGAGAAACTGGGTAAGTAATCTCGTATCTATTTGACAGTATTCCCATATTTTTTATATTTACTATTATCTAATTTCGGGAAGATACCCACGTTAATAGGGACCTTAAGATGCTAGGACGACGACGGCGGTTAAAAAGCAATTCAAATTTTAGCATTAAAAATAAGTCACGGTTAACTGACTATTGTATTCAATACATGAAGCTTGTTTTATAATTTTCAAAGTGTTAAAACGGTCGCAGTGTCTGTGTTAAGGCAATCTCAGACAACAGTCCTCATCAACGAGTCAACGTCGTCCTGAAGACGTGAAAATGCTCTGAGTGGCGTTGTATACAGAGCGAGGACGGTGTTCAGATTACTCTGGGGACTAGAAATTATTCATTATCTTTGTTTTGCAAGAAGAATGGCTTTGTTTGAAGGGCGTCGTCCTCGAAGTTCCCGTCGTAGATCTTAAGGTCCCTAATAATACAACTGAGCGGAGATGACGAATTTGGAGTACCAAGATGTCCGCCCCGGAAAATTGTATTTGAGAAATGGCTCATGGTTTAGCGTGCTCATCGAATTATGGATGCACGCGGGAAATTGGGAGAGCACGAAAAAATCATAAGAGTTGGTCGAGGCGTAGCCGAGTGCGTCCATAACTCGATGGAGCGCACTAAACCATGAGCCATTTCTTTTATAACATAGCATTAAATCCTTTCACAAGCCGGCGAATCGTTTTGGTTGTGTTTTTCTACTTTCGTAGCCAAGTCTTTTTTGTTCACTAAAATCCAACCAAAAGGACAGTTTAAACTCGGTTACGCAGACCCAGTTTATGTCTTCTGGGTCGTTATTCTTTATTAAATAAAATTAAATTCAATTCGAGTCATTCAATAAAATTAAATGACTCGGTATTTTGATAATATAAAAGGCCATAAAAAGTCAATTTAAAACTCAGTTTTTGTTTTGAAATTTTCCCCCGCGCTTTTTTGCTGTGCTCCATCGAGTTATATGGAGCACGCACGACAGCCAATCAAAAACGTTGCTATATATCAAAGCTATGTTATAAAGTGTTTTCGTAGCGCGAAGAGAGACGGAAAAACACATTAAAAATATTTCTGCTATTGGTATCAAACAAAGAACACTGTAAAAGGTTTAGAAGCTTAGTTTTTGCATTTGTTAGTAAAACTCTTAAGCCCGCAAGGTACACTGGACCTGGAGTACCAAAAAAGGCCGCCATACATTCACACTAGCTCATGAGATACCCACATTGAGTGGTGAGCCCATTTTTCTATAATTATAATTTCGGAGAGATACCCACTCTATGTGGTGATCTCATATAGTTCCCTTTTATCTTATTTTTATCTCATTTCTAAAAGATATCCACAAAAGTTGTCGTAACCTCAGTTTATGATCATAGAGAACTTGACTGGTTTACACCTTGAAGCAGAGTAGCAATGTTCACCATTGGTTGCTCACAAAACTTTTTACTAATTTTTTTTTCATTATTGCTACTCACACTTCCACTTTCTTTGCTTTGTTCAACTAGATGTATGTAATGAAGTGAAGCAGTGTCAAAAAGGTAAGTAAATTAAACAAGAAAACACGTGTCAATCCCGACTTGACACTCAAACCTCGACTGTGTCAGATGCTTGCTGTATATCAATTTACGGTGACTTCAAAGTATTGCTATTGAACCAAGCTAGGGCACCATACAGTAGACAATACACGATGACGATAGATGATAGACCGCAGACGACGGGCGATATAGACGACAGATGATCGTAGACGATACACGACAGACTGTAGACGACACACGACCAACGGCAGATGGTAGATGGTAGACGACACACGACCAACGGCAGATGGTAGACGATACACAACAGACGGTAGACGATACACAACAGACGGTAGACGATACACGACAGACGGTAGACGATACACGAGAGACGAAAGACGATACACGACAGACGGTAGACGATACACAACAGACGGTAGACGATACACAACAGACGGTAGACGATACACAACAGACGATAGATGATACACAACAGACGGTAGACGATACACAACAGATGGTAGACGATACACGAGAGACGAAAGACGATACACGACAGACGGTAACCGATACACAACAGACGGCAGACGATACACAACAGACGGTAGACGATACACAACAGACGGCAGACGATACACAACAGACGGCAGACGATACACAACAGACGGTAGACGATACACAACAGACGGCAGACGATACACAACAGACGGTAGACGATACACAACAGACGAAAGACGACACACGACAGACGGTAGACGATACACAACAGACGGTAGACGATACACAACAGACGGTAGACGATACGCAACAGATGGTAGACGATACACAACAGACGGTAAACGATACGCAACAGATGGTAGACGATACACAACAGACCGTAGACGATACACAACAAATGGTAGACGATACACAACAGACCGTAGACGATACACAACAGATGGTAGACGATACACAACAGACCGTAGACGATACACAACAGATGGTAGACGATACACAACAGACTGTAGACGATACTAGACGATTCACGTCGACGGTAGACGATACTAGACGATTCACGACAATACCAGACGATTCACGACAGACGGTAGACGATATAGATGATATGATCTTTATGAATTTTCTGCAGAATTTTACATATATAGTTTTTGCTTCGTTACTTTTTCTTCTTGACAACACTAACTGCTTTATCTATCTTGCTTCTTCTTTCAGATGGCGACCCAGGTAAGTTTCTCATTTACAATGCTTCTAGAATATTTGAAGAATGTTAATTCTCCCCAGAGATGTATACTAAATAAAGTATTTTTAAAAGTCCGTTTAATATAATGTTTATGGAATTATAAACAAAAAATATTTATACAATTCTTGGTTTTCATTGGACGATCAAGGATTGGTGCACCGAAACAATGAAATGGTGGCCATATTGATGCACAATCTTTATCCTATGGGAATTTAACTCTATTCTTATTCAAACATTTCGAATTGTTTCACCACCCCAACGGGGCCACCAATCACGTAAGTGAAAACGATCCATACAAGCGGCCGAACTACAGACCAATGAGACCATATTCATAAATGGCCATGAAATTAATGTTGTTTTATGTGGATATAAATTAGTCCCTCTGAACTCCTTTTCATGTGCGAAATTCAAAAGAATCTTTGCTCTGAAACGAGGTCAGAGGGGCTAATTTATATGCACATAAAAGGATTTTAAATCGTCGGCCATTTATGAATAAAGACTTATTAACCGAGTGCGAGGTCTGTACGGGAAAGAATTTGCCTGAGGTTTTCGTACAGACCGCGGAGCGACGAAGGAGCGAGAAAAATCATTTGAAAAATCATTTTATTTTTAAGCTTCGAGCGTTGTTTTCGTCTTCGGAGTATGCTGTTTACCTTACCTGTTGACTTTTTCGTGTCGCTTCTTGGCCTTCTTATTTACACCAGTTCGGTTTTTATTTGTCGTGTTTTTAGATAAACAGCTTTAAAGAAAACTAACAGTGCGTGATGTTCCGACACATTTTATTGTTCAGAATATTTGAATAAAGATACCTATTTCTCTTTTATTTGTATTCAAATCAACTCAGAAATGTTCCCGCATATCGTAAAATCCCGACCTCTCAGGAACCAATCAGCGTGCGTCGTTTTGCGTACGGACCGGAAATCAAACCCAGCCATATAATAATAAGTGCAAAGTACGCCATTTTCCGCCATTGACGTCATTTTCAACTTTTTGAATTATTTTGAAAATATACAAAAACTAAGACAATAAACGAAATTGAAAAAAATTAAAAGAATTGAAAAGAATTAAAAAAATTGAAAAGAATTCAAAAAATGAAAAGAAATACCCGTCTACTATCACACTATGTAATTTGAAAAAAATATTCACGCCACTCTCAAATGAAAATTGTTTTAGCTACGGCTCTGTGGGCGACAAGTTGCAACAGGTCTGTTGCCGCAGGCCTGTTAAAGCCTGATCGAGTCAACAGGCTTGCAGCAACTTGTTAACAACCTGCAGCAAACCTGCACATCCCGCAAATTGCAACAAGCCTGTGAGATTTCTGGCTGTGTACTAATCTTACTTTATAATATGAAATGATGTTCTTGCTGACTGTATTATGTCTATTTGTTTTAGATGGGGGACAAATAATTGGTACGTTGTTTAATTGTTACGCTTTGAGTAAACCAATCTATTTCTCCTTTCGTGTTATTCAACTTTATTGTGTTCGATTGGAGTTGAGTGGATTGTACTGTCTGGTCTGGTCATGGTATGGTCTAGTCTGGTGTCTGGTCATGGTCTGCCACGGTATGGTCATGGTATGGTTATGGTATGGTTATGGTATGGTTATGGTATGGTTATGGTATGGTTATGGTGTGGTCATGGTTATGGTTGTGGTATGCCGTGGTCATGGCGTGGTCATGGTGTGGTCATGGTGTGGTCATGGTGTGGTCATGGTGTGGTCATGGTATGGTCTGGTGTGGTCGTGGTATCGTCATGGTATGGTATACATGGTGTGGTCATGGTATGGTTATGGTCATCCGGTGTTGTCATGGTATGGTCTGATATGATCATGTTTTGGTCATGGTATGGTCCGGTCATGGTGTGGTTGTGATATGGTCGCAGGGTTCGAAATAGCAGCCGGCTGCCGGCGATAGCCGGCAGTTTTAGGACCTTGCCGGCAATTTCTAATTTCAAAATATAACTAAACTTTGGGTTATCGGCGAAATTGCTTTTGCCAAGATCAGAATTATGGTAATTTGTTTTGATTTCTCTGTATATGATCGAAAAGAAACCAGTATTTGGTTTACAATACATTATTTGGGCCTATGTACAGAACGTAACTTTGCTGCTTGGGAAACAGCCGGCAAAAATTTTGACCTACAAAAAACAGCCGATAAAATTAGGCATATTTTCTGAACGTTATTTCGAACCCTGGGTCGTATGTTTATGGTATTGTCTGGTCATGGTCTGGTCATGGTCTGGTCATGGTCTGGTCTGGTTATGGTCTGGTCATCGTATGACGTCATCATTGCCTCTTTCCTTGTCCGTATGATGTCACAATATCGCAAACTTTATTGCCAGTATGACGTCATTATTATCTATAACTTTATTGTCATAATGACGACATTATTTAGTGTGACATCATTTGAGTTGTTTTTTTCCTAGACTGGACCGCCATTGTTACTAACTGGAGTTGGGTTTTTTTTGTATTTTTCAGGAGATGGAAAAATGATCAAGTTTATGAAAAAGGACATGATCCAGTCGTTAAAAATGGACGCTTGGGACGTGGGTACATTTCGAATTGACGGCACATTGTATTTTGGCTTGTCGCAGCTGGGAACCGGCAGCTTTATCGTGCACAAATGGGAAGATGCCACTGACGAGAAGAGCGCAGGGTGAGTTGATTTCGCTTACTTCAAAGTGGCATATGAAACGAAAATTAAGTTTGTTAAAAGAACACTTAAAATGACAAAGTAATATATTTTGCAGTTTTTGGTTTCCTTGCTTCGTTCTTGAGATATTTTAGTTTGTTTGATATGTTAAATAAAAGAAATACCAAATGGTTTTCCGTGTTTGGATACTCTGATCCAAACACGCTGGAAATTGCGAGACTGGACTCTGGAGACAAAGCGTAACAAAACACGAGCCGTAGGCGAGTGTTTTTAGCTTTTCGAAAGTCGAGCTGATTTCCGCGTTGACCCGGCAGCAATCAAGTATAGGTTTAGCCCAATTTGGGTAAAAAACTTGTCTTATATATAAAGGTTAAGAATACCAAATGGTTTTCCGTGTCTGGATACTCTGATCCAAACACGCGGGAAATTGCGAGACTGGAGACAAGCGTTATAACATTTTAGCTTTTCGAAAGTCGAGCAATTTCCCAAGTGTTTGGATAAGAGTCTCCAAACACGGAAAAAACCATTTGGTATTTCTTTTATAAAATAATCACAAGTGAATATGATATACAGTCCGACATTTTCAAAAAATCGTTTTGGTGGGAATTTCCCGTGTTTGGATACTCTGATCCAAACACGGCAATTGACCAATCAGGGCTCGCGTAGTATACATGTTATTTTATAATAACTTATACCATAACTTTGCGTCACACTTTGCATATAATGACTTATCACAAAAGATTATATATCTCTGTTATTGTCGAACAAAAACACTTACAATTTACAGACTCTGTTGTAGGAGAAACACTCGCACATGGTTCCTAATTCGCCAAATGCTTTTGTTCAATTATAACAAAGATGTAGAACACGTTGCGATAACTCATTATGCAAACTGTGACGTAAAGTTATCTTATAAGTCAAATTTACATATCAAACAAACTGAAATATCTCAAAAATGAAACAAGGAAACGAAAATTTGTAAAAGATGTTATATTGTGATTTTAAGAGTTCTTTCAAATAAGACAAACTTAATTTTCGTTTCATAGAAACTTTAAACAGTGGACCAAGACCGTTCACGTGAAAAGTTTAAATCCGTTGAAACTTGTAGGGGGGGGGGGGGAGGTACAGTCGTTTTAAGTCCAAGTGAGTAGACAGTGGTGTGTTATATATTGCAGGCATGTATATGTGATAGACCTTATTCAAAAATGACCGCCGAATTAAAATTCTTTTATATACATATAAATTAGCCCTTATGAACTCGTTTTTATGTGTGAAATTTAAAAGAATTTTTACTTTAAAACGAGGTCATAAAGGCTAATTTATATGCACATAAAAGAATTCTAATTCGGCGGCCATTTTTGAATAAGGTCTGTAAATTACAATACTGAAGGTCTGTCCAAAATGCATCATTCTATGTTCTGGTTTGATTTCAACAAAATTATGTAATTTATGGCTTTCAGATTACTAAACTAAACTAATCTTATTTATACTGGATAGCTACTGTTCTCCCTAGAGGTCCAGGTAAGGGCCATCCCTCATTGGTCCAGTGTTTCTACAGGAGGAAACCGGAGTACCCGGAGGAAACCTGCGATGTTTGGTAGAATCAAACTGGAAGCACTCTTCTCACATGCGGCCAAGGTGAAATTTTAATCAGATAACTGCTGAGAGCAGGAATTGAACCTGGGTCGCAGAGGTGAAAGGCACGTGCGCTAACCACTGCCACCAATCTTAAATAGTTGCTTCAAAATGCAGGAACTAGTGTTTTCGTGACCCTAGAAATCCAAAATTTTCCAGGGAAGCATGGAACCCCCTAGGCGATCGAGGTTCTTGCCCCCCCCCCCCCCCCCCCCCCATCCAAACCCAAGGCACTGGCTACGCCACTGACTTTAAAGTGCGTATATGGACCTCGGAACTCCATACATGAAAAACATAGGCATTGGATGACGGACCGTAAAATATGTTGACGGTCGGTACATAATATTAGAGAGCTTAAAGTGTATATGAAACGAAATTAAGTTTGCCTTATTGAAAGAACTCTTAAAATAATGGGGAATATCAATTTACAGCTTTTTCATATTTTACTTAGTTCTTGAGATATTTAGACTTATGTGATATTTAAATGAGATAACTTATGCATGGTTCGTTTTTTTTCTAATTAACATATTCGAAAATCGTGAATATTTTTAAGATTATTGAACAAAACACTTGAAACTTTGCATATTGCTACAGTTCATGCAACAAAACATGAAAGACAAGTTACAAGTGATTTTAATCAATAATCTTAAAAATATTCACGATTTTCGAATATGTTAATTAGAAAAAAACGAACCATAAGTAATCTCATTTGAATATCACATAAGTCTAAATATCTCAAGAACTAAGTAAAATATGAAAAAGCTGTAAATTGATATTCCCATTATTTTAAGAGTTCTTTCAAATAAGGCAAACTTAATTTTCGTTTCATATACACTTTAAGCATATTAGGCGTTTTTGAGACACGGACGGTGACCGGAAGAACAGGAATACAATACAGAACTACTGAACCGCGTATTCTTTGAAAAGACTTTTTTACCCAAAACAAAGGCTATGAATAATCACATATCTAAACTGTTAGCTTATAAGCTTAAATGTCATCTTTATATAAAAATACAGATCCTTTATTTTATTTTATATTGTAATGTAATGAAATTATCCCCCTTAAAATACAAGCTTTCTACTTTAATTAAAAGCATGTATATTGTAGTCAAACAACGATGACAGGCCTCAATGTTCTAGAAGTTCCCGTCGCCTCAAGAATGTGAAAATGCTCTCAATGACGTCTTGTGTAGAACGACGACGGCGTTCACTTTGCTCTTGGAATTTTAAATTGCTCATTATCATTGTTTTGAATGAAAAATGCTATTGAATTCAATCGCCGTCCGTGGCTCTAAAGCCGGTTTTCCACTAGGCGATTTTTTTCGCGCGAAGCGACTTTCTTTTGTTCGAATTCAATAGATTTCTGATTAGTTCCAGCTCAGAGCGCATGAGACAAAAGAAAAAGTCGCTTCGCGCGAAAAAAGTCGCGTAGTGGAAAACCGGCTTAAAACGCCTGTATGCTTAAGCTCTCCATTGTCCGATCGTCAGTAGGGAGTTTGAGCAAGACAACGAAGTACGAAGACGAAGACGCACTTGACAGGTTTCCAACGTCTGCAATTATTCTGATTATTTTTTATATCATTATTCATTATTCATATTGTTCAACGTCTTCGTTGCGTGGCCTTCGTTGACAACGAAGATATTGACAAAGTTCGTTGTGGTAAGAACGAAGTCAGAAGATAGCTCATCATTCTGACCAGGCACAGGATGGTCTAACTGCCATTTAATAAACTGTTTTGAAACTTTATACAATGAATATTTTGAATTGTTGTGCGTATCTGCTTGCAGCTTGCTTGATTTTAATATTCGATTTAATTTGGCTATATTCAGTTTAAGACACCTTCAGCATAGTTCACTAAAAGAAACTTCTCGTAGTAAGGTCCGCTCATATTATTTTTCTCCTTCGTAACCATCAAATAAACATGGGTTAATACAAATTTCCCGCCGTAGGACGGACAACGGCTACCCCGGTCTATTGCGACCAAAATACGTCCTCGTCTTTGTACTTTGTTGTCTTGCTCAAACTCGCTAATAACTAAACCAGGCCCCGAGTGTCCCATGCATGCAGTCAATGATATTGCATAGGCATCGGATGATGGACCGTCATATGATTTTACAGTTGGTGTTTCATATTGCATGTAATATATAACGAGTTTGAGTGTTTCATTGGGAGATCCAAACACGAGAAAACAGTTATTGAGGTCAGTGGCATTTGTTTTGAAATATTTCAGGTTCGTCCGGTACCAAGATATCAAGATGAGTGACGCCAGGAACTGGGAGACATTCGTGATAGATGACGACACTTACTTTGCCATCGCCAATACCGTGATAAAGCGATGCCCAGTATACAAATGGAATAAAGAAAGCCAGCGTTTTAATATTTCGCAAAATTTGCCGTGTGAACAAGCATTTGACGTACAACCTTTTAAACTAAAAGGTATACAGCATCTTGCCATTACGAATTACGAAAAAGGGCAGCCTGTTAGGATTTTCAGATGGAATGGGGCCGGATTTGAAGTAATTCAAGAAATTGATATCACCGCCATGTACGTTGAAACGTTTCTAATCAATCAGGAGACTTACCTTGGTATTTCAGGTTTGTGACTTTTGTTTTAGATTGCGTTGCGTTGCGTTGCGTTGCGTTGCGTTGCGTTGCGTTGCGTTGCGTTGCGTTGCGTTGCGTTGCGTTGCGTTGCGTTGCGTTGCGTTGCGTTGCGTTGCGTTGCGTTGCGTTGCGTTGCGTTGCGTTGCGTTGCGTTGCGTTGCGTTGCGTTGCGTTGCGTTGCGTTGCGTTGCGTTGCGTTGCGTTGCGTTGCGTTGCGTTGCGTTGTGTTGTGTTGTGTTGTGTTGTGTTGTGTTGTGTTGTGTTGTGCTGCGTTGCGTCGTCGGGTTGGGTTGGGTTGCGTTGCGTTGTGTGTTGTGTTGTGTTGTGTTGTGATGTGATGTGTTGTGTTGGATTGGAATGGGTTGGGTTGGAATGGGATGTGTTGGGTTGTGTTGTGTTGTGTTGTGTTGTGTTGTGTTGTGTTGTGTTGTGTTGTGTTGTGTTGTGTTGTGTTGTGTTGTGTTGTGTTGTGTTGTGTTGTGTTGTGTTGTGTTGTGTTGATGGGTTGGGTTGTGATGAGTTGGGTTGTGATGGGGACAGACAGACAGACAGACAGACAGACAGACAGACAGACAGACAGACAGACAGACAGACAGACAGACAGACAGACAGACAGACAGACAGACAGACAAAAACGTAAGGGGACATGCCCCTAGAAGAGTCCCTTTTTGGGAAGTCCCCCCCCCCCCGGGAAAATCCTTAAAAAAAGGGCCCGGGTAAGTATACCGAAGCCCGGGCGACGTCCGACAATTAAGCCTATACTGGAACTAAAGCCGGTTTTCCACTAGGCGACTTTTTTCGCGCGAAGCGACTTTCTTTTGTTCGAATTCAATAGATTTCTGATTAGTTCCAGCTCAGAGCTCATGAGACAAAAGAAAATGTCGCTTCGCGCGAAAGAAGTCGCCTAGTGGAAAACCGGCTTAACAAAGCATCTCTTTTCGTTCTCCGTCCGCCGGCCGTAGTCCCAGAAAAATAATTTCACCCATCCTTAATCGCTTCAATATTTTTTGAACAGGTCCGTTCATTGCCATGTACAAGTGGAATGGCAAGAAGTTTGTACTTACTCAACGCATTTTCCTCAATGCTCGTCCGTACGAAATGGCTCAGCTGTCAGTTGGCAATCAATTGTTTGTTTCTATCGCTACTTTGGGAACGAACACACCCCGAGATGTAACGAAGTTGGTTGTGCTCAGATGGAATGGACGGGAGTTCGAGAGCTTTCAAAACATCACGGCAGTTGGGGTACGTGTACAGTATTTAATACAGTCATGCATATGTGTATTTAATATTCAATTTTCGTACGCTGATGTATTTTTATACGCAAATGCGTGGAATGGACCTTTTCACCACTAGCGGCGCCATCTTTAATTCGCAATGCACTGTGGTCTATCCAGGGTAACAAATTCAATTAAGTCACCATTTGCGCATCTTTTTTGCGCACATGGAAATAACTTCGGAAAATGTCAGAAATAGCTCTAAATCGGACAAGAAACCAGAGAAATGAATCAAATGATATTTACCTTCTACGATACTCCAATGAAAGCAGATCGGCTGCGAAGTCGCTATCGCTACATCAACCATATCCAGCTACGATTTTAGCATCTTTCCATCACTCAAATATAGTCAGTGATAAGTAACTATGTTTGTGCTGACTATTCCAGGCTGTCTGTGAACTATTTGATCCCTCGTATTTTCTCTTTCGGCCTGAATTATCGCGTCTTCGACCGTGCGCCCCGCCAAGTGCGGCCGCCATCTTGGGTCAAGAAACTTGAAAACTTACAGGCTGTAGTTTTTCAAGTTGGCGCGTGATTATTGCGTGGGCATTGCGAGTGACACTGCTCCTTTAAGTAAAGGTAATTGCTTAGTGTGGAGACACAATGCAGTAAAATTATCTTTATAAATACTTTCGTGGCAACAATGTCTAAATATGAACGTTGTAATATTAGTAAAAGCATAGTCATTCAAAATATGGTCTGGAAACTCAGCTGAAGTCTTCGGGGCTTGTGATTTACTCAATCAAAATCTACTTCACAGATCTGAGAAGCACAGCGGTCATATACCAGCATAACCTCTCATTTCGAAATGACGATTATCGTCATTTGTGAGATGTCGTTGAATTAACAATAATCATCATTTTAAAAAAAGAATTCCCTACCCCCAACCCCCCAACTCAACCCCCACCTCTAAACCTGACCCTAACCCTAACCACAACCCCCATGACAACCCTAACCCTAACCACAACCCCCCGTTGGACCTAACCCTAACCACAACCCTCCGGAAAAAAGTCCCGCCTCTCAGACCCCGACCACAACACCCCTAATGGTTCTTTTGTTATATGCAATTTAGGTTAACATCCCGCATGTGGGACAGAATCTCACTTGAGTATCATGATAATCATCATATTCGACTGTGTGAAGAAATGATGATTATCATGATACTCAAGTGAGAGGACATGTTGCATATACGCAAGCTAAGTCTAAGCTGGAAGCACCGTATATTAACTAAAAATGCTCAGAATCGTCCAATTACCCCGCGGTGTTATAAGAAAAACATATTCTATTTTTAGACATATATATTGATGCCGTCATTTCTATATGAAAGAAGCACTTTTTCTGACTAATATATTAACCAAAAATGCTCAGAATCATCCAATTATTCCCGTGTTAAAATAAAAACATATTCTATTTTTAGACATATATATTGATGCCGTCATTTCTATATGAAGGAAGCACTTTTTCTGACTAATATATTAACCAAAAATGCTCAGAATCATCCAATTATTCCCGTGTTAAAATAAAAACATATTCTATTTCAGTTAGACATATATATTGATGCCGTCATTTCTATATGAAGGAAGCACTTTTTCTGACTAATATATAAACTAAAAATGCTCAGAATCGTCCAATTATCCCTGTGTTATAAGAAAAACATATTCTATTTTTAGACATATATATTGATGCCGTCATTTCTATATGAAGGAAGCACTTTTTCTGACTAATATATTAACTAAAAATGCTCAGAATCGTCCAATTATCCCTGTGTTAAAATAAAAACATATTCTATTTTTAGACTATATATTGATGACGTCATTTCTATATGAAAGCACTTTTTTGACTAATATATTAACTAAAAATGCTCAGAATCATCCAATTATTCCCCGTGTTAAAATAAAAACATAAAAACGGCTCTCGGCAACGCCCTCCGTGGCTCAGTGGTCAGAGCATTGCACTAGAATCGCAAGGTCGTGGGTTCAATTCCTGCCGGAAGGCCTATGTAGTTGCATTTTTCGCAACTGGTCCCGGTTTGGTCTCATAATGTATATATTCTACACTCGAATTTTCCTTCACCCAAAATCCTTAGAACATGCTATTTTAAGACATATATATTGATGACGTCATTTCTATATCAAGGAAGCACTTTTTCTGACTAATATATTAACTAAAAATGCTCAGAATCGTCCAATTATCCCTGTGTTATAATAAAAACATATTCTATTTTTAGACATATATATTGATGACGTCATTTCTATAAGAAGGAAGCACTTTTTCTGACTAATATATTAACGTATAATATAATGGGTTCTTTTCCTCATTTCCACTTACAGGCTAGACGAGTGGCCGCGATTTCTAGTCCTTTGATGGGCAAAGAGAATACGTATCTGGCCGTGATCAACTACTTCGACTACCCAGCTATCTACGTGTGGGATCGCCGTAGCAACAGCTTCCAGATTCTTCACAAGATCAAGGCCGACCGTGCCCGCAATATGTGTTTCTTCGAAATGGATAAAAACGTCTACTTGCTGTTGTCGGCACACAGGAGTATCGAGGTCTTCAAGGGATCGGCAGTTTAAAGTGAGAAAGTTTTCAACTCTTGTTGTGTATATCTCAGGTAGTAACTGTCGTCGTCAGACTTTCAACGTTGGGCCATTGACCAACTTGGTCAAGAACCGAACGATTTGTCAGGGATGGACGGTGACACTTAGTTCCGATCTCAGCTCTGTTGCAAGCAATAAAAAAATGTATATTTGGTTCCAAATCTGGGGCATTATCAACGCAACACTAGCTATTAGTAGAAATTGGTTGGCTTACCGTGCAGTTTGGCTTTTTTGAGGCCTCTAGCTTACGTGTAGTTTAAAAAGTAAAACCGCAACACCTATGCGTTACTGAGTCTTTTATGCAAATTTTAAAGTTTGATTAAATTGTAAAAATGGTGTCTATTTCTGACTTGGCAGGATGTGGTTGGAGTGAACTGCTTGAAGGATGAGAGTGGAAATATAGTTGTGAAGCTGGAAATGATGAAGAAGAGATGGAGGGAGTATATGGAGCGGCCATTGAATGTAGAGAATGATTGGGATGGAATTGTAGAATGTGGGGTAGTTGAAGGACCAAGAGAGAATAACACAGAGATGGAAGTAGAGAAGGCGATAGGGCAGACAAAAAGTGGGAAGGCAGGTGGTCTGACGGAACTAGTGGGTGAGATCCGTGCAGCTGGTCAGGTAGGGGCGAAGAAGATGACGGAGATTTGTAATATGGTGGTGGACGAGGGAAAGATACCAAGGGACTGGGAGATGAGTACCCTTTTACCCATATATAAGGGGACATACATTGGAGTGTGGGGCACATCGGGCAATAAAGCTGTTAGAACATGGGATGAAGATATTGGAGAGGGTTCTGGAGAAAAGGTTGAGAGAGAAAGTAAATATTGATGGCATGCAGTTTGGATTTATGCCAGGGAAGGGGACGACGGATGCGATCTTTGTGCCGGTACGGCAGATACAGGAAAGGTTTATGGCAAAAAAGAGAGCATTGTATTATATGCATTTGTGGATCTGGAGAAAGCATTTGATAGGATACCGAGAGAGGTGGTTAGGTGGGCGTTGAGGAAACTGGGGGTTGAAGAATGGTTGGTGAAAGCAGTGATGACAATGTTTGAAAAAGCGAGAACAATGGTGAAAACGAAGCATGGAAACAGTGAAGAGTTTGAGGTGAAGGTTGGGGTACATCAGGGGTCGGTTTTGAGCCCATTATTGTTCGTGGTTGTGATGGACGCGCTTACGCAAGAAATTAGAGAGGGTCCACCGTGGGAGCTGTTGTATGCCGACGATTTGGTCTTGATGGCTGAGAGCATTGAGGAATTTAAGGAGAAAGTCAGACTAGTTCCTAGTCCTCTTCTCTCGAACTTATTTTGGTGACGTCACAGAATAGGGATCGAGCGAGAGGACTAGCGGAAAATGTTCATCTTTATCTATCATGAATCCTGCTGGAGCTCGGATTCTCTAATCTTTATGAACGAGGGCACTTAAACAAACTTCTTGAGAGCCAACCTCGTCCCCAGGGCATTTTGCCTCCACGTTGGGAGTCGGCGAAAATGGCCCTGGCATCGGCTGGTCACGTGACACCCAGAATTTTGGGGTGTTTTGGCAAGAAAATTTATGCGGTCTTTGTGTTTCGTTTTTGTATAATACGTATACATGAATAATAAATAAGAAATATTTAACGCTCTGTCGAATCACTCATGTGAACCTTTATCATAAATGCAACTGGCTAGCATTATTCATCATGATACTCCCTACGATTATCCATTTAAATGTCCATTTAAAGGATACATTTAAATGTCGGGAAGCAACATATATCTAATGATGTTCTTGACTTTAACCAAAGCTATCGTTACAATTCTTTGGATGAACTTCGCAGAGTGGATTTATTGCAATTCATATTTTGATGAATAAATTACACTGTATCTGAATTAATCAAGTTTTAAACCGGCCAATCCGATTATAGAATCGACCAGCCGATGCCAGGGCCATTTTCGCCGACCTCCCAAACGTGGAGGCAAAATGCCCTGGGGACGAGGTTGCTTGAGAGCAGACAGCAAACGAGTAGGTTTCTTTGTTTTACATTACGTTAAAAGGTTGTTACATACGAGGCTTTATAAAGTAGTGTTCGGCGTAGGAAGTGATTGTGTTGAAACACATTTATACAAATCGAAATATGCTATTTTAACATTTCGGCAGTAGACTAACCTTGCTATATGATGTGAGTATAAATTAACAAGTTTATAATGAAAATCCTCGAATTTCATTGGCTATTGCAGGAGTTTATAATTGGTGATATAAACCTCTGGGATAAACCAATGAAGGTCATTCTTTTAAAAAAATGACCAATCACAAAATGCGTAGTATAGCACGAACAGTGATCATTAGAACCAGCGGTTGTTCTGTTAAGCAACAATGGCGCCGAAATTATAACGGAGTGAGCAAATGAAAGAAGAAATTGAACATTTAGACGAAACGATACGTTGTACAGAAAACAAAAACGGCTACCAAATGGTTAGAATGGAAATTATTAATGGTAAGACCGTTAAATTGTTTATCTGTGTTCGTTTACAACGAAATAACTGCAAACAAAACACATTTCAAAATTACGCTTGCTGTTGACAAGATTTCGTAATGTAAACTATACGCTAAATTGAATGCTTCTTTCAACTTTTTGTCAGTTTTACAAATCAAATGAGTGGATATATATTGTTTCAATATTGTACATGAAAACCCATGCTAAATTATGAGAAAACTTTACTTTTCCATCAGTTACTGAACGGGCCAAGGAGATGTCCGAAATGACGGTTGAACGTTTGTTGTTGGCAGTTAAAAAAATGTATTAAACGGGCCTCAAAGAATATGTTATGGTCGAGAATTTATTTAACTTTTGCTGGTAAATTTATACTAAATCAATTAGACAACTCGCCCTCGTTTTCTATGAGCGATAGTCAACTCGGCTTCGCCTCGTTGACTATTCGCTCACACAAAACTCGGGCTTTTTGTCTAATTGTTAATTATAAAGAATGGTGCAGACCGATGTGAGTGTTATCTGCCTTACTTTTCCGCCAAACGGCCGTTTGGTGCCTGTATAATTTGGCGCCAGATTTGGGGCCAAGCAAAACATTTTATTCCAGGCCTCTCACCATTCTCGTACCCAGACCCTCGCGCTCCCCCCTCGCATCAGCGCGTGGGCACAGAATAAGGATCAACCAGAAGTCCAACTCTCTGTCGGCACCTTTGATGTAAGCGTCCTCGGGAAATGTCGGCTCGCTATCCCAGCGCCATTTTGAAAGTAAGTGCAACCGGGAAATTATCCCCCTCGTCCTTACGACCCTCGGGCTCCTGTAGTCAATTACTCTTGGCCTTCTTGTGACCTTTTAATTAACTTTATATTGTTATCTATATATATAAATAATATTTAGTTAAGTAAATAAGTAATTTACTTTAGAAAACGATTCTTTGGAGATAGAATTCTTTGACCACGACCTTATTAAAACTTCAGTGAGCGGATAGTACGGGTAAAAGTCCGTGGCAAAAAAGTCCTGCACTCATGAAGCGGGTTTTACATTTCTCGATTTTGCCGACACATTTGTTTATAGAAAAAGATTGCTAACAATTTCGGAACTACGCATTGTTGAAATACATCGGGTACGTATGTTGTTAGAAATTTTATAAGCTTTCATTTGGTATATAATTCAAGTTTTAATGTTACCTGTAACTTTTTAAAATGTTCAAAATGTTCCCACCATTATATAATATAAATAAGTTTTGTGGAAACACCACGTAAACTATTTCTTTGCTAAGCTTTCGGCCTGTTGACTCAGGCCTTCATCAGAGCAATGACAACAAGTTGTTGGCTCACGTCATTGTTCGTAAAATAAGAATTGTATAATGGGAAATGGACTCCTCACAAGTGTTATAGAATTTTGGATTTTGTTTTTAAATACTAAACGCACAGCCCTGAACAAGATATTAAACAAAGGGTACTGTCAAGTGCTATTCATGTCAGAACTTTTAATTTTCTTGCTGGGAAGTATTTTAAAATATGAAAAAAACATTATTATTTTGAAGTGGACAGTCTGAAATGGATGAATTTCTTAAGTTTATTTTGCCTTTTGTTGTTTTGGTGTTTGCTATAACCTCAGAAAGACTTCTGGCATGAACCTAAGATATTTCTTGAACAGAAGCTAATTCAAATACGAAAGGAGTGGAAACGTTTGCAGATTTCTAATTGAAGTTGAAAACGTTTTTGGTGCAAATTAGTGGTCATACCTTTTGAATATATGAAAAATTATTAAAACTTTTATGGTCAATGGTCAGAACATTTTGAACATTTTAAAAAGTTACAGGTAACACTATGATTTGAACTATATACCGAATGAAAGCTTATAAAATTTCTAACAACATACGTACTCGATGTATTTCAACAATGCGTAGTTCCGAAATTTTTAGCCATCTTTCTCTATAAACAAGCGCTTCGTGAGTACAGGACTTTTTTGCCACGGACTTTTACCCGTAGTATCCGCGTACTGAAGTTTTAATAATCTCGTGGTCAAAGAATTTCATCTCCAACGAAATATTTTCTAAAGTAAATTACTTATTACTTAATAAATATTATTTATATATGTATAGATAACAATATAAAGTTAAATAAAAGGTCACAAGAAGGCCAAGGGTAATTGACTACAGGAGCCCGAGGGTCGTAAGGACGAGGGGGATAATTTCCCGGTTGCACTTACTTTCAAAATGGCGGACTGGCGCATGCGCATAAAAATAATGGGACACTTTTTTCCGAGAGTTGGACTTCTGGTTGATCCTTATTCTGTGGCGTGGGTCTGGGTACGAGAATGGCCCATGGAATGGCCTCACAATTCACAGGTCGACCTCACATCCAAAATTAAGGATTATCCTTAGTTCTCAACTCGCCTAGAATTAAGGATAATACTTAAATGAAAACTCATCCCCCATACCCCACCCCTAACCACAACCCCCCGGTAACCCTAAACCTAACCAAAAAACCCCGGTAGGCCTAAACCTAACCACAACCCCCCGGTAGCCCTAAACCTAACCAAAAAAACCCGGTAGCCCTAAACCTAACCAAAAACCCCCGAACCCTAAACCTAGTCACAACCCTCCGGAAAAATGACCCACCTCTCAAACCCCGACCACAACACCCCTCTAGGATTTTTAGCGTTATGTGTTCAAGTTTAACATCCCGCTTGTGGGACAGATAAATTAAGGCCATGTCTTAATTGTAACCCCATTTTAAAATTAAGGCCATGTCTTAATTCGAGCCCTATTTTACAATTAAGATATACACTTAATTTTGGTAAGAGATCGTGTTGCAATTCAACGTACATGTCCTCTCACTTACAATTCATGACTATCCTTAATTGTCAAAATGTCTAGAATTCATGATTATCCTTAATCTTAGGGGATTTCTGTCTCCCACAGGGGTGTCGGGGTCTGAGAGGTGGGACTTTTTTCCCGGAGGGTTTTGGTTAGGTTTAGGACCACCGGGGGGTCGTGGTTAGGTTTAGGGTTGCCAGGGGGGTTGTGGTTAGGTTTAGGGTCAAGTTTAGAGTTTGGGTTGGGGGTTTGGGGGTAGGGAATTATTTTTTAAAATTGAGGATTATCGTTAATTCTACGACATTTCACAATTAACGATAATCATGAATTCTGAGTGAGAGAATATGCTGCACAATTTCGGTCTGCCGCTCGACGTTAAAAAGAGAGGCCTGGCAACCAGGCTGGGCCGTGTCAACATCACCACAATTCTGCCCTGGGGAAGTTGCCATGTACTGTATGTGGAAAGGGTACTGGGAATAATTCTATTCGATGTACTGGTTGCAGTGGATGGGTACACAAGCGGTGCTCGGGTGTGAAGGGCTCGCTGGCTAGAGTTGAGGATATGTTTGTATGCAAGGTGTGTGAAAGAGCAGGTGATGGGGGAGGATAGTGCTGTAGATGAGAGCATGGATCTGGGAAATGGGGTACATTTAGAGAATGTTAGAAAGTTTTATTGCCTGGGGGATATGCTGAATGGAGATGGAGGAGCGAATTCGGCATCTGTGGCGAGGGTGCGTTGTGCGTTGGGGAAGTTTAAAGAGTTGTCTGGGATTTTGACAAGGAAGAAAGTGTCATTAAAGCTAAATGGGAAGCTGTATGTGACGTGGGAGGAGTGCTATGGTGTATGGAAGTGAGACATGGGCCATGACTGCAGAGCAGAGGGGGAGATTGGAGCGAACAGAGATGAGGATGGTGCGATGGATGTGTGGTGTATCGCTAAAGGATAGAGTGCCGAGTGTGGAGCTGCGGGAACGAATGGGGATTGAGTTGGTGTCTGATGTCATGTGCTGCGGAAAGACGATGGTGACTGGGTGAAGAGAGCATGTCGCCCGAGGTGGAAGGTACAAGAGGACGAGGAAGGCCGAGGATGACATGGAGTCAGGTGGTGGAAAGGGATATGAGAGATTGTGGGTTGAAAAGGGAGGATGTTTCGGAGAGAGAAAAGTGGAGGAAACTGCTGTGGGGAGCCGCCAGCCAACCCCCACGTAAGCGGGGAAAACGGCCGTAAAATGATTGTTTTTTGTTTGTTTGTTTGTTTGTTTGTTTGTTTGTTTGTTTGTTTGTTTGTTTGTTTGTTTGTTTGTTTGTTTGTTTGTTTGTTTGTTTGTTTGTTTGTTTGTTTGTTTGTTTGACTCCCCTCCCCCCCCCCCCCACCCCACCACCCCCCCCCCCAACCCCCCTCCAAAGGATTTGGATCCGTACGCCTTTGCCTTATGGATGATTAAGATCCGATGATTATGATTCGTTGATTAACATCCGTACGCCTATCGCACCATCCTCATCTCTGCCCGCTCTAATCTCCCCCTCTGCTCTGCTCTGCAGTCATAGTCATGGCCCATGTCTTACTTCCATACACCATAGCACTCCCCACACACGTCACATATAGCTTCCCCTTACACTTATATATGTAAATTGTTGCTTTGTTGACTAATCATTCGAACCTGGTAGAAAAAGCTGCTGTCATTAACAATAAAGAAGCAAAGCCAACGACTTTACGGTGTAATCAACTAAGGTAGATGTGATGGCTTGAATAGTATACATGTATACTGTACGTCTGAACTTTTTTTTGTATGTGTCAGAACGAGTGAGTAAATCGGGTTTATATATCATCATTAAGTAAGGGGCGGTGAAATTATGTTGTTGGCAATACTAGTTGGTCTATATATATATATATATATATATACTACAGTATTATTACTTGGACGTTTCTATACCAGGTTAATTAATGTTTAATTTTGTTTGATAATACTTTATTGGAAAAAGGTTCTCTTTGTTAAATACGTTTGTAATGAAAGGGTGTTGGAGACATACTCCTGTATTCTAAAGCTCACTCCCACTCAATGAGGCCACGTCCACATGTATACCTTTTCCTAGCGTTTTCATATTGTTTCAGGTAATGAGGCCATTGTTTTCTGCTCCCCTGAGGACCGCAAGAACAATATAAAAACGCTATATGAAAACGCATACGTGTGGACGTGGTCTAAGTCTCCGCTCACCTTCACTGAGTCTCATATGTCGCCAACGGTCGCCGATTTGTGATTTAGATGCATGTTAAAACGGTAAAAAAGAAAAGTAATAAAGAACAATGCAGAAAGCAGTGCTTTTCTGCATTGTTCTTTATTACTTAACATGCATCTGAATCATGGATCGGCGACGGTCGGCGACATGAGAACCAGGTTTAAACACCATTCAATTGAATGGTTAGAGAGTGAGTGTTCATTGAATGTTAGTTGCGTGAGTGTGAATGAGCTTTTAGAATACTGGCGATAATACCTTCGTCGGAATGTATCACCGGTCTAGATATTTTCCCCTTCAATTCCTTTTGTCGCTAAAAATATTATTGGCAGAAGGTCGGTAATTGGGAATGTAAACCTCGTATTTCCCTCATCGCTCATGCAAGAGGGAAATTTATCCTTTGTCTTCTAATTTTCCCGTGCATGTTGATGAGGGAAAATTAGAAGACAAAGAAATCGTTTGTCGTCTTCTAAATTTCCCGCTTGCATATATTTTGCAACTTCTCTGATCAACCGTGTAAATTTCCTGTCGGTAAGATTCTCAAAGCAGTTTCCTCGGCAATCATATTAATATTACAAACTAATAACATGACTTTTCGGGAAATTGGTGCAGCCTTCGGACTTTCACAAATCTTCCCTCGGCGGCGGGGAAATTTATTCGCTAGGCCTGTCATACGTCGCATTTAATTCAGACGAATTTAATTCATGGTTTATCGACTAGTCGACGTGAACTTGAATTCGTTTCATGCGATGAATTTAATTCAGTGACGAGCAAGGAAAATCCCGCTAGATCGCGCCAAAAACGTCCAATACGCATGCGAAGTAAACAAAAATCTGATCACGGGCACAAAAAATATGTTATCATAATTTATGCATTTAATTCGATGCGACGATACAGCGACGTCTGAAACCGCATTTCAGACGTTATTATCCGTCGTTTCCAGCCTCTCCCCAGTCTTTCCAAGAACCGTAACCGACCAGCATATTCTCACTTAGAATTCATGATTATCGTTAATTGTGAAATGTCGTAGAATTAACAATAATCCTCAATTTTAAAAAATAATTCCCTATCCCCAACCCTTCTAAACCTGATTCTAAACCTAACCACAACCCCCCTGGCAACCCTAAACCTAACCAAGACCCCCGGTGGACCTAAACCTAACCAAAACCCTCCGGGGAGAAGTCCCACTTCTCAGACCCCGACCACAACACCCTATAGATCGTTTTCATCTGACGTCACGGCGGCCATATTGGTGTACCAAAACAATGAAATGGCGGCCATATTGGTGTACGGTATGGGAATTAGCTCTTTCTTATTCAAATATTTCGTATTGTTTCACCACCCCAATGCGGCAACCGATCACGTGAGTGAAAACGATACATAGGTTTTTTAGTTATATGCAATTTAGTTTAAGGGGAGGGTCAACCCAAAAATCGATTGAAAAATGAAAAATTTTTTTTTTTGCTAAAACAGAGGTTTAGACCTTTGTTTAGCCATTGCAGGCTGTTTTCGGTGTATTTGGTGTGTTTTTGAAATTTTAGACGGTTTTTTCGTTAATTTTAAATGAACCGCGTGGGAAAAGTACTGGGGACGAGGTTGTTGTTTTGTTACTAGAGCATAACGGTTCTCGCGGCAGGACGTATTTTCTACGTTTCTGTTGTGTGAAAACCTGAAAAGGGCTTAACTATGTTACCAGTTGGGTAAAGACATCATAAAGTCTGGTGATCCCGATCCTTTTCACACGAAGAACTGTGTGATAGAAGTACTTTGCGATTCGTGTCCTCGTATTTTTCCAGTTCGCTGGAGACACTGTCGTGACAGTATGGGAGGCTGGTTTTAAGTCCGTCTCGAAGCAAGTAAAAATGTTAAAATTTAACTTCGTATATGTGAAATAGATGTATTGAAGTATGGATATAAAATTTGTTTTGTGCGAAGGACTATGTTGGGTGCTGTCCTATTTTCAAAATATATCCCATAATACACTACGGTCGTCGTGGCAATTGAACAGTAGGTTGCGCCCCCCTGGCAATCTAAAAAAATGCTTGGATTGGTATGATCTGGAACAGGCTACCAAAAGGAGTTTTTGTAGGAGCGTCCGTCTTGAAATTTGGTGTGTATGATGCTGTTGCTCATTTCAATATTGGTGCCAAGTATACAGGACGAAAAAGGAGCTTTAAGATAGATTTAAGGAGACGTCAATTTGCTTAAATATCTGTTGAGCAGATTGCAGATGCTTGCCTCCAGTTTTTTTAGAAGTCTTAAAGCCTGTATTTATGACTTTGAGTGACAGTAAACTGTTTAGAAGGTGTGTACTTGGAACAACACAACAAACACAAGCATCTCTAAGTATCTCCAGTAAGACTTTGGTCTTGAATTTAGGTATCTAGGCGTTAAATTTAGGCACTGTAAATAATGCTAAACTTCAAAGCCGTTTTCTCAAAACCGCACATTTTACCCTTTGAGAAAGGATATCTCTGGAACGATTTAACCAATTGACATGAAATTTTCAGAATTTATGTATCTCACCATTTTCTTGGGGATGAACAGAGGATTTTGTAATATATATTTTCTAACATGAATTATTGCATAGACATGCCAAGCAAATTTGTATGCTATTTTTAAAACCTCGTAATCCGCTTAGTTTTCAAAATTTCCAAAAATCCTCTGTTCATCTCCAAGAAATTGGTAAGGTACATACATCCTGAAAATTTCATGTCAATTGGTTAAATCATTCCAGAGATATCTTTTCTCAAGCTCAGTCTATCGCGAAACAGCATGTCGCCACTTTAACTGCCAGGTTGCCAATAGCAACGCAGTTTTGGTGTCCAAAAATATTTTTTTTAGAATCTTGAGTTCATTAGCTATCTGCTGATATATAGTTTGTCAGAGGTTTATTGTAAAGTGTCCAGTGTGCAGCCTTAGTTCTGTGATCCTTAGTTTTGGGTTGACCCTCCCCTTAACATCCCGCATGTGGGAGAAAGAAGTCCCCTAAGATTAAGGATAATCATGAATTCTAGACACTTTGACAATTAAGGATAATCATGAATTCTAGACACTTTGACAATTAAGGATAATCATGAATTCTAGACACTTTGACAATTAAGGATAATCATGAATTCTAGACACCTTTGACAATTAAGGATAATCATGAATTCTAGACACTTTGACAATTAAGGATAATCATGAATTCTAGACACTTTGACAATTAAGGATAATCATGAATTCTAGACACTTTGACAATTAAGGATAATCATGAATTCTAGACACTTCGACAATTAAGGATAATCATGAATTCTAGACACTTTGACAATTAAGGATAATCATGAATTCTAGACACTTTGACAATTAAGGATAATCATGAATTCTAGACACTTTGACAATTAAGGATAATCATGAATTCTAGACACCTTTGACAATTAAGGATAATCATGAATTCTAGACACTTTGACAATTAAGGATAATCATGAATTCTAGACACTTTGACAATTAAGGATAATCATGAATTCTAGACACTTTGACAATTAAGGATAATCATGAATTCTAGACATTTTGACAATTAAGGATAATCATGAATTCTAGACACTTTGACAATTAAGGATAATCATGAATTCTAGACACTTTGACAATTAAGGATAATCATGAATTCTAGACACTTTGACAATTAAGGATAATCATGAATTCTAGACACTTTGACAATTAAGGATAATCATGAATTCTAGACACTTTGACAATTAAGGATAATCATGAATTCTAGACACTTTGACAATTAAGGATAATCATGAATTCTAAGTGAGAGGGACATGTTGAACCGACTACGCGGCCAAGCTCATGGTGGAAACGAAAGGCTTAGAAACTAGTTTCGCCCCAGAAAGAACGTCTGCTCGCAGGCTATAGGCTACGTGACCTTCGTCTCACCGTGATGGATACGTCTCAGACGAATTTAACTCTTCAGTCGAATTTAATTCGTTTCATACGTCGCACTACAGTCGCATTTAATTGATTGAGTTAAATTCGTCTGAATTAAATGCGACGTATGAACCAGGCCTCCCTCGAGTCATGTTATTACTTATAAATATATAATACAATCACATGCAGTCAGATATACTATTTACACATACAGCACACTAAAACTGGGTTTTATTTAAAAGAGTCACAGTTTCTAATTTTTTACAAATATTGATGCTCCATGTGTGCGTGACTGACAGCGTGCTGGTTCATACGTCGCATTTAATTCAGACGAATTTAACTCAATCAATTAAATGCGACTGAAGTGCGACGTATAAAACGAATTAAATTCGACTGAAGAGTTAAATTCGTCGGAGACGTTGTATCCGTCACGGTGAGACGGATACAACGCTCAGGCCTGGGTCAAACGTCGCTCTTCTCATGCGCCGAATCAAATACAATTAGATTCGACGTTGGAGCGACTGTAGAGCGACATGGAATCAAACGTCGCTCCAGAGTCGCTCCTAATTAATTATTTTCGTAAACAAAAAGTGCATCTCTATTTTGTATTTCTCAAGCAAGTATAAATAATGCTATCGTCTCGAGTGACAATGAGTCTTTAATCTATACATTGCACCAAATAGATTGCTCGAATTTAAAACTACTGAGTTTCATTTTAGTTTGACGACGGGCCGCCAATAAATTTAAAGTCTGACCGCCGTTCTGTCTCAGTGTTACTTGTCAGACTGTCGTGGAAGATGCTTAATAACTTCCTAACTACGCATTGTTGGAAAATATCATGTACATATGTTGTTAGAAATTTCATAAGCTTTCCTTTGATGCATATTTTACGTTTCTGCGTTATGTGGAACTTTTTAAAACGTCCACAATGTTCACACAATAATTACTTCAAAAATCAGGAAAACAAATATATTTCAAAACATAGTGTGAACATTTTGGACATTTAAAAAATTTAGATATAACGCAGCCGCAGGAACCTGAACTACAACTTACATAAAAGATCATGGCATTTCTAACAACACACTTACAGGATATATTTCAACGATGCTATCTTCTGGCATAAACAACCGACACGATATAGCGTATTCGAACAATGTGAAAGTTGGTTGACTTTGTCTTTGTTCTACCGCATTCTCGTACCCAGATCTACGTTTAGTAGCCTTGCGTCAAGTATCTGCACATGCTCAGTTCTTGTTCAGCCCGAATTTTAAGGTAAAATAATTTATGCATTTAGTTCGGCGCATGAGAAGAGCGACGTATGACTTGGCGTCGCTCCAGTGTCGCATTATGCGACAGGTCCTGCCGCTCCAAGTGAGCTCTGCCGCACTTAATCCATTCTGCTGCACTTAATTGAATCAAACGTCGCTCTTCTGTAGCACTTAATACATCTATTTGATTCGGCGCATGAGAAGAGCGACGTTTGACCTAGGCCTCAAATGCGTGTTGGTTTCAGACGTCGCTGTATCGTCGCATCGAATTAAATGCATAAATTATGATAACATATTTTTTGTGCCCATGATCAGATTTTTGTTTACTTCGCATGCGTATTGGACGTTTTTGGCGTGATCTAGCGAGATTTTCTTTGCTCGTCACTGAATTAAATTCGTCGCATGAAACGAATTCGAGTTTACGTCGACTAGTTGACGAAGCTAACTATGAATTAAATTCGTCTGAATTAAATGCGACGTATGAATCAGGCCTCAGAATTTATGGCGGTGTCAAGAACGAACACGCATTTCAGACATTATATCCATGTGATCATGAGGGATACAATGAAAATACTTCAAAATTCGTCGATTCAGCATCCCAAAATCAACGGGAAAAAATTTCAATTCAATTTTTTTCATCATATTCGGATTCTAAAGCGAAAAATTTAATTTGCCTTGAGTTGACCTTGAAGCTCCCTAATATCGCTCCCTAGTATGATTACTGTTATACTACAATATAGTTGTATATATAAATGAATAAATCAAGTCGCGTGACTACCTCTTAACGGTTTGTGGCTAACCTAATTACTTTCAAGAGTTTAAAATCATTAGCATTCCAAATTATCACTCCAAATCATCACGCGATTTCTTGTAATGTACTCGACAAAATGACTCCAGAAAGAGTCAGACGATCCCACCAGGAGTCTCACTAATTCAGAGATTCCGTCAAAGAATTGTTTTGATTCCACTTCACTAGGGTCAAAACAACTCTTGGAGTAAAAATGACTCCTTGAAATAGTCGAAACCACCCCCAGATTAAAAGAGTTGAAATGACTCCTTGGAGTCAAAACGACTCTTGAATTTACAGTTTAAAGAAAAACAAAACGGCATTTGGTGCAACCCATTTACGTTTTACAGTCAATTTATATACGGCGAACACCAGCAAGTGTGTGACGTAAACGGAGGAACGATTTTACGATCCATTAAAGTAAACACACTCGAAAACAAATACTTTAATACATGTGTGGTTGGAACCTTGCACAGGTTATATCCATCATAAATCAGCTTTTCTTATGACTTCAATCGTCCAGGTTCAACTGTTTATACTTGATATAGTGCCAAACTCTTTATACAACACGGCTTTTTTTAAGAATACTTAAAAAAGAAATCAACAAAAAATACGGTTTGCTTCAAAATTTTTATCACCATATTCGTATTCTCCATACTTTGGACCTTGCGATTCTAGTTTCAAGTGCGAGAACAATACATATGTTAATTTAAAATTTCAATACTGTATTTAGAAATGTTTTCTAAATACAGTAAACTGTATTTAGAAAACATTTCTAAATACAGTACGCTGTATTTAGAAATCATTTCCCAATACAATTTTCTGTCGCTATAGAAACCAGTTCCAAATACAACAGATTTTTTTACCTAACAGCGCTTCACAATATAAGCGACTACATGCGATACATATATTTACAAGTAAAATAGACTAACAAGAAACCAAACTTACGTTGGTGCAATTTAAGTTATTCGACGGCGACAGACAGAGACCTACGAAAAGCACTAAAACAGTGATGTTGCTTGCAGACTGATTAAAGTAATGAAGTTTAAACATCCATCTACCTTTCATAATATTATGAAGTACATATAAAAGTATACTGACAAGACAGTCACCTCACGCTTTGTTTTCTCCGGTATCGACGGCGGACCATAACATCTTCTGTCTTCTTTAGTTTGTAAAGTTCTACATTATTCCAATTGTCATCTATATTTTCTCTGCTCAATATCAGTCCTGGCTAAATTGATCCTGCTATTCAACATAATCTAATGTATGTTATCCAATAAATCCAACGTCTTGCGAACCAAAACTCCTGGCTGTTTTAAAACAAAATTTCCCCTTGTCTCTGCAAGCGCTTGACGACTAGTCTGTTGTGATTGTCCTCATTGCAATGAATATCTAATGATGTGTGAGTGTGTATTCTAGACCTATCCAAAACTTTGATGTATTATTTCATGATATACGTATAGATAGACTTCATGTCTTACCAGAACTGATAAATTACATAATTAGCACAACAAACAAGCCAGCCAGCCAGCCCGCTAGGCGAGCTAGCCCTTCTCATGTAAACACCTCTTCAGAACAGCATTGGATTTCCAGAAATGAAACAGTATCTTGGTGGCGGTAAAATGGCGCTACCCTTGGATTTCAAGTTTGGTATCTGAAAACAAAACCTGAAAACTGGGCTGGTCTCCTCAAACAATATACACTCTAGCTTTTGTATACATCAGCGGGTGGTACCCGCATACCTGCATTTTTTTTCCAACTCTTGCACTTTCATTAGACTGCAGTTAACTGATTGCGACGTGGCATTGGCATTGATTTGAATCGACGTGCGACTCTTGTTAAACTCAAGCGAATTCACCCGAGAATGAGTGCTAAAGAATTCACGAACCACAACGGGACTACCAAGACAGCTGAAGATCGTAATAAGATCGCTTTGATCACAGGAATTACCGGACAGGTTAGAGGAAAATACATATATAACCATAAATCAATATTCTGTTGACTTAATCAAACAATATATGCAAACCAACTACACTGATTAATGGGGCCGATTAATAAAGCGATCGTGTTGCTCGACTATAGCCGGAGTGGCTAATTTAGTCTGAGATCCCGTTTGTTTCTTGCCAAGCCAAATCGGCTTTTTGCCGAGTTGACTCGGCAAAGCGGGCTGAAAACTGTTTACAGTGAAATTGTAAATACCTTCTCACTTCTGCAATTTGTTGTGTATTACTGTATTTCGGTAGCTGCTACACAAACGTGAGAAAAATCTAGCGATAAAAGTTGCTTATATTCTTGATTTAGATTTGTTTGTTGGTATCGGTTTGAGAGAAACATTCGTTATATTATGATTAAATTCCATGAAAGCTAAATTATACTTTTTATTCACATTTTTCGACAAAGTATTTCCATTTTTACTTGATTGTGTGAATACAGTAAAAGACTGAAATCAAGCATTAAAACCTTGTTTGTGCGTTTCGTGTCCTAGCGATGACTTATTAAAAAACCAATTAATCTTCGCGAAGACACTTTCGCGGGTTACACAATAACACGCTTTTTATTAACGACACTTATTACAAAAATATTTGCATCGACATAACAACTAGATCGGCAATTAGCACTTTAGTAATTGGAACAACATACCTATATTCGCTCGAAGGCAGTGAGTGGAACGGCACTGTCTTGAATCAAGTATTTAGGGACTTTTATGCTAGGACGAAGACGGCGGTTAATAAAACACAAGATAAGTTTTACAATTTGAAGAAGTCACGGTTAACTGACTATTATATTTAATATTTGAAGCTAGTTTAATGACTTCTAAAACGCCACCAGTATTGCTAAAATGATTGTAGTGTCCGTATTGAAGTCAATCTCAAGCAACAGTTTTCATCTTTTGGCCGTTGACGTCCTGAAGACGTGAAAATGAGTTATAAATTAATCAGCACATAAGTTAAACAGGAAGATAAAAAGCTTTTAAATACTTTCACCATGCATACACAGGGGCGGCGCTAGGCCTCCTTCAATGGGGGGGGGGGGGGGTGGGGGTGAAGTATAGTTTTGCCGAGTCATTAGCTTGGTCTAGATTAGCCTGCACGTGGACATTTACCCAACTTGGGTGGGTAAACGTATGTATGCATGCTAATTGCTTAGTACACAATAGTCTCCACTTTGACGATAAAAACTGTCAAGTGTCAACTATACTTGTTCTATAACTATGTTAAAAATGTTTAACTACACAGCTTGCATGGGTGCATTGACATATTTTATTGTCCAACACGTTTTTTAGACAGTGATGTATGGATATATATATATATATATATATATATATATATATATATATATATATATATATATATAGTTAGTGATAAACAGATAGTACACCTGTACAGTGTACAGGCTGTACTGCTATACATGACCAGTCAATTGAATTATAACAAGAAAAATAAAATATTATATAAAATATTATATAGCTCATAAGTCATAAGATGATATTCTTAACGCCTTGGTTTTGCCAATGACCATTGTCTTAGTACATCGCGCATGTCCAAAACATCTGTCAAATCCTTTTCACAGTTCAGTAGCATCAAATTGTCCAGCCTCTTGTCTCCCATTGTTGACCGGTAAACGCTCTTCACGAACTTCAGGTGACTGAAAGTCCTCTCATATTTTGCCACTGAAATTGGGGCTGTCAGCATCAACTGATATGCTTTCCACGTTAAAGGAAGTGTTTTTCTTTGCTGATATGCAAACTGGATGACTTCTTCTGCATTGTCACTCTTTAATTCTGTCTTGTTGTCAACTATGATCTTCAAGACTTCGAGTTCCGCTGCTAAAACGTCAGCATCTAAATCTTTCAGGAACATTTCTGTTAGCTTCTGTATGTCTTCAGATGACGGCGCTTGCAAGGGAATCTGCAGGGTGCGTGCCACAGGAGCAATTATGTCCAATGTTGGTTGCATCTTGTCCCGAAATTGCGTTATAAGAGTATCCAAGACGCACTTGAACTCCTTCCTGTAATACTGACAAAAATTGAGAACAGCTGCATTTTGTGGATTGTCGTCATATCGCATTGGTGCACGTCTTACTCTGTGACGTCTTGCAAACTCCTCTTCAGCATCGATACTGAATGATTCCTTTGAATATAACACAGCTGCTGCTATCATGGAATCGATCTCTTCCTCTTTATTATTTATCCTTTCCAGAGACTTTATGGTGCTTTTTGTCAGCTCCAAAGCATCCATGATGTTAAGTTCTTCCTTCTGAAGTTCCTCACTCAAGAACTTCGTCTTTAGCATGATGTTCTTCATAAACATCAGACGGACGATGAAGTCAAAGTTCTTCACCCTTTTCAACAAGCCTGATACTGTTGCTTTGACCTTTGTTTCCACTGGCGCTGCCAAAACTTCCTCTAGGGATCAACAATAGCTTCAAGAGATATCCACACCGCCTTGATCGATTCTGCCCTTGCCGTCCATCTTGTCTTGGAGAGATTCCTGAGTTGGATACAGTTCTCAATTGGTTTCAAATGCTTAGCTAATACAGCATGGCGCTTTGTACTTCCTGAGAAAAACACATAGAGTTCTTGGAGGATGTTGAAGAGTTCTTGAATAATATGGCTACTTTCACATGCGTGCTCAACCACGGTGTTGGTTCTATGGGCTTGACAAGGAATGTACGGAACCTTCCTGTCCAGCTTCTTCTCAAATTCTGCTTGCGCTCCATTGTGCTTTCCTGACATGTTGGAGGCGAAATCATAGGATTGGAATAGCAGATCTGAAGTCTACAAACCGCTGTCTTCTAAGGACTTTATAATATCACTGGCTTGTCCAATTCCTGTCTTATCGGTTGTTTCTTTAACTTCAAGGAGGCGTTCTTTAATTGTAAACGCTGTGCCATCTTCTTTCACATATCTGACAGCAACAGCTAAACGATCCTTGTTGGATGTGTCAGGCGTTGTATCCGCCATAACGGAAAACATCTTGGAATCATGTACTTCTTCTTTCACCCTGCATCGGATATTATTTGCCAAAATATCAATCATCTCGTTTTGAGAATCGTGACTCATGTAAGTCACATGGTATGATCGCAAGCGAGCATCGTTGAGCCACTGATTCATTCTTGGACAATGCCTGGATAACAGTTGGACAATCTGGTAAAAGTTTCCATCGTCTTCACCATGACCATGTGCTGAGTTGGTTTATCTTCCTCGGAAAGCTATTCCTTGTCGGGCGAGTGTCCGTGCAACGTCCAGCAGCATAAATACAGCATCCTTGTTTGTCAAATGGTTTTTCTCGGCTTGAATGACATTGGCACGTTTCTCTTTATCAAGTAGCAAGTCCACGTTTGACGACTCTTGACAAAAGGCATAGAAATCTGTCAATGCGGCCTTGTGGCTTTTCGATCCGAAATGCTCTGCTAGTCTTCCTTTCTTCTTTGCTCCTCGACTTGCCATCTTGTGCCACTGTCGGACACCATCTGTAGACCATGCATTGTCGGCTTGCTCTCTTCCAGGTCCGCTTGGAAACAAGGAGCAAACATAACAGTATGCAGCATCCTTTGAAATGCTGTACTCGATATGGGGATAGGCAGTGTACCACCCGCATGAAAAGCGACATTGCTTTCTCTGAGGAATATCCTTGTTCTGTGGGAAAACAGTTAACTTTGGCTGGTGTGGTCCCAATTTGATGATGTACTTTTTTTCAATGTGAGTTTTGACTTTGCATCTCTCGCATGGGTCATGGGAGGGTATTGATTGAATACTTGCGTCATTATCTGCCGCTGACTCTCTCTCACTTTCTTTTATTTTCTTCAATAAAACGTTACTCATCTTGTTGACTCTGTGCGCATGTTCGTATATCTTTCGGGTTAGTTCCACAGCATTTGTCAAAAATGTTTCTACCAATGGACAATTATCGCCTTTAACTTCTTCTACTAAGTCTGATGCCTGTCTTAGGTCTTTGACAAGGTAAGACAGTTCTCCAGCACATGTCATCCAATCAACGTGTCCATTTTCTGTGACAGACTCTGCATCAGACTCATTTTCTGAAGAGGTAGCACTGCAAGTCACTGATGCGATTGACGTTTCAATGGATGGCGGCTCAGCGTCTGATAGTATAGCGCCACCCGCTAAATCAGATCCAATTTCGGTCAGCAAAATTGTTGGGGAAGATATAGCATCAGACGACCCGGTTGCTTCATTAATATAGGGTATTTCTGCTAGAAGTGGCGGTACACTGGATGGTTCATTATCAGGTTGCGTTCTGGAAATATTACTATTATCGTTTTGTTCACTTGTACTTGTAGCGCAGGATGGTAATGGTAACGTACTGCTTGGATGTTTACATTTAATACAAGCTTTCTTCGCTGCTTCAAATGGATTTTGTGGTGCATTGGCAACCTTGTATGGAATAAATTTATGTTGTTTTACCATAGCATTATGGAACGTTCTGTTATGTGTGGTGCGATAGTCGTCATCAAACTGGCTATGGCATATTAAGCATTCCAATTTAACTCTCTTCCGTTTCCGAGACTTATTCGGTTCTTTTTGTGGTTGTTCCATCACGGCAATGGCATCACCCAAAGACGTTCCGGTACGGGTGAATATGGCGTCTATACCAAAAAGGTACGACGTGTTAGTGCAAAATAACATTATAAAGTTGCGCATAGACCGCAAACAATATGATTCCTTTTCTCTTTGGCTCTTTTTATTCTAGAGTACAACTGTACAAGAGGGTTAGAGGGCGCCTTATTCGTCGAAACGCCGGATTATGCGTCTGGTACGTTATCTATATAATATAAACAGGCGACAAACAATGAATTCGGAACAACGCGACGCATTGCACTCCTAGCCAGGCTTTCCGAAACATAGTCACAAAGACAAACGATCTTCCGTAATTCTTCTTCAACGATGCACTATGAAGGATTGTCCGTCTATATAGATGCATAACGCGTCTATTGCCATTTCCGGATTTCCCGTCTTTAAACTAGCGTCTGTCGACTGTCGGCTGAGATACGTTTAATAAAACCCGTAACACATATAAAGTGAGTAATATACTCGGCCTAACGATCAATTAAAAAGTCGGTTCATTCATTGCATTAACCCTCTTGACCAATTGACTGTTGAACCTCTGTAGTCTACTGTTTATTTCTAGGTTTTCTCGGTTGCGGATGTAAAGCCTAAACCAAGGAATTATTTAAACACTCAACGAGTCAGTAAATTTAGTATTCCTAGACACTAGACAGGTAGATTCATAGACTCGTAGACGTAGTACGCTTACCCGGTTATCTTATTACAAAAAAACGTTAAACAGTTTACCTTTTGAGTTTTGAATTCAGTTTACACAACGAAGCAGCCCCAGTGAATAATTATACCAATGTTCACGGTAAACTTCGTTTACCTTCCTTAGTACTCAAGCCCCTCACGCAAACCCAAGTCTGCAGACATGACCGCTGACCAAAATCCAACTCCAGTCTATTAGTCTGTTTTGAATTACGGATTTACTCATTTACCGGATAGAGCATATTTTAAAGATATGTATTCGTCTGACTTTCTCAAGTTCTAAGTTTTATATTTGAATTCACACTTGGTTTTTATTCAAATAATTCAATTCGATAATTCGGTTCATATCCAAACAGCTCACTTTTTGCCGACTGAGGGCAACAATTTGCCGACTCGTTGATGAGTGGGGGGGTGTTCCACCCCCCCCCCCCCCCCACACCCCCCCTCTAGCGCCGCCACTGTGCATACACTGCAAGTTATCTTAATTTCCCAGGTGTATAAGGCCGTGTTTTTTTACGCACCCGCGGCTCAAGTGTTTAGGGCTTTCAAACTACTACAATAGGTTGTTTGAAAAGAATGCTAATTCATTTTCTAAGGGTTCGAATTTTTTTGATACACACTGTATAAAGAACGAGGACGGCATTGAGATTGCCCTGGGACTAAAAATTACTCGTTCTCTTTGTTTTGAAAAAATAATTCTTTTGTTTAGGTTGGCGTCGCAGATCTTAAGGTCTAAGACCCGGTCTCGAATTAATAACGGTTCCGCCTGTTTACACGGCGAAATAGGACGAATTCAAGACAGGTCTCGAATTAGTACGGTTCCGCCTGTTTACACGGCGAAATAGGACGAATTCAAGACAGGTCTCGAATTCGTACGGTTCCGCCTGTTTACACGGAAGAAAAATTCGGAACCGGTCTCGAATTATGGTACGGTTCCGCCTGTTTACACGGCGAAATAGGACGAATTCAAGACAGGTCTCGAATTAGTACGGTACCGTGTAAACGTATAGCCTAAAGGTGCTGTTACATGCACGATGCGATTTTTCTTGCAACTTGCAACAAATCACTGAATGTTGTAAGTTGCATAAAAAATCGCACCGTGTAACACCCCGTAGCAACTTGCGATTTTGTCATTTTCTACTTTTTACTGCAAATTACAACAAAACTCGCAAGTTGCTGAACGTGACCCTTCCTGCAACTTGCGATTTTTTTCCATATGTAAGTTTGTTGCAAGTTGCAAGAAAAATCGCATCGTGTAACAGGTCAGCACCTTAAGAAGAACAAGTTTCAACCCTGAGTACTATTAGTGTATATATTGTGAAGTTTGCTCTTCTAGGTAGTGGTAGTAGGGATTTAACTAAACACAAGGTCTACGGCAACGTTGGTTAAACAATAGAATTTGATGTCAAAACAACAAAGAACTTTCGCAAATGACGATTCTATTAAAGAGTATTTTCATAACGTTGTACATGACTCTACAGGTTCCCTTTTAACCCCTTCAATGTTGTCTGGCGTTAGACAGAGTGAAATACTAAAGTCTGATCTGCTTCCTTCGACAACGAACGATACGGTAGGCAAAGAATTGAAGGCAACGCGAATTGAGTCACTAACATTGATTGAACTAGTCTTTTCCTTTGAGAATCCCACAAAGCAACGAGTGCCATATGGTTTATCTTGAAATTTGAATGTATAAATATCTCTATTACCAGTTGAAATAATACTGTAACCATGAATTTATGTTTGCAGGATGGATCTTATTTGGCCGAACTTCTTCTCGCAAAAGGATACATGGTAGGTATAGTTTAAAAATAATTCAAAAAGAAAAGGTTGAGTGACATAATCACAACGTGGCAAGAATGAAAATTCATTCATTCATAACATTCATTCATAGATTGAGTGATTTATTCATTGATTTTATCTATAACAGGTCCATGGGATTATCAGAAGGTCTAGTTCGTTCAATTTAGGTAGATTACTTCATTTATTTGACGATCCGAAATCTCACAGACATGAACGTAAGTGGTTAATATAACAATAGATTACTATTATAATAATTGTAGTGGGCATTTAGAAGAAAATCAAAGACAGTATACGGTAAACAGTATCTTGAACAGTGCTACCTTCCCGTCGGCGTGTATTTCATTGCAATAAATATTTACATAACTCATGACTTCCCAATAAAGGTCTGAAAATATCCCAAGATTCCCTATTTTTTACCAAAAAATTCCAAGATTCACAGTTTTATTTACTGACTAGTTCCCAGGTCTCTATCGCCGTTTGACATATATAGCAATCTGAGCCCACTGTATCAGTGATACTTCATTTGGATGGTAATAAGTCCATGTCCAATATGCACGAATTTATTGGTTAGGTTTAGGGGGTGTGTTGGGGTCAGGCTTTCATGAAGTACCCAGGTTATTTTGGACATGAACTTACAACCATTTGGATAGAGTATTTCATCTTGTCTAAATCAAACGAATACATAAAGAACGTAGGGGCTATGATCTAATGATCAATTAAATTAAAAAAATAATAATTAACATTGAAATCAGCTTTTTAAAACCGAAACTGTTTGCGCTGGAAAAATCCCAAGAAAAATCCCAAGTTGAATCCCTGAGAAAAAAATCCCAAAAAAATCCCAACTCCTTCAAAAAATCCCAAGATCTTGGGATAAAATCCCAAGGTTGGCAACACTGTAACTTACATGTAACTTGGCAGAAAAACGCAACATTTGTCATCAAAACAATCTTTACTTCAAAGTATTGACAAGAAAAGTATACAATTCCATAAACAACAAACCAATAGTGATTTAGAACTGTTAAAACTGATAGGCTCAGATCAGCGGGCCCGATCGTGGTGTGTTAACTGTGTTTAGGAAAATAATACCAAGGGATGAAACACGGATTCTTCCTTGTTTTGAACATCGTTTTAAGCGCCTATAGGTATTAAAAATGTAAGACAATTGAGCGAAGTAGTTGTGAAAATGATTCAATTATCAAAATATAAATCAAAATGATGCAAAATCCCAACTTTTAGCCGTGATTTTGCAGCTAAATTACATATCATATTTTGAGATGTGTTCCGCAAGTAGCTAGGACACTACATCATCCTTGACACTTCGGATAGCTACGACATCCTACGATAAGCTTTTCGGATAAAGCGTGAAGTCTCAGGATTATTGATTTATTGCACATTCATCTGACTCTGAGTTTCAGTAGGTTTCAGTATTCGAACGGTGGCTCACGACGTCACGATACGATATGTCCTGGCTACTTGCGGAACATTCCGCGTTGAACGTTTGGTCACTTCCCTCCCCCCTTTCCCCGTGTTTAAATGTGTTTTCCTTTTTTCCGCCTTTTTCCCCGCTTCCGCTAACCGTTTTTCGTTTTTTTTAAATCCCCTGCCACAGTTCCCCGCGCGTCTTTCGAGTCCGCCACAAGTGTGTTCAAGCCAATCTCGTTCCCAGAGGCCAGCGTGAGAAGGCTCTGGGAACGAGATTGTGTTCAGGCCTGCCGAATTATCCATTTAAGCCCACAAAATACACCACAAGGCCCGATAAAATAATTTGAAAGAGCTATACCTAGAGTGAGGCGACGAGACAACCACCATTAGATAGAGCTCGATTAAACGAATGATTTTCGGGTTGTGGTTAGGTTTAGGGTCAAGTTTAGAGGTGGGGGTCGGAGTTGGGGGTTGGGATTTCATTTCTTTAATATTCAGGATTATCCTGAATTCTAGATGAGAGGATATACTGGGAGAAACGGGCAGTGGCGGAGCCAGGGGGGGAGCTGTGGGAGCCGCGGCTCCCCCCTTTAGATATAAAACAACAGACATATAACTACAAAACTGATGCAATATGAATTATCTCAGGAAATAAACTGTAAATAGTGTATTCAGTCTACAGAGTGTATGCATTTTGAGTATCTCTGAGACGTTTGCGTGTTTTGAGTATTATATATAACGTTTTTTAACCTTTAGAGTCTGTAAAATCTTCCTCCAAAAGCCAGGAAATGGCATTTCAGCGACTCTTGATTTCAAAATTTCCTGGGAGAGCATGCCCCGGGACCCTCCTAAAAATTTATTCTGATTTCAGCTCCCCCCTTTCAAAATCCTGGCTACGCCCCCTGGAAACGAGGAGGAATGGGAACTAATGGGAAGGAATAGAAGGAATTGTGAAGGAATGAGTGAACTTTTTATGTTTTTTCATTCAACTTCATTGGCTACCTGTAAAAGAACGGATCTCCTATAAAATACTTTTGCTGACTTTCAAAGCTCCAAACGGCATGGCTCCTCGATGCATTTCTGACTTTTTGGATATATACATACCTGTGAGGACTTTACGTTCTTCGAATAAGAACTTCCTAAAAGTACCACGCTATCGGTTAAAAACGTATAGAAGCCGTGCGTTTAAAATCACAGCTCCTATTCTTTGGAACTTGCTTCCTGTGGATTATAAGACAGTCAGCCTCACTCTCACATTTTAAGACTAATGTGAAAACATTTCTTTTTAAGCAAGCTTTTAGATGAACTTTTGTTAAACTTTTAGTTGAACCTTTAGTTGAACTTTAGTTTAGTTGATTTTATTATTAATTTTTATTTTATAGTTATTAAGTTACTTTCTAGAATGTGAAGCGCTTTGGACTATACGAAATAGCGCTATATAAATTGTATTATTATTATTATTCATTACTTTAGGTCTGGAGTTACACTATGGTGATTTGACTGACAGTACAAATCTAGTAAAAATTATATCTGAGGTAAATTGTCAACAATTATTATTATTATTATTATTATTATTATTATTATTATTATTATTATTATTATTATTATTATTATTTCTAATTTATTATCATTATTTACAATGTTCTAAATTTTGACAGGTTCAGCCACATGAGATTTACAACTTAGGTGCAATGAGTCACGTAAAGGTAAGCGTTTTTTTAAGCGGAAACGAGGTTTTATCTATTTATCATTTGAAATCATGGTTTTATCTATTTATCATTTATTATACGGCTGGGTTCGTTATTGGCCGTTCGGTTCGTACGCAAAACGATGCATGCTGATTGGTGTCCGAGCGGTCGGGATCCCACGATATGACCCAAGTGGTCAATACGCTTTTTTCTCGGACCGGTAAGTTTTGGCGGGAAAACGTCTGACTTGTTTTGAATACAAATAAAAGAGAACGAGTATCTCTATTCAGATTTCTGAACAATAAAATGTTCTGGTTTTCTTTAACACTTTGAAGCCTGACGATGAGTCTTTAGTATCTTAGTTCTGGACGATTTCATTCAGCACTGGGAGAGGTCCAGGCCTCAAAGTGTTAAAGCTGTTTACCTAAAAACACGACAAATAAAAGCCGAACTGGTGTAAACAAGAAGCGACACGAAAAAGGCAAGCTAACAGGTAGCTACGGTGTACCGTAACGGCAAATTCCGACGACAAAAACAACGTTCAAAACTATTCTAAAGAATGTAATGAACCCAAAGCCATATAAATTAAATTAAATGATAACTTCGTTTGCTCAGTCTGTACTAGTCTCCTACGCAGCCTGTTCGCGGGTGCGAATACCTCGCACCCGCGAACAGGCTGCGTAGGGGACTAGGTCTGTACCGGAAAGTATTTGCCCTCGGTTTTATCGCACAAACCACGTTTCTTTTGTCACTCGGTCTGTATCATCGTTACATTAATCACCAATTCACCATGCATGATCACGAAAACCTGATCCTCAGTCTCCCATTTCTGTACCGACTTTGCTTAATAATTCTTTATTATAGTAATTCAACTATTCTTTTCTTTTCTTTTATTTCAAGAGTGTATAAGTTCTTAGTAGTGTGATGATAATTTTGTCGTACGTTTATGTTTATAAATGTAATATTGGGAAATATTGGACCTTTTCACCAATAACGGCGCCATCTTGAATTCGCAATGCATTGTGGTCTATCCATGGCAATAAGCTTAATTAAAAAGGTGATTGCGTAGCGTGGAGACACAATGAGGTAATTTTTTCTTTATAAACACTTTCGTGGCAACAATGTCTAAATATAATCGTTGTCATATTGGTAAAAGCAACAATTTCGGACGTATACGGATAGATTCATGACAAATGTATCCTTATACGTCCAAACATTATTACTTTTACTAATATTACAACGTTCATATTTAGACATTGCTGCCACGAAAGTATTTATAAAGAAAAATTTTATCGCACTGTGTCTCAACACTACGCAATTGCCCTTTTAATTGAGCTTATATATTACTCTGGATAAACCACAATGGATTGCGGATTGAAGATGGCGCCGCTATTGGTGCCAAAGGTACATTACCAGAAAAATACTTTTTTAAAAAACACATTAGGTATCGTTTGAAATAGCGGACTACACTGCTGAAGTGGATGCTTTAGGAACTTTAAGGATTTTAGATGCTATCAAAACATGCAATATGGAGAACAAAGTTCGCTTTTATCAGGTTAGTCTTCTCAATTATATGCTATCGAAATGCTACAAATACAATAGAATACAATAGAAATGCAATAGAATAGAATACAAGAGAATACAAGAGAACAGTCTACAAGAGAATAGAATAGAATAGAATAGAATAGAATAGAATAGAATAGAATGGAATGGAATGGAATGGAATGGAATGGAATGGAATGGAATGGAATGGAATGGAATGGAATGGAATGGAATGGAATGGAATGGAATGGAATGGAATGGAATGGAATGGAATGGAATGGAATGGAATGGAATGGAATGGAATGGAATGGAATGGAATGGAATGGAATGGAATGGAATGGAATGGAATGGAATGGAATGGAATGGAATGGAATGGAATGGAATGGAATGGAATGGAATGGAATGGAATGGAATGGAATGGAATGGAATGGAATGGAATGGAATGGAATGGAATGGAATGGAATGGAATGGAATGGAATGGATTGGATTGGATTGGAATGCAATGGAATGCAATGGAATGCAATGCAATGCAATGGAATGCAATGGAATATAGAATACAATAAAACACAATCGAGCACAAATCAGATACAATAGAATACAATAGAAGGCAAAAGAACGCAATAGAAGGCAATAAAACACAATTGAACACAAGAGAACATAATAGAAGGCAATAGAACACAGTAGAACACAGTAGAGCACAGTAGAGTACAATATAGAACACAATATTGGCACATAGAACACTATAGAATGCGATTGAACACTATAGGACGCCATCAAATGCGATTGAATGCACATAAACTTCCGAAATTTTCCAACTCACTCTCATCTTTGCATCAGCCATCATATAAACACTTGTGGTCATTTTCTATTTTATAACTACATATTGTGATTAGATTATTGATATTTTACGTTCACCTACTTAACCATAGGCGTCAACGAGTGAGATGTATGGCAAGGTTCAGGAAACACCACAAACAGAAAAGACTCCATTTTATCCCAGATCACCATATGGTTAGAGATTAATAAGTTTATTTAGAATTGTATAACTTGTATTTTACTTTTTTGTTGCTGTTACTGTTGCTGTTGCTGTTGCTGTTGCTGTTGCTGTTGCTGTTGCTGTTGCTGTTGCTGTTACTGTTGTTGTTGTTGCTTCTTTTGTTGCTGTTGTTGCTGGTACTGTTGCTGGTACTGTTTCTGGTACTGTTGTTGCTGGTACTGTTGCTGTTGCTGTTACTGTTGCTGGTACTGTTGTTGCTGGTAGTGTTGCTGGTACTGCTGTTGCTGGTACTGTTGTTGTTGTTACTGCTGTTTCTGGTACTGTTGTTGCTGGTACTGTTACTGGTACTGTTGCTGGTACTGTTGTTGCTGGTACTGTTGCTGTTGCTGTTACTGTTGCTGGTACTGTTGTTGCTGGTAGTGTTGCTGGTACTGCTGTTGCTGGTACTGTTGTTGTTGTTACTGCTGTTTCTGGTACTGTTGTTGCTGTTACTGTTGTTGCTGGTACTGCTACTGTTACTGTTGTTGCTGTTACTGTTGTTAAATACTGTTACCGTTGCTGGTACTGTTGCTGTTGCTGGTACCGTTGTTGCTGGTAATGTTACCGTTGCTGGTACTGTTGTTGCTGGTACTGATGCTGTTGTTGTTGCTGTTGTTGCTGGTACTGTTGCTGGTACTGTTGTTGCTGGTACTGTTGCTGTTGTTGTTGTTGCTGTTGTTGATGGTACTGTTGCTGTTGTTGCTATTACTGTTGTTGCTGGTACTGTTACTGTTGCTGGTACTGTTGCTGCTTTTGCTGTTGTTGTTCCTGTTACTGTTGTTGCTGGAACTGTTGCTAGTACTGTTGCTGTTGTTGCTGTTACGGTTGTTGTTGGTACTGTTGCTGTTGCTGTTGCTAGTACTGTTGCTAGTACTGTTGCTGGTACTGTTGCTGGTACTGTTGCTGTTGCTGTTGCTAGTACTGTTGCTGGTACTGATTGCTGGTACTGTTGCTGGTACTGTTGCTGTTGCTGTTGCTGTTGCTGTTGCTAGTACTGTTGCTGTTGCTGTTGCTAGTACTGTTGCTGGTACTGATTGCTAGTACTGTTGCTGGTACTGTTGCTGTTGCTGTTGCTGTTGCTAGTACTGTTGCTAGTACTGTTGCTGGTACTCTTGCTGGTACTCTTGCTGTTGCTAGTACTGTTGCTGGTACTGATGCTGTTGCTGTTGCTGGTACTCTTGCTGTTGCTAGTACTGTTGCTGGTACTGTTGCTGGTACTGTTGCTGGTACTGTTGCTGGTACTCTTGCTGTTGCTAGTACTGTTGCTGATACTATTGCTGGTACTGTTGCTGTTGCTGTTGCTGTTGCTGTTGCTAGTACTGTTGCTAGTACTGTTGCTGGTACTCTTGCTGGTACTCTTGCTGTTGCTAGTACTGTTGCTGGTACTGAGGCTGTTGCTGTTGCTGGTACTCTTGCTGTTGCTAGTACTGTTGCTGGTACTGTTGCTGGTACTCTTGCTGTTGCTAGTACTGTTGCTGTTGCTGTTGCTGGTACTGTTAAGGTGAGGTAATACGGGCAACATTTTTCTTCTACTTGCAATGCAACTTTGTTGCGGATCGGAAGCTAAGTAATAAATAACAAACGTGGTGTTACCACAAATTTTTATATTTTTTTTGCTTACGATTTGTCTATTTTCTTTCCTCGTGTCAACATACACTATTGATGAAACAAAACGATGCATATGTTATTTTGATTTAAATTTTAGGCTGTGCCAAGTTGTATGCATATTGGATCACCATAAACTTTAGAGAAGCATACAATATTTTTGCCTGTAATGGAATCTTATTTAACCATGAAAGTCCAAGAAGAGGTGAGGCAAGATGTACAGTAATCGCTTTAGTGAGTTTGAGCAAGACAACGAAGTACGAAGACGAGGACGTATTTTGGCCGCGATAGACTGGGGATAGCCGTTGTCCTCCTACTACACGCGTAAAAACACACAACTTGTTCACGGTTGTCAACAGGCGTGAACAATGTTGTGCTGCTCGCCGTGAACAATGTTGTGCTGCTGGCCGTGAACAATGTTGTGCTGCTCACCGTGAATAATGTTGTGCTGCTCGCCGTGAACAATATTGTGCTGCTCGCCGTGAACAATGTTGTGCTGCTCGCCGTGAACAAGTTGTCAACAAGTTGTTCACTGATGGTTCGAACAACTTGTTCACGGATAAATCAACAGTCATGAACAAGTTGTTCCAACAGCACATTTTTTATAGCCAACAACGTTGTTCGCACATGATACAACATGTAATAACAACGATGAACAACAATGTTACAACAATGGTGAACATGGTTGATGTATCAACACGTTCTTCGGTTGTTACAACATGCGTGAACAACGGTTGTTGTTTCCTCAAGCAGTAACAACTTGTTGTAACAATGATGAACAATGTTGTTCATTTATCAATGTTGTTGACATATGTCAACAAGTTGTTACAGCATTGTTCAGGCAACAATGCTGTAACAACTTGCGAGATTTTTACGCGTGTAGTCCCGGCGCGAAATTTGTATTAAGCTGTGTTTATTGCTGGTGGCGGCGAACGAGAAAAATAAACATGAGCTGACTACGAAAAGTTTCTTTTAGTGAATGTTTGCTAAAGATGTCTTAGAGCAGGAAGATGTCATGTTTCTTCATGGTTTAAGCATCTCCACTGACGGAATTTATATTCCCTGGCCTACAAGCATTATCCCAAATTTAACGTAAACGATCTAACCTCTCACAGATGAATGTTTTGCGAGATTTCGCTTTGAAAAAGACTATTAGACCATCCTGTGCCAGGTTGCGATCATGTATTTGAAAATTATCAAAAATAATGTACACAATTAAAGATATCTTGCTTTGCTTTCCGAACTATCTTTGGACTTCGTTCTCACCACAATGAACTTTGTCCATATCTTCGTTCTCAACGAAGGCCACGCAACGAAGACGTCTTCGTACTTCGTTGTCTTGCTGAAACTCGCTATTATTGTTGCTACAGACCACCATGTGGGACGTGCGTGTACCATTTATCTATAAACAACAAGCAAAAGACAGACAAACAAACAAACAAACAAACAAACAAACAAACAAACAAACAAACAAACAAACAAACGAACGAACGAACGAACGAACGAACGAACGAACGAACGAACGAACGAACGAACGAACGAACGAACGAACGAACGAACGAACGAACGAACGAACGAACGAACGAACGAACGAACGAACGAACGAACGAACGAACGAACGAACGAACGAACGAACGAACGAACGAACGAACGAACGAACGAACGAACGAACGAACGAACGAACGAACGAACGAACGAACGAACGAACGAACGAACGAACGAACGAACGAACGAACGAACGAACGAACGAACGAACGAACGAACGAACGAACGAACGAACGAACGAACGAACGAACGAACGAACGAACGAACGAACGAACGAACGAACGAACGAACGAACGAACGAACGAACGAACGAACGAACGAACGAACGAACGAACGAACGAACGAACGAACGAACGAACGAACGAACGAACGAACGAACGAACGAACGAACGAACGAACGAACGAACGAACGAACGAACGAACGAACGAACGAACGAACGAACGAACATGTATACATACATATATACACGCAAACAGATAAAAACATAAGCAAACATAGAGGCAAGCACAAAACCCAATTACAACAAGTAAGCAACAAATTTAAAACACTAGCACTATAGTTTCATAATGGTCATATCATTTACACTAAACTCAGAATAAACTAAACTCTTCTACATCTCAGTCAGTGGCAGCAACCTGATAGAAACAGAGTCGACGTCGTTATTGTAATTGCGATTTGTTTTTATAGGTGAGACATTTGTAACAAGAAAAGTCACTCGAACTGTCGCCAAGATAAAGCTTGGATTGCAACAGGAGGTAAATGGAAGGGGAAGGGAAGTGAAAGGATGGAAGGGAAGGGAAGGGAAGGGAAGCGAAGGGAAGCGAAGTGAAGGGAAAGGAAAGGGAAGGGAAGTAAGGTCAGTTTCTAATAACCCAACAGAGTCTTAAGAGAGAGAGAGAGAGAGAGAGAGAGAGAGAGAGAGAGAGAGAGAGAGAGAGAGAGAGAGAGAGAGAGAGAGAGAGAGAGAGAGAGAGAGAGAGAGAGAGAGAGAGAGAGAGAGAGAGAGAGAGATGATGATGATGATGATGAATCTTTATTTCTTCTCGGGGAATCATCAGTTATAAAAAACTGCTTTACATGAAAGCCGAGATCTCTAAAAATGACTAACTACATTAAAAAATTACATAATTAATTACATTAAAAACTACACTAGCTAATAACATTAAAATTGGAACTATAAAATACGTATATAATATTATTACATTTATTTACAAATAATTATCGATTATTTCACGTTTAAAAGTACTAAAATTATTTTGTGATCTGATATCAGGTGGGAGATTATTCCATAATTTGGCGCCCGCGTACTGGAAACTCTTCTTAAGGTATTCGGTTCGTGGTTTCGGAAGAACTAAACAGTTATCTCTATTTCTCAGATCATATGCATTATTCACAGTAGACTTCGTAAAACACTCCATCAAGTAACTGGGTGCGTTACCATGGAATATTTTAAACATCATTTTAGCCTTGTGAATATATCGCCTCTCAGCCAATGTTTTCCATCCTAATTGTTGAAGAATGTCATTGGATCTGACTTCATAACTTTGACAGGTGATAACACGAGCAGCACGATTTTGTAATTTTTGCAATCTCTCACCTGTTGTTAAAGGCATATTATCCCAAACAATGTCACAATAATCAAAAAGCGGTTGGATTAAAGACTTGTACATTATTATGGCAGTTTGTACAGGCACAAACTGTCTTACTTGACGTAGTCCCCCAATTGCTTTTGTTATTTTTTTTGACATTTCATTTATTTGGTCATGCCAAGACAACCTTTCATCAATGTAGATACCTAGGGATTTTGATGCCTTGACCCTTTTAATACGTTTCTTGTCTAAAAGTATCGGTGTGTCTTCTCTAATCTTACTTAAGTTATGATCCGATCCAATGAACATCTGTTCTGTTTTGGTGACATTTAAACTGAGTTTGTTAGCGATTAGCCATTCCTTAATATTTTGTAAGTCAGCTTCAGCAGAATTGGTTATTTCTACAATTGACGAACCCGTTGTTGTTATGTTAGTGTCATCGGCATACAATCTAGCATTAGAATGCTCTAAACAACAAGGGAGATCATTTATGTAGATTAAAAACAATAATAATAAGAGAGAGGGAGGGGGAGAGAGAGAGAGAGAGAGAGAGAGAGAGAGAGAGAGAGAGAGAGAGAGAGAGAGAGAGAGAGAGAGAGATATTCTAAATAGTAGTCTTAGCCTGCATAGTGGCGCTTGGGGGGCCCCAACAGAGACATTTGCCCAGTTTTCGACGTTTGCTTAATTTTTTTCATGACACTCCACGTTCACATGTCTTCATTCAAAATGATACACTGTTCTGAACTTTTTTTCATTTTGCTTCTTCTGCATGTTGTAGCTTCACATTGGAAACCTGAATGCTGTGAGAGACTGGGGACACGCAAAAGATTTTGTCGAGGTGAAATGACTATTTGCTATACTAACTTTTTGCAGCTTAAAGGGTCTTACAGTTTAAATAAAGTTATTATTATTATTATTACTATTGTTGTTGTTTTGTTAGGCTATGTGGTTGATGTTGCAAAATGACAAGCCTGGTGATTACGTTGTCGCCACAAATGAAGTTCACACAGTGCGAGAATTGATTGAAGTTTGTTTTGACCGTATTGGAAAAGCTATAAGGTAGGTTTGCTTCTTCACGCGCGTTTGGTTTCTGATTGAATTATTTTATTTTATTTTATTTTATTTTATTTTATTATATGGGACAAGTTAAAGTGCCTATAGGGAACGAATATTAACTCTATCTTCATTTGAAAGAATACTTAAAGTGCCCATGAAGCGAAAATTATCATTGTCTTAAATGAAAGAACTCTTAAAACTACAACGTAACATCTTTTGCAGATCTTCGTTTCCGTCCTTCGCTGTTGGGATATTTCAGTTTCTTTGATATGCAAATTAAACACTTTGACATCACACGTGTATAATGAGTTATCGGAGAAAGTGCTATATCTTTGCTATTATCAAATGGAATTATATATAAATTATATTATATATTATCAAATCAGCCGATCCTGTGCGTCTATTTCGCATACAGCATTAGACATACAGATTTTTAATTGATTTCGTTTGATAATAGCAAAAATACCGAACCTTCTCTGATAACTCATTATACACGTCTGACGTCAAAGTGTTTAATTTGCATATCAAAAAAAAGAAGAAATATCTCAACAACGAGGCACGGAAACGAAGATCTGCAAAAAATGTTACTTTGTCGTTTTGAGAGTTCTTTCATTTAAGACAATAATAATTTTCGCTTCATAGGCACTTAAAAATGACAAAGTAACATCTTTTGCAGTTTTTCGTTTCCTTGCTTAATTAACTGTGCGTATCTACATTTTTGTGGGGTGTTTTTTCCTCCAAAGATGGGAAGGTAAAGGACTAGACGAAGTTGGCAAAGAACAAGACACTGGAATTGTTCGAGTGCGTGTCAAAGAGAAGTTCTTCAGACCTTCTGAAGTCGTAAGTTGAAATGTTGAGTTATGAATTGAAATTAAGGAAATACCAATCTTATAGACCATAATTTAAAAAACCTTACCTTTATAGGTGATATATAGGTTTTAGATTTTATTTTTTTTCATACTCTGACTTGGAAAATTAACTAAGCTCTCTCTCTCTATTAAGCCCCTCTCTTCATAGCCTAAGATTATAATCCCTCCGGGCGAAATCTTTGTAGCTCTGCAGAAGCAGTGGCGGATTACCAATTTCGGGGCCTGTAGGCTAAATAAAATTCATGGGCCTTTATGACGATATTTTCCGGACAACAACAACAACAACAACAACAACAACAACAACAACAACAACAACAACAACAACAACAACAACAACAACAACAACAACAACAACAACAACAACAACAACAACAACAACAACAACAACAACAACAACAACAACAACAACAACAACAACAACAACAACAACAACAACAACAACAACAACAACAACAACAACAACAACAACAACAACAACAACAACAACAACAACAACAACAACAACAACAACAACAACAACAACAACAACAACAACAACAACAACAACAACAACAGTAACAACAGCAGCGTGCAACAACAGCAACAACAACAACAACAACAACAGCAGCATCAGCATGCAACAACAGCAGCAACAACAACAACAACAAACAAAATAATAGTAGTTGTATTATTTTAATAATAGCGATAATTTTTTAACATCTTAAATCTTGTTAGGAATCTTTACGAGGTGATCCACAAAAAGCCTGTAAGGAATTGGGTTGGAAGCCAAAAATAACTTTTTCTGTAAGTATTGCTATAGATTTGGTGTTGAAGTCGACAATGGGTTGGGATAGGGTATAAGCATGGAAAGTAAAAAGACTGGATACGAAACTTGATGGCGTGAGTGGTTGAAATTGACAAGCTTAAAACACCTTTGTATATTCAAAGTTTAGGATTAATAAAACTTAAAACGAAAATCGAACTGCCTGTAAATACGACAAAACCACAATACGATAAAATTCCTGTGTATTCTTACTCATTTTAAAAGAAAATATCAAAGTTTACTAGTTAAAATATGCATTGCAAATTCCAAGCAAAACAAAGTACTATTTTGCGACGCCAGTTTGAAACAACACAGAAAACATCAAAACAAAGATCAACAACGTTTACCTCGTTTATCGTGTTTCATGGGGAATCCAAGCACTTGAAAAACATAAAACTACTCGGCCTCGTATTTTTATCATGTTTTCTCGTGTTTGGATCTTCTGATCAAACACTCAAACTCGTTGTAGATGTAATATATCATACACGAGGAGGAGTGTTTCATCAGGATATCCAAACACTGAGACGTTTGTTGAAACCGAGGTGAAGCCGAGGTTTTTGAACAAACTTATATAGCATCTATAGCATCTCAAACTAATCAGTATTTTAAGAAAAAATCGGGGTAAAAGTTTGCTTAATTTATGTAATTTCTTCCTCCGATATCCAAACCACCGACACGGTACTGATTTCCGTTGTGTTTTCCTCATGAATTATTAATGAGTTTGAGATGTAATACGTCGTAAAGTATTTTTATGTCTATGTACACTTCAATGCTTTGTGGACCATTTGCACAAGCATTCTTATTTCCTGTTTTACATTTTTGCCTAGAACTTAATCAATGAAATGTTAGATTATGACCTCAAGCTAATGGAGAATGATCCCACTGCTTGACAAGCGACACACTGTCCATACGAATTCTAATTTGGGTTTATATATATATATTTTATTTAATATTTAAAACATGTATATAATGCACTGTTTTACTGTTTTTTTTGTAAAAAGAATAAATTCTTTTTTAAAGTGCATATGAAGCACAAATTAAGTCAGTCTTATTTGAAATAACGCTTAAAATTACAAAATAACATCTTTTGCAGTTTTTCGTTTCCTTGCTTCGTTTTTGAGATATTTCTTTAACACTTTGAAGCCTGAAGACGAGTCTTTAGTATTTTATTCTGGCTAACGCCAGATGATTTTATTCAACACAGGGAGAGGTCCAGGCCTCAAAGTGTTAAAACATATCTCTTTAACACTTTGAAGCCTGACGACGAGTCTTTAGTATTTTATTCTGGCCGGCTAACGCCAGACGATTTTATTCAGCACAGGGAGAGGTCCAGGCCTCAAAGTGTTAAAACCTATCTCTTTAACATTTTGAAGCCTGACGACGGGTCTTTAGTACTTTATTATGGCTGACGTCAGACGACTTTATTAAGCACAGGGAGAGGTCCTGCAGGCCTCAAAGTGTTAAAACCTATCTCTTTAAACTTTGAAGCCTGACGATGAGTCTTTAGTATTTTATTCTGGCTAACGCCAGACGACTTTATTCAGGACAGGGAGAGGTCCAGGCCTCAAAGTGTTAAAACCTATCTCTTTAACACTTTGAAGCCTGAAGACGAGTCTTTAGTATTTTATTCTGGCCGGCTAACGCCAGACGATTTTATTCAGCACAGGGAGAGGTCCAGGCCTCAAAGTGTTAAAACCCATCTCTTTAACACTTTGAAGCCTGATGACGAGTCTTTAGCATTTTATTCTGGCTAACGTCAGACGATTTTATTCAGCACAGGGAGAGGTTCAGACCTCAAAGTGTTAAAACCTATCTCTTTAAAACCCATCTCTTTAACACTTTGAAGCCTGACGACGAGTCTTTAGTACTTTATTCTGGCTAACGCCAGACGATTTTATTCAACACAGGGAGAGGTCCAGACCTCAGAGTGTTAAAACCTATCTCTTTAACACTTTGAAGCCTGAAGACGAGTCTTTAAGGTTTATTCTGACTAACGCCAGACGGATTTTATTCAGCACAGGGAGAGGTCCAGTCAGACCTCAAAGTGTTAAAACCTATCTCTTTAACATTTTGAAGCCTGGCGACGAGTCTTTAGTACTTTATTCTGGCTAACGCCAGATACTTTATTCAGCACAGGGAGAGGTCCTGCAGGCCTCAAAGTGTTAAAACTTATCTCTAACACGTTGAAGCCTGACGACGAGTCTTTAAGGTTTATTCTGGCTAACGCCAGACGATTTTATTCAGCACAGGGATTAGGGAGAGGTCCACGCCTCGTTTGAAACTTCAAAATTTTGGTGTTGTAGGAGAAACACGTCTACATATATATTTCCTTCGAATTAATTTTGTTTCAGTGATAATGCCAAAGATATATAACTTTCATAACTCATTATGTACGTGTGACGGTCAAGATGTTTAATTCGCATATCAAACAAACTGAATACAGACTGAATAAGAACTACAAAACTACTTTGTCATTTTAAGTGTTCTTTCAAATAAGTATAGGTTATTTTGAGGCCACGAGGGGATATGTGATTTATTTATATGTGAATAAACACATATACCCGAGGGGCCTCAAAATAACGTACTTATTTTTCACATGGCGAGGTGGGGGATATTAGATGGGAAGATTAGAGGAGAATATTATAGCGAGGAATGGTAGAGGGGAATATTAGAGCCTTAGAGGGGAATATTAGAGGGGAATATTAATCTATTGTTTTGCCAGGGGCCATTGAATATATTCCCCTAAAAGAACAAAGGAAACCGAGGCATGTGAAAAATAAGACAAACTTATTTCTTTATAGGTACTATAAATATTTATTACTTAAGAAAACAATGCGAATGGACATTTTTATAAAGTTAGGCTAAGGGGGGCGATTGCATGGATCGGGCTGGCCCGGTTAACTGGGATGATTTCAGCCGAAATTCGCAATTATCAAGTAAATAAGGGCAAAGCTACGTTAGTTTTACTTCAGTTTTATATATATATATATATATATATATATATATAATTAGGCTATTATTTATTTTGTAAGCCCATCCTTAATAAAAAGATTGTTATAATCCACGAAATCGTCTTCGCGAAGATTAATTATTAATTTAATAAATCTTCGCTATGATCACGAAACTGACACAAACAACGTTTTGATTTGTCTGGTTGAAGTACAGAATAACAATAGTTTTCCCGCTCTTTTTGATTGGGAGCCCGCGCAGGCGGAAAACGTTTGGCAGCGGTGTTGGCTTTAGTTTAGGAACAGGAATGAGATTAGGGACTACCGTATTTCAGCCGATCCACACGTTGTACCCAATAAACTACTAGATATTATATACACATTGTATCCAGTAAGTTACTGGAAATTGTTTAATAAAGAGGTTATTAATGAAACCCTTCCCCCCCGAACCCCCTAACCCTAATCTCAAAAATGTGAATTTCCCGGGGGGTAACCCTAACCTTAACCTGAAAAGTGTCGGGGGGGGGTTAGCATCCTCCTACCCGACCAACCCCCCTAATACTGCTTGTAATTTACGGTCAACAGTTCTTGGCAAAGATTGTGGGATGCGCAGTGAATTTTAATCCGTTAATTGGCGCATCTTACAATTAAACAATTTCCAGTAACTTACTGGATACAATATATAATATCTAATAGTTTATTAGGTACAACGTGCGGATCGGGTGCGTATTTACACTGCATGCTTTGGCCTGGCCTTGACCTAACTTTGGCCTACTTTTTGACAGCTAGTGTAAACACGTCCTGGGCTGGCCTAGGCCAGGTCTTGGCCAGAATATCTAGGCTTGCTTCTTTTGTATGCGCTTTGGCCTTGGTCAGACTTGTACCAGTGTAAACACGACACACTTACCCTGGGACAGGCCCAGGCCAGGCCATGGCTTACCTGAGCAGCCGCGTTACTCGGCACATGGCGAGTTTTCGTTCGGTAGAACAAGTTTGTTTTCCCTGGTAAAACAATAAAGAGATCATTTTTACCCACCACAGTGTTCATATGAGACAGGCACAAAAAGCCTCGTTTTCACGCGAAATTTGACGAAAAAGCCCCGTTTTCATGCGAAGTGGCTTGGGTAGGGTGATCCTTCTATAGAGCGTTTTCATCATACGTCATGGCGGCCATATTAATGTACGGTATGGGAATTTGCTCTTTCTTATTCAAATATTTCGTATTGTTTCACCACCCCAATGGGCCACCGATCACGCGAGTGAAAACGCTCTACAGCAGGACAACTCGTCCGATCCATGTAAACGGAAATCGTCCACTTTTAATAAATATAGAATGCGTAATTTTCACTGATTTTCATCCCGACGTCAATTTCTTTTCAATTTCGTTCATTGTCTTAGCTTTTGTATATTTTCAAATAGAATCCAAAAGGGCCGAAAATGACGTTAATTAAGTGCGGGAAAATGACTGACTCTGCACTTAATAAAAGTGTCTACTGTAGTCGACCATCAGGGTGAATTGTGGATAACTAGGGTTCTAATAGGATGGAAGTAGGAATATTGGGATAAGCTGGGTGATTTGGGGTGAACGAGGATTTTTAATTCCTTCTTCAAAATGGCGTCTAAAAGAGAAGTTTCAGGATTTCATACTATAAAGGTTAAGTTTGACGAGAAAAGGGAAGCTTATCATGTGCTCTACTTAAAAAGTCATTCTGTTCGAGACGAAGATGAACGTACACCAAATGGGAGAACATTGTTTGTCCTGAATGTTCCGCCATACTGTACAAAGGTTAGTCAAAATCAAATGACTCAAGTCTGTCTGATATTGTACATTTTGTAAGTCTTGTATCTTTAATTAATACAAGTGTGAATTTGTGGAAACATAATTTCTGAGCTTACTTGTATCTTTGTAATAATCTATAACAGGAGAATTATTTCCATGTCACGTAATTTGGGTCAAAATAAATATTTTTTGATTGCACTTTATACAACTGAATATTACAATAAAAGTAGCGTGCTGCGTAGGCAGTGTAGAAACAACAATCGAAATATAGTAAGGTTAGATATACTGCTGAAACAGGTAACGTAGGAGTCTAACGTTTACACTCTTTACGTTTCTCTCTGACGAAGGGCCTTCGCTCGAAACGTTAGACTCCTACGTTCTCTGTTTCGACAGTATATCTAACCTTACTAGTGTATAAGTAATATTGGGCATTTCACTCGATTACATAGCATGTTCTAGGGATTTTTGGTGAAGGAAAATTCGAGTGTAGAATATATACATTTTAAAACCAAACCGGGACCAGTTGCAAAAAATGCAACTACACAGGCCTTCCGGCGCAATGCTCTGACCACTGAGCCATGGAGGCCATTGCCGAGAGCTTGATCGCGAGTTCTGTATATATTAAGGTGGTAATGCCAGGAGAGAATTGGGTTTATTAGAAGTAATATTGGGCATTTCACTCAATTACATATGTTCATTTCTACTTTTACAGACTTCTCTAAAATCTTTATTTGGTTGCTGTGGAGCTATTCAAAGTGTATATATTCAGAAACAGCCAGGTCAAGTTTGTAAAGAATTGAAGAAAAAGAACTCATTTTTTCAGTCCATGAACAAAACAACGGTTTGTCTATTAATAACCCTTTCCTGTCAACACCAGATGATTTTATTCACTTCTGGGAAAGCCCTCAGACAGGAATGAGTTATAAACTTCTCTGACATCTCTCTAACTCTTTCCTGTCTGAATTGGTCTTTAGTATTTTATTCTGGCTAACACCAGATGATTTTATTCACCTCTGGCCCTGGGAAAGCCCTCAGACAGGAATGAGTTAAACATATAGTTATCTTGATTTTTTTAATTAAACTGGCTGTACAACGCTTTTAAATCTTTTGGTAGCAGAACTATAATTTGAAGTTCAGCAAAGACATGCCTCCCCTAGCTGTGAGAGTAGAATTATAACACAGCAATATTGCTGTTTATAATACACCAGGATAAATATCTTATACAGTGTTTATTTTGATTCAAAGGGTTTTAAAGTTGCTTATGTCGTGTTCAAGAAAGACTCATCATTACAAAATGTTCTGCAGTTAGATAGTTCTGAAATGAGAGTATTATCCACAGATAAAAAGCCCATACTTACTGGTGTGAACAGTAAGTATTTTGCCATCTTCCAGTTATACAGTACATGTATATAACATTTTGCAATTTATCTACTGTATTATGTAGTACCAGTATATGAAACACCACTGTCTTGTGTGTGTCTGCAGGGTTCGAATTAATGTATAGTGATTCACAAATCACGTTTCTGACACTGTTGTTTCGCCCGCAGTTTGAAATGTCCCATTTAATGAGTAAAATGCTTGGAAAGGTTCGAATTACGCACGGATGAGTTTGACGTTTGAAACAAGCTTTTAAAAATAAATGTGTCGTTTTTTTGCATGGCATTTCGAATTCTAGTATAATCCAGAACTCCAACGCCATGGATTCTGTGGTGAAATAGGGTCAGTCCTAGCCCCCCTACTTTTTCAACAATATTAATTTTCACAATGCACTTTTGAAATGTTAATTCGAACCCTGGTCTGCCTATTTGGGGGTACCCAATACTGAGTTCAATTCACATTTGTTTTACAGAGTGGTGTAAGGAGTATATTTTAGATTATCCCAGCCCTTTAAAATTACAGAAAGAAATTGATCAGTTCATGGTAGAATTTGATGAAAAGAAAGAAGAGGTAAATAAATATTATAGTCATTTACAATTTACAATTATACAAACAGTTACTCTGACAGGATGTTAGTTACAGTAACTTGCAGTTTTAAAATTACTAACACCCGGCTTATTTCTGGCTAACCCCCTGCCTGATGAAATGATCAACTGTATTATACTCAAACTGGACGTTCTCTTGTGTGCGACTTTGCAATATTGATACGCAACATTGCAATTTTGATTGGCAGATTCAATCTGCAACTTGCAAATGCTTTTTCATGATTCCTCAATGGGTTGTTTAAAATATTGGTTTTAAACATCAAGCAACACATAAATGTCACTGATATACTTATACTTGAAGGTAATGGCTTCAACTTTATGTAGAATTTCACATTATCCAAAGGTTGGCATTTAAAATGATTTTTTAAGGCAACCCGTTGAGGAATCGTGATAAAGTGTTTGCAGGTTGATGATTGAATCCATCAATCAGAATTGCAATGTTGCGTATCAATATTGCAAAGTCACACACAAGAGAGCATCCGGTTTGACTATAAAACAAATTTTTTTTCAAATATTGGTAAAAATGTAATGTTGATAAATGATAATGTTGCTATTGCCAATCTTTTTTATTTTTTTTTATATTAATTTAGGAAAAGGAAGAATCCAAGAAGATGCAAACTGAAAGTGATGAAGATGGATGGGTGACTATTGGCAAAGGTGGAAGAAAACCAGGAGCGTCTAAAGTAGATGTAGTTGAACTGCAAGAACGGAAAAGGAAGAAAAAACAGAAGGTACTGGTGTTACTTGATTAAAGTGCTTATATTACTTGTGGGGTTTTAACGTATTTAAATAGAGCAGAAAAAATCAGTTAATAAGTTATTTTACCGTTTTTGCTTTACTCAAATAGTTCCTGACATATTGGCTTCTGAACATGCCAATTCTCAAAAATTTCCATCGTTCATTTTAACACCTTGGGGGCCTGGGACTCAGGAACGAATCAATCCAAAACAACTACGTTTCAGCTTATTGATTCACAAAAACACATATATTGGACTGAAAAATTGAAATGTCAAGCTCATACCCGATTACCCGTTTTCCAGTAAGCACGAGAGTTCCAACTAAGAAGACTGTCGACTTAGGTTCCTGAGTCCCAGGCCCCCATGCTTAAAAATGAACGACGGAATTTTTTGGTGAAAAGCCGAAATTGGTATGTTTAAAGGCTTATATCACAGAAACTATTAAAGTAAATCAAAAACGGCAAAATAACTTATTAACTAACTTTTTTTGCTCTATTCATATACGTTAAAACCCACAAGTGATATAAGCACTTTAACCCTTTGAAGCCTGAAGACGAATCTTTAGTATTTTATTCTGGCTTAGCTATTGCCAGATGATTTTATTCAGCACAGGGAGAGTCCAGGCTTCAATGTGTAAATATGTTGATAAAAAACTATTATATTTATCCATTTACATGTATACTTTGATTTTAGTAACTAACTGGTCACCCGCACTTAATTATACACCTTTTTTTTTACTATTTTTAGGCACTACTCTATTTTTACAACTTCCAGCAACGAGAAACAAAAAGAGAATGTAGGTCTATTATCACTTTTATTAGGCTTAATTTTGTGTTAGTTTGTTTTGTATGAAACTGTTTTAGTCTAGCGTACTAATCTTTTTGGTGCTTTAACTTTTTAGATATTGCTCAATTAAGAAAAAAGTTTGAGGATGACAAAGAAAAAATTGCCAAGATGAAAGCAGCTAGAAAATTTAGACCCTACTAAGTTTACCCTAAAAATAATAGTAGTTATAATAGGTGTTAATAGCTGTATATTATACATTACATACAGTACATTATTTTAGTTTTCTGTTTGTTGTACAAGAAATTATTATTTAAAGTGGTTGGTTCTCTGATGAAAGTATTGTTGGCAATGTTTTTCCATAATCCTGAAGATGTTATGGTAGTTAGTAATGGGTCATTCCAGAAAAGATCCATACCTCCCCCACAGAGGAAATTTGTGCCATCCAGGGAGGGGAGGGGGGTAAATCTACTTCTGCTGATCGTAAAATGTACTAGGACATCCGAAGGGGGTCAACTTCACATTTCCTCCGTGGGGGAGGTGTGGATGTTTTCTGGAATGACCCAATTGTGCAAAGTTTCATTTTGAATTTCGTTGAAGAAAAGGTGATGTTTTACATGTGAAGTTTGTATTTTGAAGCACCACCATAAAGTGGCTGAGCTTGAGAAGAATTAGTCGAGGAAGCTTATGACAACAACAATGACCCTTTTGTTGAGTCAACAGGCTGAAAGCTTAGCAAATAAATATTTTATGTGGTGTTTCCACAAAACTTATTTATATTACATAAATAATTACATAAATATTTAATAAATCATTGAATAATTAATTGCGTAAATTACTGAATAAATCATGGTAAATAATTGAATAAATAAATAAATAATTAAATATTAATTAAATACATATTAATTAAATAAATAAATAATTGGGAATGTACCGTTGGCTCAATCATCTTACCAGCGGTGTTTCAAGTCAAAACGTAATATGGAACTTTACATAAAGTACTTAGCAGTATTTCGCAAGATTTCTCAAATTTCAAAATGTCGTCGTTCAAGATGTTTCGAGGATTGCATTTGCGTGGTCTTTTGACGACAAGAAAATGTACTGCTACCTATTGTAGAAGAACGTTTGCATCCTTTAGAGGTCAGTGTTCATTTGGCGTTTTGCCGTCGTGCAATATTTATAATATAGTATAAAGAATAAATTAACTTCAAGTTTTCGTGCATTTTATCTAAATTTATTTTGGTTTTTCTACAGATAGAAAGAGGTTTTACAATAAAGTTGATGTCGTTAAAGCGGAAGGTAAGTAAAACGTTATTAGATGTAAAAACTAATAGTGCTACGTAGGTAGGGTGTTGGATAGAGGAAAGAGGTTATTTGGCCACGTTCTAATTCGCAGAAAATTCCAGGGGTGGGTGGGTGAGTATTTGCCTGAGATTTTGTACCTTCAACAGGGGGGGGGGGGGAACTAACAAAGCCTGCACTTGCTGAATCCAAGGCCAACAAGACATCTGCTCAGGTGTTCACTCGGGCTACTGATTTCTGAAAGCTTGGTGTAGCCTATGCGTACTCTAGCAACACTATATGGCAATGGCAATGCATAATTGCATATATTTTGACAAATAGAATTTATGGTCTTATATGAACTGCAGCAGTGCAGGAAGCGGCGAAGGTTTGCTAATGTAATATATATATATATATATAAACAAGGCCGTTTTTCTGAAAACAAGACAGCTTACCTTTTATAAATACTTCAACAGATCCTGGTGGGTTTCTAAATTGGCTATTCTGTTTCACTATTAAAAACGGCCATACAATGTCTAATATCGCCGAAAGATTGATTCCTTGTTGTTTCTTTCGAAGAACATGTAGTCAGACAAAGGTGCCATAGACGTAATTTTTCGATTAAATGGTGATTTCTAATACTGTAGAGACAACTCGCAAAGCCTGTTGGGCCAATATTGCGTGGCTGGGAGACTAATGATCGTGACACACACTCCCCCCCCCCCCCCCCCCAAAAAAAAAAATAATAACAGAGCCGAAACCTAGACTCGGCTACCACAGGTAGCCCAAGTAATAAGCATGTGCAAGCCTTATCAAACTACCCTCCCCTATGGAAATTCTGAACCATGTTTTGCCTCTAAAGCCCCCCTCCCCTGGAATTTTTAAATATTTTGATTTTTGAAAATTTTAATATTGAAATAATTTACTTGTGACTGATCATAAGCCATTTATTAACAATGATGTGTGATGGTGTTGGGTCATGACTACAACTACCAGAATGCTTTGCTAGTATCCTCTATTGATTACCATTAGAAGTCTGGCAAAGCATTCTGGTAGTTGTCTACCTCGTACCCAGGTGTGATTAAAAACCAGAGCACACAAAGAGTGATGGGATAGGAGTGCTTTTGGGAGCCCATCAGCCGGCCTTCATACAACACCCTTCCTCCCCCCAAAAGATACCTGGATATGAGGCAGGGTAGTTGTAATCTTTCAATATCATTGTACGTCATGGTACAAATGGTCTATTGAAGTAAAATCAGATAATGTAATTAAGAAATAGAAAACATTTTCCGAGTTTCTATCTAAGAAATGGTTCATGGTTTGGTGTGCTCCATCGAGTTATGGATGCATGCAGGAAGTTTGGAGAGCACGAAAAAAGCGTAAGAGTTGGTCGAGGCATAGCCGAGAACTTCCCAAGTGCATCCATAACTCCATGGAGTACACCAAACCATGAACCATTTCTTTTATAACAGAGAATCAGACTCAAAACAATGGAAAACAATATTTATTTCACTGATTAAAAATGAGTTTCTCATTACTCGGACTACCTGTGGTAACCGAGTCTAGGTTTCGGCTTTACACTTCTTTTGTGTTCAAATGATGTCAAACGAACCTTTATAAGAGTACATATGCACAGGAGCGGTATGTTTTATTTGTTTTATAAAATAAGAGGAAAAAAAGTGGGATAGTTTTGAAAGTTCGCTAGATTTTCCCACCAGGTGACGCCATCGTACGCCACTCCACGCCATTTTACATCATTCATGATCTTCATACTCTTATAAACGCACGGAGCCCAGCCAATCAGAGCGTGCGTAGAGGACACCTTATTTTATAAAAGTATTTATAAAAGGTAAGCTGTCTTGTTTATATTTAATACAGATGCGAGAAAATGCTGTATTGACATCAGTACCTAGGCCAAAGCCTTGACTTGAGGACCAGTAGAGATACAAGAAAGAGCCACAGAATATCAAAGAACATATACATGTTTACCTAATAGGCACTGATAATGCAAAAATATGTTTAGATATGTTTATAGTCATCTACAAATCGCCTATCGTGAAGGTGTCGTATTTCATTTGGAAAATGTGTTTCAAAACATGTTTAAATAGTTTCTGTTGGTACGATTTACATGGTTCTACATCGGAACCATCGCTTGAATCTGCCGAATTCAGCACTATGGGTTTTGTGGTTTTGTCTAGTCTACTGAAAGTACTAAGATCGTTTAATTTTTCAGCTAATAAGCTTGTTTACACCAAATCGCTTCATGGAACCAAGTACTTCGTATAAGACCATATATAGAGAATTTTTGCAGAGCGCTAATTTAAGGCCTATGCCAATATTTGCAGAAATCAGTAGCCCGAGTGAACGCCTAAGCAGGCGTCTTGTTACTCGGGCTACCTGTGGTAGAACGAGTCTAGGTTTCGGTTCGGTTATTTTTTTGGGGGTCACGATATTGCCCCGACAGGCTTTGCGAAACTGCAGGCAGACGTCACAGCTCAAATGCTGATGTTTCATCATGGCGGATATTTTTCATTCAGGAGTGGCGAGTTTTTTCCTCTCCTGACGCCTTTGGTTGTGTTGTTCGTAGTGAATTTGTGTTTTAATGATAAACACGCTCACATCGTTTTTATACTATAGTAGACGTGGGTTGGTCCGCGATCTCGATAACCGTACGCTGAAAATGTGTAGTACTCGATCAAACCTTTACGAAAATTCTCGATCAATTTACATGTGTTATTAATTAAATTGTACTGAAAACTGTTGCTCAAGTGCTGTAAATCAAAGAACAAAGAAAGTTGATAAAGCCAACTTGCAAGTGAAAGGTAAACATGCTGTGTTTTACATCTTCATCGAAGTTGTCATTTAGCTGAACTGACTTGTGTCTGTGAATGTTTAAATAAATGTATTGAGGTAACTGTATTAATATTTGTGGTTTGCTTTATATTGCTTGTATTGTTTATTATTGTACTGATGTCTTGCACTAACAGTCCATGTTATTAAACAGTTTATACATTACTTTCATCAAGTGTGTATTATTGTTTTGGTACACCAATATGGCCCAACCACTTCAATGTTTTGGTACACCAGTATGGCTGGCATTTCATTGTTTTGGTACACCAATATGGCCACCATTTCATTGTTTTGGTACACCAGTATGGCTACCACTTCAATGTTTTGGCACACCAGTATGGCCACCATTTCATTGTTTTGGTACACCAGTATGGCCACCATTTCATTGTTTTGGTACACCAGTATGGCCGATTGGTCATTATTTCATTGTTTTGTTACACCAGTATGGCCACGATTACAATGTTTTGGTACACCAGTATGACCACCATTTCATTGTTTTGGTTCACCAGTATAGCCACCATTTCATTGTTTTAGTACACCAATATGGCCGATTGGCCACTATTTCATTGTTTTGGTACACCAGTATGGCCATCATTTCATTGTTTTGGTTCTATGACTACCATTTCAATGTTTTGGGGCATGTACATCAGTGTAACCACCATTTATTTGTTTTGGTACACCAGTATGTTAGTTTTTTTCTTGGCATGGTTGCCATTTAGCAACTTCTTACTTTTACTCTGTCTAATGGCACATGATTTTATTTTTCAAGTGGAGACCTCCTGGTAATCTTGCCTGGTAAAGGGTTAATAGTTGCATAATGTTTACAGGAAAGGATTGATAAATTTTTTGTGTGCCCAGAATTCCCACCTTAATAATTCTGTTGAACAAATTCAAATTTTTCTTGACAACTATCCTAATAGCATTTGTTAGCACACAGGTTAGAATCATGGTGTATTGGATTATTTGCATAGCATAATCTTCCCATACCAGCCTGTGCCACTGCCCAGTGCCCACTATTAAGTAGCCCGAGTTAACGCCTAGTGGGCGTCTTGTTACATTAAAAATTTCCGTGCTCCATCAAGTTATAGAGCATGCACAGTAGCCAATCAGAAATGCCGTTGTACTACGTCTATGTTATAAAGAGTTATAGAAACATGAGGGGAAGTTTGGGAGAACGAGAAATTACAGTAGGAACACGAGCCTGCAAGGTGAGTTTTCCCACACAATTTCAAGGTCTTCCAAACTTCCACAAGTGTTTCTATAACTATAGGAACATGGAAAAAATGTTTTCTATTTCCTGTCTAAAATAACCCATCAAAAATAGACTAAACATTAAAATTAATCCAAAAAAAAGGTATAAATTCTCTTTTAATAACCTCCATGGATGGTGTATTGGATGGCGTAGTGGATGGCACATTATAATGGTGTTTCTGTACAAATTTTAAAGAGTGATGGTGTATTAGATGGTGTAATCTATCCATGTTTTCCACAGAGTTATAGAAACACAACTTTTATCCAATCACCACTTACGTTTTAAAAATGTTATTTTGTAATTTATTTTCTTTGTACTGTAAAACAAAATGTTAGGTGATATACAAGCTGTAGATGTGACAATAATGTTGTAAGATTTCCACTGGTGCAGCACTGATCTACATTTAATTATAATGTTTATTTAAATTCTTTTAGATGGATATAAGATAACACTCGATAATAAGGCAGTCAAGACGCCTCATGGAAATATTTTATGTGTTCCTTATCAACCATTAGCTGCTGCGTTGTCAGTGGAGTGGGACGCACAGAAAGATGTGATCAAACCAGAGTCAATGCATTTGGTAAATTATAATAATAATTGTAATTAAAGTGCCTACCGTATATCATGGTTGGGGATTTTATAGCCTGCTAATACTGTACAGACTCTTCACATCACGTCCTGGGGAAATGGTCACGAGAGAAGAGTCTGCTATTTAACACCACTAATTGTGTCCTGATTATGCTGCCAAATTTTGGTAGTTGTCTCTCATTGGCTACTGAAAAGAATTAAATTAATTATGCAATCAGACATGGCCAGACATTTCCGTAAAATTTATTATCTGTTAGATACATTTCACCAACACTTGTATCCTTTCAAAATCTTTCACGTAGATTCATTTACACGAGCTGTAATAAAAAGTTCAAAAAGACCAGTCTTCAATAATTTCGTGAAGTTTGAAGCTAAACTTTTTAAAATATTAGCTTTCGACTAAACAAATTTCACATAACAACTCTCACCTGGCTAGTTAAAATAATTATTAACTAATTTGCCCATAAACTTGATGGGACACAATTAGCAACACAATTAGTGGTGTTATATATAGCACTGCCAGACTCTTCTCTCACGTCCCAGGGTGTGATGTGAAGAGTCTGTATTAGCAAGCTAGAGATTTTACATACTGTATTCAGGATATTTGGAAGAAGATATGTACAGCTGTAATATTATCTTCCTTTTTTAAAATTTCATCTTCATGGCCTTTCTCACTGTTACTTACAGTCAAAATGGAAAATACCTTCCCGCTTCTGTCCCACAATTAATTCCAATTTTGTTTTGTAATTATATTGAATTTTTGTCATGATTTACAATGCATATTCATCACCTCTTTATATTCACTCATCTTGTGCGTATAAATAGACTGCACTGACAAACACAGCAATAGATGATCCTCTTGGCAAGACAAAGGAGGCCCGCGTGGATTACGTTATGGATTATTTACTCACAGACACAATATAGTAAGTGTAGATTTTTATCTTAGTATTTTATTTTTACTTATCAAATTCATTAAAAATTCATGAAGAAAACTCAAAAGAAATGAATATTTAATCAATATCTGTAAATCGCATACAGATTTATCCTGATTTACATAAACGTTTTCCTCAATTTACTTAGCTAAAATCACTCCAACTTGAAAAATTGTTTTGAAAACATGGCTATTTAGATGCATCCATTTGATAAGTACGATAAAGCATTTGCAGCCAGTCTGTAGTATCTGATTTACTACGGCTCGCTTGCAGCTCGCCTTGTAAATCAGATACAGATCGCTGCGCATGCTTTATTACATACAGTCTAGTAGACTTTCTCAAAGTCCTTTTCAAACATTTTTGACCTTTTGACATTTTTGACCTTTCAACATTTTTGACCTTTCGACATTTTTTACCTTTCAACATTTTTGACCTTTTGGTTCCTCATTGAAAAAGACTTCCCACCTGGAGTGCGCCAAAATTTTTGACCAGTGATGTAATGCGGGAAGTAATTATATTCAGGCTAAATTGCTATGCAAGTGCTATCTTTGGAAGTTGGAGTTAAACAGACTCTTGAAAACGTTTTAGTAGGGGTAGAACCACTTTCCATTGCATGTACGACAACCTGAAACACGTCAAAACAGGGCGATGTACATTTCAGCGATTTCCTGCCAGAATATTTAATTAGATTCCAAAAACTGCAAGCAAAACAAGTCCACCTCTTTCCTCCCGCTTTTCTGCTCCCGGCTTTCTGCTCACCCGCAAAAACTAGCGCTAAGAGGCAGACTTAGAGCAAGTCTAACAGTGTAGTTGCTCATATTGTATAATTACATGTATATCACTTATTTTGAGTAATTGTATTACTTATTAGGAAATTGTTAGTAACCTTAGTACATGTACATATACACTATTGTGTCAGAATGTTGGTTTTTGTGTTATTTATGTATTTATTTATAGCTTTCTATCGGACGAGCCAGTAGAGCTATTAACATTACAGAGAAAAGAGTGGGGCCCAATGTGGAAATGGTTTAATAATAGGTAAAAGTATTCGGTCTGATTAGCCTGTTAACCAGTTACAGCCCAGATCTGTTTTGAAAAGAATTATTAGTCTGGTGTTAGCGAGAATAAATGTTTTAAAAAGTGGCCAACTAAGTGGCGAGGGACAGACAAAAAATTTATTTTAACACGGAATTTCTACAATTAAAAATGAACTGATTTAAAAGAAAGCCGTGACTGTACATTAATTACAATTAATTAAATAAGATTCTATATGTACATGCATAATATTACATTGTTGAGAAATGATAAGCCTTCAGCCTTGATTTAAATTGACTTAGCGAGGTTGACAATCTTATTTCTTTTGAAATCGAGTTCCAAATTAAACCACCATTATATAAGAAGCTTTTTTTCCAATAATTAGTGTTTGGTTTAGGTAATGAAACATCAACTTCACTGTTTCTCAATTGATAAATATTCGTCTCTGAACGTTTTTGATAACATTCATGAAGGTATTCAGTAGATTGGCCATAAAGAATTTTATACATCATTATACACTGTAGCTGAATTATAAATTCGGAGTTATAAAAGGTTACACGTAAATAATTCTAGGCTTCTCAGTGGCTATTTAAAAAGAGTCACTGTTATTTATCATTTCCCCAAAACTATCATTTAATTGCTGGTATCACCAATATTTGGTTCCTGGTCGCTTATATTTACAGTCAAAATGGAAACACCTTCCCGCTTCCACTTGTGTAGTTTGTTGTGTATTGCTTTATTTCTAAGCCATTTCAAGAAATTTGTTACCGTTCGCTCAATTCCCCCCGATTTGTCTCAAATTTGCACCAAATGTAGTTAAGTATGTGACGGACACTATCGTATTATGCAGTAAATAAGAAATAAAATATTATTGCAGATACATGTATACTCATCAGTTTAAAATCGCAGTACCTTCGCGCCGCGGTTTAAGGCGGTCTTTGGTTTTACCAAAAAGCTCTCAATTTATCATATTTACACTTCTCATTGTTTGTTCTAAAAAAGTGTGTTCGCATTTTTATATTAATGTAGTGGTTTAGCAGCTAGGATATTTTATTTCTCGACCTATGTTGTGGCACAAGCAATTGACAAATAAAAGCTTGTAACTCAGGTAATTTTTACATAAATAAAACACGCGAACACACTTTTTAGAACAAACATTGAGAAGTGTAAATATGATAAATTGAGAGCTTTTTGGTAAAACCAAAGACCGCTTTAAACCGCTGCGCGAAGGTACTGTGATTATAAACTGATGAGTATATCTGCAACAATATTTTATTTCTTATTTACTGCATAATACGATAGTGTCCGTCACATACTTAACTACATTTGATGCAAATTTGAGACAAATCGGGGGGAAATTGAGCGAGCGGTAACAAATTTCTTGAAATGGCATCCTAGGGTACCCTGTAACCACACAAAACATCTTGACACTTCTTGTTTTAGCTGGTACTTTCAATTTTAAGGCATCAGTATTTTCCGTTTGTCTTGTGTTTCTGAAAAGGGTCAAATGAATTCATCTTTTACTAAACAAAGTGTTCACGGTATTGGGATTAAAAATGAAGTTTGTTTAATTTGAAAGAACTCGTAAAATAGTAATAGAAGATCTTTTACAACTTTTTCGTGTCTTTCTTCGTTTGCAAGATATTTCAATTTGTTTAATATGTAAATGAGATGGGCTCAGTATTTTTACACAAAGCAACATCAGTTATGAAATGTTCAGTGTGTCAAGGCGTTTTTATGTGCACAGTTTCAAGTGATTTCGTTGAACAAATTTAGAGATATAATTGATTTTGCTACGTGTGAAAATACTGTACCTTGCTCCTGACGTCAGGGACCATCTCATTTACATATTAAACAAATTGAAATATCTTGAAAACGAAGAAAGATACGAAAAAATTGTAAAAGATCTTCTATTACAATTTTATGAGTTCTTTCAAATTAGATAAACTTAATTTTTGTTGCCAAAACCAATTCTTTGTTTTTGTTCTTTTCCAACATTCAAGGTTTCACTTACTCATTTTTTTAATCATTTTTTTTCTTTTGTCCATAGATTCACAGTTTCGCTTACCCCCACCAGTACACTTTTGATAGAAATTCCCGAAGATTACAAGAATACAATAAAAAATTACATCCTGTCTTTTAACAAGTGGTCATTGACAGGTTAGGTTTTTTATGATTTTTCTTAAAATGCATTTAATTTATAAAAATATAATGAATTTAAGTATTGCAATACAAATAAAGGAACTCGTACACATTTTTTTTTTCAACAAACTCAAATCTTTTTGAGGAAGATTGAGGTCAAATCACAGATGTGCAGGAGCTTCATCTCTCTTGAATTTATTTATTTATTTATTTATTTAAATTCAATCCTATTACCGTCAGAATGGAAATACCTTCCCACTTCTTCTGTAGTTCGTTGCGTATTTCTGTAGCCACTACCGAAGCCTGAGAAAAAATTTTCTTGAAAACTGTACATAAATAGTATAATTTAGCTTTAAATGGCATTTAATCGTTTATCCCAAATCGATACCAACAGACGAATATACATCAAGAATTGGTGACTTTTAGAGTGGTTAAATAAATTATTCTATTCTATTCTATTCTATTCTATTCTATTCTATTCTATTCTATTCTATTCTATTCTATTCTATTCTATTCTATTCTATTCTATTCTATTCTACATGTATTCTATTCTATTCTATTCTATTCTATTCTATTCTATTCTATTCTATTCTATTCTATTCTACATGTATTCTATTCTATTCTATTCTATTCTATTCTATTCTATTCTACATGTATTCTATTCTATTCTATTCTATTCTATTCTATTCTATTCTATTCTATTCTATTCTATTCTATTCTATTCTATTCTATTCTTCTATGAAAGTTTTATCGCTAGACTTTCCTCACGCTTCAGTAGCGGCTACAGAAGTACAGTAATACAGAAGCGGAAGTGGGAAAATATTTCCATTTTGACTGTAAACTACGCTGCCTTCTTAAATTATTCTTCAATTCTCTTGCAATAGGTTTTGAATATGCAGTTGAATCTGCCAAGTCTTTGGTGTTAGCATGTGCTTTAGCTGAAAAAGAAATATCTGTCGAGAAAGCAACTTTTCTGTCCAGATTGGAAGTTGAATTTCAGGTGAAATTTTCACATATTTGGGGCCTGTTTATATGATTTCGGTGTACCGGAATATCCCAGTTGCCCTGGATAAATTTCATCCCAAAACAAAGTGCTCGTCCCGGGTCAAAAGCGCAAGAATTTAAGGAAATTCTCCCGGTACACCGGGATCATATATAATTAAAGTGACTGGGCCAAAAAATAATACTTGGGTTTCCTGTTTCTCTTCACAAAAACTTAGGTGGGGTAGGTCGGATTTTTTTTTCTTACTTTTTTTTAATTTACTGCCTATAGGAATAACAATAATATTCTTTCCAACACCAAATGTCAGTTACGCTGGCACATCTATTAAAGCTAATTTTGAGCACATTACTAGGTTCTGACACCACGCTTGCTATCCCAAGATGCAAATCATGCTGCAACTCGGGCCCATGCTCCTTAAAAATTCAATAAAAAGATTAGGGTCGGCATTTTGCTAGCAAAAAACTAGGTGGGGTTGGGAAAGCGGAAACCCAGGTATTTTTTTTTTGGCCCTGATAAATAATTGTACTTGACAGCCATATATACTATTTCTAGCATACTTGCATGTAGTATTTGTTAGTTTCGTTTCTGGACATGCTCTTTTGACAGAGATGAGCAAATATTCTAAGCTGAACGTACTACACTAACGAATATTTAGGGCCTGTTTATATGATCCCAGTGTACCGGGACGTCCCGGTGTACCGGGATCTCGGCTTGTAGATAATTTACTGCTATTTTCGCGGTTGCGTTTATATGGAGACCAGGGGCGGATCTAGACTGTTGCAACTGTTGCAAATGCAACAGTCAAAATGTCCGGAAAAACGAAAAACAACATTAAAAGATAAAAAGAATAATTCAATTTGCAAAATTACCTAACGGTTTATAACTCGAAAGCTCAGCCTCGGCCCTCCAGTCTTAGAAAATTCTAACCCGCAATATTGGGTGAGATTGTCATCACCCCTAGCTGTTGCACAAATGCTAAATATAGCCTGTTTCACGGACTATATTTAGCTCAACTGTTGCACAAACGACTTCAGACTGATCTGGTGCAACAGCGGACCAGGCCTGTTGCACAAGGATGTTTCACAAGGAGATGGGGGGTTCGGCCGGAAATATTGTATATTGCGGGTTTACTGGGCAACAGTTGCAATAGATTGCGAAATCTGTTTCGCTTCTCAGATGATGTTATTGAGTACGCTTCATTCGACCTTACTCGGCTTCTTTCAAGAATAAATGGCTTCTAACGATGTACGTGTTACAACCGCTGTTGAATATATTGAATGGAAGTTATTCTCGAGAGGAAACAGACTGTAAACTTATCGCTCTCAAGCGCGAGTGCGAGCGTAATATTTCAAAAGGATGCGGAAAGAATCTTGGTGAAGATCTACGCTGTACTTTGTGCAGGAATCGCGCGCCTCGAATCACTACCCAGTGAGGTAAGCCTTAGCAGCTTAGCTTATGAATAATATTCTATAAATTAATATTATATTATACTGTATGCTAATGAGTCCTCACTCAGTGTTTCATGGGAGTCAGCTCTCCGCTGTTCGGTTTCAATATTTACTGCAGTCAGTGAGTAAGTCTGACAGTCACTTTCCATATTAAATACATTTTGAGTTTAGACTAGTCTCTTTCTCTCGTTTATGCTTTGTACAGTATAGTATTACTAAGCGCTTCTCAGTTGTATTTATGTTTAATTGTGTATCTAATTACAATACGTTATCTTAAATATATACAAAACGGTCTTCCAAGATGGCTTTAACTTGCTCTCAGAATGCGGGAAATGCGTTTTTAGAGGTCCTAATTTTCAAAATTTTCCGGGGGGGGCATGCCCCCGTACCCCCCTACATGGAGTGAACCACGCCATGCGTGCAACAGTCAAATATTTTCCTAGATCCGCCCCTGGAGACCGGGACGTCCCGGTGTACCGTGATCCCGGTTGAATCAACCGAGATCTCGGTACACCGGGACAGATTTTTCCCCATATAAACGCGACATCCCGGTACACCGGGATGAAGTTTACTGAACTACAATGCTTGTAACTTTGAATATTACGGTCAGAATTTCGTCCAAACGGTCAGGTCTAAAGACAAAACACTGGATAAAAGTGAAATAACTTCTAACATAGTAGAATTAGGGTGAGTTTTTGCTTTTTTGTCCATTTCCTTAAATTCCCGCGTTTTTTGAACCGGGATGAAATTCATCCCGGTCAACCGGGTAAGCCAGGGACTTTAGGTTTGATTTTCAGTTGGCTTTTCTCTACAGCTGCAGTGATCCGACCTCATTTGAACTTAATCATCTTCATTTACTGCACTAACAATTTAATAAATTTAATTTTTTTCTGTGTAATTTTTGCTTTGTCCTTAATTGGCATACTAGCATACTAATGTGCATGTAATATTTGTTAGTTCTTACTCTACACACAATTTAAAGTTTTTCTGTCCAATTTTTCTCCCCGTCTTTTCAGGTTGAACAGTGGGGTAATGTTGAGTGGGCCCATGAGGTAGATTTATTGGATTTACGAAGCCGTCTGGCTGCTGCAACGTTGTTCTTTCATCTTGCAAATGGAAGTGCGTTGGACTGTTTTGAGGATAGTAAACAAGATTTATGATTCAAATGGAAAGTGGGATACAAAAAGTATGAACAAGGGATGTTAACTCATTTTCCAGTTCAGGTGACAACATGTTGTGTGATAATGTTAATACAATATATACACATTATTCTAAATTTTATTATACAACATAGCTGTAATGTTTTACAGTAGTTTTTATACTATATTTGACCATACAATGTTCAAATGTGCACACAGTCTTAATATTTGACCATACAATGTTCAAATGTGCACACAATCTTTGTTAAAACAATGATTTAGTGTTTCGGATAATATAATGATCGAGCACTGAAAACTAGCTATAGTGTTCTGGTGTTGGGGAAAAATGGACAAAAAATAAATCGTAATCTGTCTGCCTATTAATCTTTTATTTACATCATAAGTCATATTTACACACACTTTCAGAATTCAAAATAACTTATTCAATCGAGGGTTGTATCCATAATTTAGATCACACCACCAGTATCATAGCTTTCGATTTCATCGCGAAAGTGGTCAATTAGGTTATTGATTTCTGCAACACGTTTTCGATTCCTTATTATTTCTTCATTGTGAATATTCTCTATCAGTGATTGCATTGTCTGATTGGCCCTTGTCATGATGTCATCTTCCTGTAACAATATGTAATTAAAGAAAATTTATAAGGTTGATGTACCGAGATGTAAGATTTATATTTTCTACTGATAGTGTGGTGCAGTGCAGTGCAGTGCAGTGCGGTGCGGTGCGGTGCGGTGCGGTGCGGTGCGGTGCGGTGCGGTGCGGTGCGGTGCGGTGCGGTGTAGTGTAGTGTAGTGTAGTGTAGTGTAGTGTAGTGTAGTGTAGTGTAGTGTAGTGCACTGTACTGGTCTGTATTTAAATTGTAATCCACTTGCCCTGTTATCAATCTTAGACAGCCTGGTTTCATGTGAAGAGCTGACAGCACTCATAACTGTGTCCTTGTCTACAAACAGCTAAAAAAATCAGGCCTTTGATTTAGTGAGAAATCAACAATCTACTACTTAAGTGCCTATGAAACGAAAATTAAGTTTGTCTTATTTGAAAGAACACTTAAAATTATAGAGTAACATCTTTTGAAGTTTTTCGTTTCCTTGCTTCGTTCTTGAGATATTTCAGTTTGTTTGATATGTAAATTAAACATTTTGACGTGACACGTGCATAATGAGTTATCGAAAAAGTTATATATCTTTGCCATTATCAAATATAATAATCACGTGAAGATCCACATGTTTAGTGTTGTGGGCGAAACACATCCACATGCTTCATTCAAATTAATTTGATTTGATAATAGAAAAGATATCTAACCTTCTCCGATAGCTCATTATGCACGACGACAAAATATTTAGTTTGCATATCAAACAAACTGAAATATCTCGAGAACGAAGCAAGGAAAGGAAAAACTGCCAAAGATGTTACTCTACAATTTAATTAAGTGTTCTTTCGAATAAGACAAACTTAATTTTCGTTTCAAAGGCACTGGGTCATCACCTATCTGTACTAAATTCCAATTTTGACAGGAATTTGGTTCACTATATATGTGTTTGTTGGAAAGATACGGTAGACAATACCCACCATTCGCACTTCATCAGGTAATTCATCCGCTAGTTCATTCTTCATTAATTTTTCCAGTGTGGATACGGCGATATCTTGTAACTTTTCATTGTGAGTTGCCTCGAGGTCCCTTATTTGGGTCATAGTAAAAATTGTTAAGGTGTTGATAAAACTGCCTTCCACGTAAATATGGCACAATTACATGTAGGAATTTTGTATCTCCCGTTCTCAAACTCATTAATAATTCATGAATTACCGTAGCCAATCCATGAACGTATACCACATCACATGCATTAATTTTTATACCCAATGAAAACCTGTAGGAAACTTAGTGAAAACTTAGTGAAACCTAGTGAACTGGATCACATTTCTTATGAAATCAATGAATATAATATATAATATATAATATATAATATATAATATATAATATATAATATATAATATATAATATATAATATATAATATATAATATATAATATATATATATAATATATATATAATATATATATATATATATAATACATAATACATAATACATAATACATAATACATAATACATAATACATAATACATAATACATAATACATAATACATAATACATAATATATAATATGTACTATTTACAATATGAGTGGCCGTGTTGTATTGGATATACAAGCTCGAGCCGAAGGCGAGAGCTTGTCATATCCAATACAACACGGACACGAATATTGTGAATAGCTTAAAATACTCCGAGTCTTTGATGTAAATGTAAGTACTATTTGTTCAGATTAATTCAGAAAAACCTCAATTTCAATGTTTTAGAGCTGAGATAGACCTGATATACAGCCACTAGTTGTATCAAATGATACAACCACGCGTGGTTTGTATCAGATATACAACCTCCTTCACGGTCATGATTTCTTTTGTGTTTTCTTCATGAATTATTAATGAGTATTTTAAAGTAATGTTTACAACACGAGCGGCCGTCAATACAACAAGGACGCGAGTGTTGTAACGAGGACGCGAGTGTAGTAAAAATCCCTTTGGGATATTGAGATGCTAATTAGTTACAAGCACTAGTGGTTGTATCAGAAGAGTATACATCCACTAGTGGTTGTAACTAATTAGCATCATTGGTTTTAGTTTGAATTTGAATTTGAATTTGGGTTTACAGGGGTATACATGTGACGTAATTTCTGAAATTGGATTGGCTGCAAAACTCATGAATTAGTAATGAATTTCACAATAATATATAAGATAAAGGATATTGTGCTCGGATTTGTTCTAGGAAAGCAGAATACATATCTGCTAAATTTCTTTCAAAATCTTTTATAGTTTCCTGGAAAAACACATGAGTAATATTAAACAGTTATCGGATAACACTAAACAGAAATCAAATTATAAGTCACATCTGTTTTTTTCTTACTGTACCTCGAGTTGATCGACCAGCTGTAATTCCAGTCCCATAAGAGTATCCCACATTTTTGCAATTTCATCATTTAGTTCATTTGTTAAACGCTCAATTATGAAGTTATCATTTAGATTAGCTATCTCTTGGAAAACCTACAAAATAAATGAATTGAATATACATAAAAAAATTTTAAAAAAATAATGACCAGGTTCCTGCATATAGCCTGCTCGCAGCCCGAAATTTCTTCTAATACCTGCATATAGTGTCTATTTTTTTTTTGTTTTAAAGGGTATTGGCAACAAAAAATAAGTTTGTCTAATTTGAAAGAACTCCTGAAATTGTAATAGAAGATATTTTACAATTTTTCGTATCTTTCTTCGTTTTCAAGACTATTTTAAGTTTAATATGTAAATGAGATGGTCTCTGACGCAGGGTACAGTATTTTCACACGTAGCAGGATCAGTTATATATCTCTAAATTTGTTCAACGAAATCACTTGAAACTGTGCACATGAAAACGCCTTGTGACACGGAACATTTCATAACTGATGTTGCTTTGTGTAAAAATACTGTACCCTCCCATCTCATTTACATATTAAACAAATTGAAATATCTTGCAAACGAAGAAAGACACGAAAAAGTAGTAAAAGATCTTCTATTACAATTTCATGAGTTCTTTCAAATTAAACAAACTTAATTTTTATTGCCAATACCCTTTAGTGAACAGAGGGAGCGTGGTGGTAGCACTTGGGGTTAGGGTCAGAAAACTATATATCTATTTCCCCTTGAAAATGACACATCTAGAAATGCTATCATCCAAACTACAAACTCTTTTGCCCCCCCAGAGACCCGCTGTAATTGGCTAATCGCTGTTGCGGATCCCCTGCCGGCCTGCATCGTTACTAGCATTTCGTCAGTTGTATTCAACTAAGTAACTTTTCTACGTTGCTATCTGTACTTCAAAAACTCATTAATAATTCATGAAGGAAACACAAAGGAAATCAGTACCATATCCGTGGTTTTATATCTGATAAAGAAACCTCCTGATTTACATAAACTTTAGCTTTGATTTTCTCGGCTTAGACAACGTTATTTTTCAAACTTACTACGCCAATGAACTTACCAAATGGATCGTTTTTGAAGCTATTTAAAACATCCGCAGTACGTGTTTTATCACATCTAAAACACTTGGCTATCGCCTCGTGTTTTAAATCTGATAAAACACTGCTGCTCATGTTTTAAATATTACTTAAACATTTTTATCTGGCAAAGCTAATAAAATAAAAATAAAATAGACATCTTCTCTTTCTTTTGCGCGGACTTCGTGCGCGCGGCGAAATACAACCAAACGGCGATCGTCGACAATCAACATCTAATAGCAAAGCGCACAGTTGCTATTTATAAACCTAAAATGCGGACAAACAAACCGAAATCGACTCTCAGGGGATTCAAAATGAACGTTTTTCTATTGTTGGCAACTCAGAATTAATAAAAAATGCGGACAAACATGATCAAATTGACAACACTGACGTCATATTTACTCAACCTCGTTCCCAGGGCCTTCTCAAAATGGCGGGGTGGAGATCGACCCCACTGATCTCAAATAATAGACTCATTATACTGGATAGAGCATCTATTGTTTCGCGCGTGGCAAAAATTGAAGTCGGAAGTGAGGCTAAAAATCTCGCGGCGGCCATATCCGGTGGGACCCACAATATTGCTGAATCATAGTTTTCGCCTCTGGTTTTCGCTTTAAATGATCGGATTTTTAACGAAAACCAGCTAAATTTTTGTGACATGTATCTGTCGCTATGGGAGAGCTTAAAAGTGGCTGTATGAAAACCAAGTGGGTCCCACTTGAAATGGCTGCCACTAAATTATTCCGACTTCACAGCGAGCACCGGATGCTCTATCCAGTATAATGAGTCTATTATTTGAGATCAGTGATCGACCCTGGCAAAGGCTGGTCACGTGACACCAAGAATTTCGGAATATTTTCAGTTTGGAATCACGTGACCAGCCTTTGCCAAGGGTCTTCTCCGGTCTCTTCTCACTGGTCTTCTCCTCTCGCCATTTTGAAAGCAGAGAAGGCCCTGGGTACGAGGTTGCTATTTACTTACATTTTCCTCCACCAGCGGGTTATTAGAGATGTTTAAAAAGAAAACGAGCCATCCCGCTAACCAAGCTAGCTCACGAGACCAACACATGCACGTATGAATAAAATGCTTGATTGCACTCGTACCAAAATTATGCAAACATTTTGCATAAAATAAGGATGAGTGCAATCAAGCATTTCTTATACGTGGAGAATCTTGCGGTCAGATTTTTTTGCTCATCCAAATGTTGACTAAATTCAACCAAAATTTAATGGATTGGTCGTTGGTCTATGGCCAACCCTTCTGCAAACTTTCATGAAAATCGGTGCAATAGTTTTTGAGATATCCTGGTGACAGACAGACAAACAAACAAACAAACAAACAAACAAACAAACAAACAAACAAACGAACGAACGAACGAACGAACGAACGAACGAACGAACGAACGAACGAACGAAACGAAACGAAACGAAACGAAACGAAACGAAACGAAACGAAACGAAACGAAACGAAACGAAACGAAACGAAACGAAACGAAACGAAACGAAACGAAACGAAACGAAACGAAACGAAACGAAACGAAACGAAACGAAACGAAACGAAAAACGAAACGAAACGAAACGAAACGAAACGAAACGAAACGAAACGAAACGAAACGAAACGAAACGAAACGAAACGAAACGAAACGAAACGAAACGAAACGAAACGAAACGAAACGAAACGAAACGAAACGAAACGAAACGAAACGAAACGAAACGAAACGAAACGAAACGAAACGAAACGAAACGAAACGAAACGAAACGAAACGAAACGAAACGAAACGAAACGAAACGAAACGAAACGAAACGAAACGAAACGAAACGAAACGAAACGAAACGAAACGAAACGAAACGAAACGAAACGAAACGAAACGAAACGAAACGAAACGAAACGAAACGAAACGAAACGAAACGAAACGAAACGAAACGAAACGAAACGAAACGAAACGAAACGAAACGAAACGAAACGAAACGAAACGAAACGAAACGAAACGAAACGAAACGAAACGAAACGAAACGAAACGAAACGAAACGAAACGAAACGAAACGAAACGAAACGAAACGAAACGAAACGAAACGAAACGAAACGAAACGAAACGAAACGAAACGAAACGAAACGAAACGAAACGAAACGAAACGAAACGAAACGAAACGAAACGAAACGAAACGAACGAAACGAAACGAAACGAAACGAAACGAAACGAAACGAAACGAAACGAAACGAAACGAAACGAAACGAAACGAAACGAAACGAAACGAACCGAACCGAACCGAACCGAACCGAACCGAACCGAACCGAACCGAACCGAACCGAACCGAACCGAACCGAACCGAACCGAACCGAACCGAACCGAACCGAACCGAACCGAACCGAACCGAACCGAACCGAACCGAACCGAACCGAACCGAACCGAACCGAACCGAACCGAACCGAACCGAACCGAACCGAACCGAACCGAACCGAACCGAACCGAACCGAACCGAACCGAACCGAACCGAACCGAACCGAACCGACCGACCGACCGACCGACAAACAAACAAACAAACAAACAAACAAACAAACAAATTAAAATGACAAGACAGACAGACAGACAGACAGACAGACAGACAGACAGACAGACAGACAGACAGACAGACAGACAGACAGACAGACAGACAGACAGACAGACAGACAGACAGACAGACAGACAGACAGACAGACAGACAGACAGACAGACAGACAGACAGACAGACAGACAGACAGACAGACAGACAGACAGACAGACAGACAGACAGACAGACAGACAGACAGACAGACAGACAGACAGACAGACAGACAGACAGACAGACAGACAGACAGACAGACAGACAGACAGACAGACAGACAGACAAACAAACAAACAAACAGAACGGGGTAAAAACATAACCTCCTGGCGGAGGTAAAGATGGTACGCCGAGAACTTTCTAATATACAGTAGTTTCACTGTAGTGTTTCAGTAATTAATTTTTGCTGGAAGGTAACCTTTGAACCTTGTCATTTTAATTTGACAAATAATGACACTTGATACCATATTTATACATATATTCAGATCGTATTGCTCACATTCTAATCGTACTGTTGAACGTAATCGCTAGCAAAATGAACATTTGGCGCAGGATTGGGATTCCTCATGGCAATGAATGGGAATCGACTAGTCTTACGGATGAACAAAAAGAGATTTGGGGAAAGTTTCTTGTCGAAGTAACGCAAGAACTTGTGTACCATACTGCACGAGAGTTTAAGGGAATCAGGGAGACAAGGCTGATAAAAAGGTTCAAAGCAAAATTTGGTTTTGAACCCATGGAGTTCTTTTACTGGGGGCAATTTTATCACTATTGTAAATACTGGTATGAGTTTTTACGAAACATTCCAGGATTGGAGACTAACAATAATCGAGTAGTACACATACAAAGGCCCAGAGTTTCGCCGCAAATTCCCTACGAAAGGTACCATACAACATTGGTGTCGTGCGGTACAGACAGCTTTGTAGCCGAGACACAAAGGCCTTTGGTAGAATACCGTGAGTCTCTTCTTTGTTCTGCTTGTAAACTAGTGACGAAAGGGAATGTGATAGATGTAAACCGGAAGGGCAGTTGTGGCAACACGGCATTGCATCTCATCGCTGCTTTGCCGGGCGATTCTTCAAGTCTCTTGCAACATATGCTGCATCTTGGAGCAGATCCTTTAGCTCTCAACGATGCCAAACTGAATGCTGTACATATCATTGCCGGAAGAAGAAAAGCTGGATGTTATTGGTCGTGGACATGGGATCAAAAATTTTCACTGGAACGAATAGAAAGCACTTCGTGGAATTGCGACGATAGACTAGCATCTCTGAGTGTTCTACCACATACTCTGGCGACGAGTGTCGGTGCAGACGACAACACGGCTATTCACGAATGCGTTCTTTCCATCCAAACGATTAAAGTCACCACTGACGGCGACAGGAGCCTAATCCAAGATCGCTGGAAAATTGACGAAGAAATCGAGATTGTGTCGCGGCTCTTGGAATCTGGTGCGAGTCTTTCGATACCGAATAGCTTTGGTCTCGTGCCACTTCACTTCGCTTTTAACTCGATAATGTTCAAGTTCTTGTTGACAAAGGGAACTAATTGCCACAGCAACCCGAGAGGCGAAACTCCATTCTTGTTTATACTGAAGTACTTCGTTGGCTTAGCACTCGTGCACGTGCATTCAGAACAGGCTAACGAAACTCAAGAGATTCGAAACCTTTTGGACCAGAATGTTCGTCGCTACTCCCAAATGTTCGTGAGACACTCGCCAATCAGAAACGCCACATTTGTCTTAAGTCAGCTGACGAAGCTAGCTCAAGATCCTGCAGTCAAGAGCATGATTTGGGTCACCGATGACAGCCAAATTACTCCTCTTTTCCTTCTTCTGATGTTTGCCCGCACTGCTTGCTACTGCCCGCACCCAGAGAGGAGGAGTAAATCGGGTCGAACATATTCGCTTCGAGGAAGGGGTTGGGATGAAGTTTGGAAGCACCTTGACGATCTAAATGGGTTTGAAAACGCCTTGATTGAATGCGTCCTTGCGGTCGTCAGAGCAGGAAGCAAAGAAGATCTCATCCGTTCACACGACGCGGGTCAAAGATTTCTGCACATCCTTTTAGATATTGGAACAAACACAGTCAGTCGAAATGGCGTAATTAGTGATGCCGGCATTCAATTTTTCAGCCGAATGACATCGGTCGTCAAGTGCCTTGGTGTCCTCATTCAACATGGTGTTAACGTGAATGAACAGGACAAGCAACTTCGTACAGCCCTACACTTGATCTGCAACCATTACCACAAATGTCCCCAGATGTACCAAGAGTGTGCCAAGCTGCTTGCAGAGGCTGGAGCACGTGTCGACGTGAAAGATAAATGGGGGAAATCGGTGCTCGACTATCTCAGACGAAATTCCCACCTCCAAGCTGTTGTCTGTAAAGTAAGGATAACTCGTAAAGTAATTCATTCCTTGTCTCGCCGTCATTCTAAGGCGGTACATCAACTAGCAAATGGTGGCTGTGGAGCGACAGTTGTCGACAAGTGCCGTTTCACGAGTACCCAGCCAATTGGTAACGGGGCCTTCAGCAATATTTATGCCGCAATTAAAGATGAAACCGAGAACAAAGAATCTGGCACGATTCTATGTCGAGAAGTCGCTGTAAAGCGCTTGGAAAAAGCAAAAATCGATCCACGAGATATCGAAAGGGAAGTGAAAGCGCTTCTTGCTATTTCAACGCAATGTGAAAACATCGTGGACTATTACGACACTATGGAAGACGAGAATTTTTCCTACATAATCCTTGAATTGATGGACGGAGATTTACGAGAATTAATTGCTGACCCAGAGATGGCGGCAATTATCAGATCAGAGCCTTGCAAGGCTCGCCAAGCATCCCTGGACATTGTCAAAGGGCTTGCTTATTTGCACGAGAAAAAGTTCCTTCATCGAGATCTGAAACCCGGAAACATTTTGTACAAAGTTGATCCTCGGCTGTGTCTTAAGATAGCTGATTTTGGTTTGGCTAAGGAGACCTCTAGTTCAAGTAGCATGACGACGACAACCAGAACTGGCGGAGCAAGACCTGCTGGTACCCGATGCTGGATGGCGCCTGAACTCGTCAGTCTCGTAGCGTCTGAGCACACCAACGAAACCGACGTTTTCGCTCTGGGACTCGTTCTCCATTATCTCCTGACATTAGGAAAACATCCTTTTATCCCAACCTCACGCGTGCAGCCGCCAGACTATTTAATTGAAGCGAACATAGCAGAAGGGAAAGTTTCACTCAACTCGTCACTCTCGGACGAAGCCAAACATTTTATTGGGCTTATTCTCGCGAAAAAGCCAACCGTTCGACCGCCTGCAAGTCATCTTCACCAACATCCCTTCCTGTGGAGCGAAAAGAAGAAAGTCGAATTTCTCAAGGCGATGGGGGATCAGAAAGAAGCTGCACGTCCCGCAGAATTTCCCAATTTCCCACTGCAGCAATCTCTACGTGCGGCCAAACTAGGCAACCGATTCGAATATCAAGGTTGGGATGCTCGTATTCCAGTCCTCTATCGCCATATTACAACTTCGTGGCCACAAAAAAGGTATCGAACAAACCAAGTCATTGATCTAGTGAGGTTCGTAAGAAACGCGTACGCCCACAAAGAGGAGCAGCCAGAAGTTATCAAACGTCAAATCAACGAAAACCTTTTCCTCAAGGCGTTTCCATCTTTGGTTCTTGAAGTCTACCTTGCCCTTCAAAATGAAAGATTTCTTGATGATCCCGAACGCACTAACATTAAGGACGCACTGCTCATGGAGTAGGGCGAGTTGAATAAACTAAATTGTTGTACTCTTTTTATTACGCGGACATATCAGTCATGTAATGCATGATATAACCACATATTCTTCCTACCACACTTATTCCTAGTGTTAAGTAGTTCAAATAAGGATATGTTGTCAAACAGCAACTTGTGACGAATAAGATCAAATATGCATGTTTAGAGCCATTAGGCGGTAGAGTCATATACTCACAATATTTACCAACTTACTTATAAATTTAATTGTTATATAAGTCTGTTACGTTCCTTAGATATAAGGATAACTTTAAAGCGTCTATATGAAATGAAAAATTAAGTTTTGGGCAAACTGTATCATTCGAAAAGACTGTTAGAATTATAGATACTAATTGCTGCGAGCCGTGAGGCGAGCAGCTCACTAATCTTGACGAGGTCTGGGCCGAGTTTATATGCGTTCACAAACTCGATTCTTAGGATTTCGTGGGCGATGATCTTTGGTATACGCAATGTCTACCGATCAGCGGCAGGCATTATTAAAGATGGCAACATTAAAGATGGCAACAGTCGTTACTGCTGCAAATCCACAACCTAAAACTGCATAGATTACCGTTCTTCACTTCAAGCAAGTGTGCTTATTGGCTCGATTTTATACGCGTGATGTCCATGTTGAGGAAAACGTCGCATGCTTAAGCTCTTTAATGGAAAATGCTTCGGACGATAACAAGTATTTTACTACTAAATAGTAAATGGTAGCAACTCGCAGCACTTCACTTTTGATAAAAACTTCTAGTAGTAATACTGTTTTCCGCAATCTCTTTGCTCTTGAGCATGACATATGACGTATGCAGTGTATATCTTTTGTGCTTATTGAACGAACTATAATAGAGGCAATGCAATATTTAACAAAGAAAACATAAAGATCCGTGCATATGTACTCCTATAAATTAAGGTATACGTTTGACGTCATATGAGTACGAAAGAAGTGGAGTGGAAGCACGATCGAGCGATAACCATGCAGTGCCTTTACACTTCTTTCGTGTTCAAATCACGTCAAACGTACGTTTATTATACGCACAGGGCAATATGTTTTATTATTCTGGCTACCTGTGGTAGACCGAGTCTGGTTTTGGCTCGGTTTTCTTTTCTTTTTTTTCTTTTGTCTATGTCGAGGAATGGCAATTATTGCATCATCCCATCAGGCTTTGCGAAACTGATGAGATCAGTGATGCGTGCATGCCAAATGCTTTCGTTCTTTGTTTTCCTGATATCTGATATTAACCGTGGTCTGATTAAGTCTTTCTCGTCTCGGATGTGTTTTGTGTGTTCACAGACAGTTATTGGTCAGTAATGTCGCTGGCAAGTATCTTGATATTACATACGCTTAGGCCTGGGTCAAACGTCGCTCTTCTCATGCGCCGAATCAAATACAATTAGATTCGACGTTGGAGCGACTGTAGAGCGACATGGAATCAAACGTCGCTCCAGAGTCGCTCCTAATTAATTATTTTCGTAAACAAAAAGTGCATCTCTATTTTGTATTTCTCAAGCAAGTATAAATAATGCTATCGTCTCGAGTGACAATGAGTCTTTAATCTATACATTGCACCAAATAGATTGCTCGAATTTAAAACTACTGAGTTTCATTTTAGTTTGACGACGGGCCGCCAATAAATTTAAAGTCTGACCGCCGTTCTGTCTCAGTGTTACTTGTCAGACTGTCGTGGAAGATGCTTAATAACTTCCTAACTACGCATTGTTGGAAAATATCATGTACATATGTTGTTAGAAATTTCATAAGCTTTCCTTTGATGCATATTTTACGTTTCTGCGTTATGTGGAACTTTTTAAAACGTCCACAATGTTCACACAATAATTACTTCAAAAATCAGGAAAACAAATATATTTCAAAACATAGTGTGAACATTTTGGACATTTAAAAAATTTAGATATAACGCAGCCGCAGGAACCTGAACTACAACTTACATAAAAGATCATGGCATTTCTAACAACACACTTACAGGATATATTTCAACGATGCTATCTTCTGGCATAAACAACCGACACGATATAGCGTATTCGAACAATGTGAAAGTTGGTTGACTTTGTCTTTGTTCTACCGCATTCTCGTACCCAGATCTACGTTTAGTAGCCTTGCGTCAAGTATCTGCACATGCTCAGTTCTTGTTCAGCCCGAATTTTAAGGTAAAATAATTTATGCATTTAGTTCGGCGCATGAGAAGAGCGACGTATGACTTGGCGTCGCTCCAGTGTCGCATTATGCGACAGGTCCTGCCGCTCCAAGTGAGCTCTGCCGCACTTAATCCATTCTGCTGCACTTAATTGAATCAAACGTCGCTCTTCTGTAGCACTTAATACATCTATTTGATTCGGCGCATGAGAAGAGCGACGTTTGACCTAGGCCTTACAATCGCACACTTAATAGCTGTGTTGATATTTAATACCCGAAGAGACTTGACATATGAACGCTGTGTACATATGTGGAAATACGTTAAATACAGGCAATCGTATTTTGTGTATTGCAAATACAGACTAGCACTCACAGAAAATTCAAGAGAATCTATGAACTCTCAAACTTTGTCATGGCTAGTTCCTTTTTGGAGAAAATTTGGGCTTTTGGTAACAATGCCTTTTGACGTACGCAGATGGATCATTGATGCTGAAATGCACGAAACGTTAGACTCCTACGTTCTCTGTTTCGGCAGTATATCTAACCTTACTATATTTCGATTGTTGTTTCTACACTGGCTACGCAGCACTCTACTTTTATAGAACAAACAATGCATGCGTGTTTTCTAATATTTACGGATTTCAGATTTCAGGCGGATTTCAATCCAGAAACCCAATTCCCATGTAAACACGGATTGACTTCGCTTTTCAATACGTCGTAAGGCACTGTTACTGAAAGCTCAAATTTTCTCAGAAAGACCATGGGAAAACGAACTAGCCATGACAAACTTTAAGAGTTCATAATTCGAAGACTATACATCAGATCTAGATCTTCTTGAAATTTTTCCGGATTGAGTTTCAATCCGGATTGAACTCATTCCACTTCTGATCAAACCCCTTTATCTGTTCACATGAATCCGGATTGAGATTAGCTCATTCCGGATTGACTTAAATCCGTTTCTCATTCCGGATTGAAATCTCATTCCGGATTGAAATTTCGTTCTGGAATCATGTAAACGCGGTGCGAGTTTCATTCCGGAATGAAAAACGTGACAGACAGAGAGGACTAGAACAAACAATATTAATCGAAATGTGGATTGAAACTCAATCCGGATTCATGTAAACGGCCCCTAAGGCCCCATTCACACTAGACCAGATAGCCTTTTGTGCAGGCACGAAAACCATACCGGATATGCCTTCTGTACACACACAAAACTTTTTGTGCCGTTCCAGCTCCAGTGTGAACGGAGTTCGAAATCGTTTTGGAAGTAAACTAATAGAATAGAGCGTGGTGATTGGTTGTATCGTACGCCACAATTACAAAATAACAATAACAATAACAACAGATCGCAATTACTTCAGCACAATATCGTGCCGAGTGTGTTCACACTATAGACGAAATCGGAGTTTCGACTGCGTGCATACAATCTGAGTCGGGATAAAACGTAGTTCATTTATAGCATGAGGCTGAAGCAGCCGTATTAAACATAACATTTCTGATTTCAGAAATTTTTTAATGTTTAGGTATTCGATAAGGATAAAATTTGCATATCGATTATCCTTGACAATAATCCTAAACGTAGTGTCTAAAAATAATGAACTTAAAACATGAAAAAACAGTCCCAGCCTATGTTATCTTCCCGTTATGCTTTAATAGACACGATGTAATTTGCGTAAGGGGCCAAACTGAATAGGAAACTAATTTGCATGTGGGCCTAAATGAAACTACGATTTGTTGTATACCAAATACGTTTTTTGCCGCCACGAAAACCTATATCTGGTATAGTGTGAACGACGCCTAAAACAACAAAAATGCCATCATTAAGTTTGTCATCACCTTTTTTTTGTATTCCGAGTAATCATCAATACGCTTGACCCCCTGGTTTTTATTCTCCTCTCTTGCCTCTCCAATACTTGTGAAAAATAAATTGATTTCTTCTTGTCTTTTTTCATGTTCTTTTAATCCTAAACTAAACATTTCCTGACACAATGCCAGGAATTTCTCTTTATATCTTTTGTTACATGAAGGAAAAAGTCCATAAATCAGTTATTAATAAAAGATATGGATTGTTCGTACCGTATTTTCTACCACAGTGCCAGTTTTTCTGTAATTTTTCGGCGAAATCCTCAGGTTAACCGCACCGTTATATAAGCCGTATTTCTAAACTTTACATTACAACATAGCGACTCATAACGTAGCGTAATGTCTTGTAACGTATATAGCGTAATGTCTTATAACGTAGCGTAACTTACAACTAGCGAAACGTCTCACAACGCCCCGTAGCGTGACGTCTTATAAGTTAGTGTAACATTTGTAAACGTAGCGCTCTGCGCTCGTAACGTCTTATAACGTAGCGTAATGGCTTGCAACGTAGCGTAATGTCCATAACGTAGCGTAATGGCTTACAACGTAGTGCAATGGCTTATAACGTAGCGTAACGTCTTATAACGTAGCGTAACGTCTGATAACGTAGCGTAATGGCTTACAACGTAGCGTAACGTCTCGTAACCTAGCGTAATGGCTTGGAACGTAGCGTAATGTCCTAGTAACGAAACTTTACGTGTTATAAGGTAGTGAAATGTCTTACAACCTCATGAATTCAAAGGGATACACTAAAAGAATATCTTCGACACCTGGTAGAGCTGAGAGTTTGGATGATTCTGGATCATCAGTCAACATACTGTCAAACAGTTTACTTCCATCCATATCTTCAACATAAGCATCCTATAAAAGACACAAAACAACTCTTATACATTAACCCGTTGCTGCCTAGGATGTCTGGGGAGGGGTTCTCCTTTTGACGAGTAAAATCATCTGGCATTAGACAATGTAAAAAAGGGACCGATTTTGGCCAGCTCAGGCAAGAATGAGTTAATCACTTGCTAACCACCCATTGCAGTGTGTAGTAAAAGTAGCGTGCTGCGTTGGCAGTGTAGAAACAACAATCGAAATATAGTAAGGTTAGATATACTGCCGAAACAGAGAACGTAGGAGTCTAACGTTTCGAGCGAAGGCCCTTCGTCAGAGAGAAACCCTGACGAAGGGCCTTCGCTCGAAACGGTAGACTCCCACGTTCTCTGTTTCGGCAGTATATCTAACCTTACTATATTTCGATTGCTGTGTAGGATGTCTGACAGTTCTCCCTTTGACCAGTAAAATCGTCTGGTGTTGGACATATAGTAAAAAAATAAAACTTCCATTTTTGGCTGGCTCAGCCAGGAATGGGTGAAAAAAACTTAACAGAACCAAAGTTGTTTTTTAATTAGGGTTTAAATCTCGCAGAAACTTCCCGTATAAGATTTGGGGTGGTGGTAGTACCCTGGGTTACCAGAGGTTCTCCGTTCAGGAGTGGTGGAGTTAAAGTATGAGAAGTTAATGTGGTCTAAGGGTTATGAGTGTTACTAAGTACTTAATAACCGAGAGTGAAGTCTTTACGGTAAAATATTAAACCGAGGTCTTGCTGTATTAACCAAGCGATAGCGAGGTTAACACGTTTAAGACCGAGGTTTAATATTTTACCGTAAAGACTGAACGGTGGAGGTTATTAAGTAGTTTATTATATGGCACTTTTTATTACAAAATTAATCTTGTATTTCTTGGTCTTCACTCTTCGCTTCTTTTAACTTCGTCGAAACACCGAACTAGCGTTATTTTCTGTTGTTTCTTTCTCGTCTGGATACTAGAATTTACTTTTATAATGTTCATCGTCATTTATTTCATTTATTTTCGTCGTTTTGCGGCAATAAAAGTTTCTTATTTTTCACATGCCTCGGTTTCCTTTGTTCTTTTTAGGGGAATATATTCAATAGCCCCTGGCAAAACAATAGATTAATATTCCCCTGTAAGGCTCTAATATTCCCTTCTACCATTCCTCGCTATAATATTCTCCTTTAATCTTCCCGTCTAATACCCCCCCCCCCCCCCCCCCACTCCTTATCTTATGAAATCCTGTCAACCTCGCCATGTGAAAAATAAGTACGTTATTTTGAGACCCCTCGGGGATTTTGTCCTCAAAATAACCTATACTTATTAGGATTTTTTGTTTGTTTCCAATCGTAGGGCATTAACAATTTTCACAATGAAATCTCGCCACATCAGCAACCAATCACAGTGCATGATTTTACCAGAAGTGATTTGTGCCATATAATAAAACTAATGTATTCAAGTCGTACTTTATGTAGTTTTCTTTTCTTGTCTTCCTCCTCTTTTTCCTCAAGCTGCTTCTGTGCAAGAGTTTCATTATGAACTAGTTCTTCAATTGCATATCTGTATTGTTCTAAGGCAGCGTCCCTTGTCGATGAATCAATCAATCGAAAATCAAGGTAGACCAAGTACGACAGATGAGCAACAACATAAGGCCTGTAGTTCATGTCTTCACAGAAAGGATTTCCACTCAAGTTCAATGTTTTCAGATTTTTGAAATGTCGAAGGTAGTCAACCTTGAATATAAATGCAATTTATTCAGAACTGAACATTATCAGTATCCCACGGGTGGGGGGTGGGCAGTGGTGTGGTGGCAAGTTTCAGGCTGGGGTGGCCAGATTAGATTTGGTGCCCCCCCCCAAAAAAAATTTAAAACAGACATTACTGTATTTGATAAATGATCGCATTTTTTGTTTTAAAATAACTCAAGTAGCAATCTATAATATTACAAGAAACAATGGGTTCTCTCAAAGGCAACGTCAGTGTGAGTCCCGTTGAAATTCTCGGTCTGTGGCATCGCTGGCGAAGTAGCGCCAAACGTCTAGGGGGGTCCAGGAAAATTTTGATATCTAGAGTCTCTGATATGCCATTTCCTGCATTTTGGAGTGAGATTTTACAGAATTCTGAAGACTATAAAACTTCATAGAAAACACAAAAGATTATACAGATTTCAGATCTTTATATCCACCATTGACGACTTAGTTATACAAAGAAATAGGTTTCTTTTGTTAAGTTGTGGTGCCCTTGCTAGTTTTGGTGCCCCTTTCGCAAACCCAGCAAGGCCCCCAGGCCCCCTTGCCACCACACCACTGGGGGGGGGGGGGGGGGTGTACTTTCAACTTCAAATTCAATCCACTTACATTTTCTAGTCCTTTGATATTGTTATTTCCAATTGAAAGAACATGTAGATTAACCAAACTATCCATGTTTTCAATTCTTGTTATTCGGTTATTAAATAACGTTAAGTCTCGTAATTTGACTAGATTGTTGAGTCCTTCAATCACCTCGATGTTGTTAAATGACAAGTCTGCATGAAAAAAATGAATGTTCGGAGCTTTTGTAGATGTCAGTAGTTGTACACATTGTACATTTAATTCTCTTTATTTACATTAAACAAACCTTATTTACACATGGTAACTCTGTCAGTCATATCTAAACTGTTCTTCCTAGAGGTCCAGTAAGGACCTGCAACCCTCACTGACCCAGGATCACTACAGGAGGAAACCGAAGTACCTGGAGGAAACCTGTAGTGTTTGGTAGGGTCTAACTGGAAGCACTTTTCTCACATGCTGCTTAGGTGAAATTTTAAACAGATAACTGCAACAAGCAGGGATTGGACCCAGGTGGCTGGTGTGTGCACTATGCCACTGTGATGAAAGAGGTACCTTTTCCAAAGATGTAGCCTTGTAAAGTATGGAATTTAATGAACCCCTAACCTCAAAGATGTGGAAACTCTTGGGGTGGTGTGTGCAGGGGGGGTGGTCACCTACGATGTCCCCCTTCAGCTGCCTTTAATATAGTCACCAATTTATCATCCACAGTCATTTCCAAAATGTGGAATGTGCAGTAAAGTTCAATATGTCACTTGGCACAGCCTTCGGAGAAAGTCCCAGAGAGTCATCCCATCTAACTTCTACCCTGTGTGACCATGAGTAGTAAAGTCAATTCATTTTCTTATCCATGGTTCCACTACACTATTAAACACCCCTATTAATATATATCTTTTTGGTTTGCACTTCAATTATAAGATTACCTAACCATTCCAGATTTACAAGCTTATCCAGTCCTTCGATCTTTTCGATGATGTTATTATCCATCTGAAGTTTCGTCAAAGAAAGAAAGTTCCACATATTATCAACCTTTAGTATATCTGCATAAAAATAAACATAAATCACTTGTTAATCCATTGCTGCCTAGGATGTCTGGTGTTAGACAGAGTGAAACAGGGGCAAAAGGGCTGTTTTTGGCCAGCTCAGACAGGAATAGGGTAAGCCTAGGGTACGAGATATGATCATTTGGCTGCAAAAAATAACAATTTGCAAAGCATACTTCTGTAATCCAATCTAAGTGCAAGAACCCTATCGAAATCGATGCCTTCCATTTTTGCAATCCTTCCAGCTTCGCCTTTCGGTCCTTGGTCTTCAACCGCTTCTTTAAGCATCTGTTCATCGATGACAGAAGGTTCAATGGTATCGTACAGTCGACTCATGGTTAAAAAAAGTGTTAAAAATCTTAAAGATTTTGCTTGTACTTCGAAAATTCCCTCTTTGTTTACGATGCCTTGACAACAACAGTGGAACGAGTCTGCGCTTGTTTGCGGTCAGCTGAAGGCTGATGATAAATTTAAAAAAGATCTCTCAAAAGGACCCTCGGAAGTTTTTCCAAAAATATGTCGTCAAATACGTTTTTCCCCAAAAGCTGGGCAGTATACCAGATTTCTGACTAGAGTTTAGGTTTTTATTGTGGTTAGGTTATCCAGAAGATTGCTAAAATCTTGAGACTCACTGAAGCTTGACGACAAATTTGGAGGCAAATTTGACGACATTTTGGAAAAGCTTCGAGTCATCCTGTTTTTGCAACAAATACTACAACTGCGAAAAATAGAATCAATTTTCTGGGAACTCGACATTTAATAATTGCGATTTACAGAAGTGAACAGGCAGTTCTTTCAAAATAGATATTTTTCAATGTAGGACAAATAGGTCAATATAAAGTGAAACGGGATTCAAAATTCAAAAGAATGAATCTAAAATAAATATTTGACAAAAAGGAGAAAATTATCAAACAATCTCAAACAAGTTGAATTGTTCCAGCTTTGTAATAGTGCCCCATTTTTGTTGACGATAGATTTGTGACGTGTTGTTTTTGAATTCCTGAATTATTTTTGTTCGGCAAACGACATTGCTCTCAAAAAACACCCAGGAATTAGGGAAGGGAAAGGGAGTGCATGGTGTTTGTGAAATTACTGAAATACCAACTCACCCAGTTACCAATTCAAGTTGTTTGGTATTAGTTACTGTCTAGTTTATTCATTAACCCGACCCAATAGCGTGTTTACCTATCAGTTCAAAATTAAAATACAATGTCACATAAAGCAGCAGGGAGCTAGTTCAGACAGTCGAGTTGTTATTCTACAGACTTTTCCAGACAACTATATGGGGCCGGGAGGTGTGGTAAAACGTAGAGTCTGGCTAAATTGTTGTACCATGGGGCCTATGGTGGCTTTCTTGCTATTGTAATTACGTACTTTTAGACGCCTACAGGCAGTTTTCGGCAGAGAATTTTATTAAAAATGTAAATGATGTTTTTGTTGACGACCAACTTCGTGACCAAAGACTGTTGACCGGAAATGGGATGGTAAGACACCTTTTAACCTCTGGGAGAGGCACTTGAATATTTCCGTGCCAACGTTTTTATCACTTAGTAGTCTAAAAAGTCCTTCACGAGATGATGAAGTGTCACTGTGTGTCTGCTATGATATCATGATACAACGTGGTCTGTCGATGGCATCTGAACACAACTCTCGCTTGTCAGCTTACTCCTTATCTCGCCGCCATCCCAGTGAACGAAATGGCGAGAAAACAGAGAATGGTCACACAACTTTGACTCATCGTTTAAGTCGAGCAGAATACGATGAACTGCGCTCGAATGGAACAACAAACCACGGCAGCATAAAGATATCCGAGCCTTCCTCAGTTGTCGAAGGTATAGTGACATGTGTAATTAAAAAATCAAAATATCGCTTCATGTGCAGGAACAACAGTGTTTTCAGAAAACAAATTGAACAAATGAAGCAATTTAGAACTTGCTGACTGTCAAAATAAACGTCTTGTGCTTATTCATTTCGGCAAGGAGGAAAACTGCAGATTTTTGTACTGAACATTAAAATATGAACAGTAATGATTAAATAGCCATTTGTTGACTAATGGTTTTAATTTTGGTAAATGTAGAATAAATATACGTTATATTAGGGGGGAAATTGAAAGAAGCTAGTTCCTGAATTAATAATAAAACAAAGCCTAATTTTCCTTTCAAGGACATCTCGTTTGTTTCGGTTCAAACTGGGAAAAGTTTTCATTTAGTTTTGTAACTGAAAATCTAGAAATTCGTCTCGGTCAAATATTTAATACAGTAGCACGCGCTTGCAAGAATAAATTTTAATTCGTAAATGCTGTATTGTGACGAGTTATGCTTATATTTTGCAAGAAATTTTTGAACATATATAAATATTTGCGTGACTTTTGTCTCTCAGCCTGGCCAAATGGCCAAATTATCTTCCCAATTAAGCTTTCGCTTCGACTTCAGAGCTTTGCAATTCAGACATCTTAATTTCGGGCCACTTAAAATAATAATACAGTATTTACAGGTGTATATTTTCCGTTAGCTTTATGGTAATATGTGAACAGAAATAGGTTTTCCTGCTTTATAGTATGACCAGTAGTCTCGGATATTGACTTATTTCTGAAAGATCAACTATATTTGACAATTTTACGTGATTTTCAGTCTGTTAGAAGAGTTTTTGGTGCGATTTATTAAGAACATCTTTCAACACAACACACTTCCGCTAATCCTTAAGCAATATTGTCCAGTATTATAAATAATACTGTGACAATATCGTCGTGCAAGCCAATACCGTTTTTGAATTTTAAAACATTACTACAAATGTGAAATGTGCAGTTTATTAAGTAATATTATTACAAGAGTATTTATAATCTAATTCGAGGAAACACAATGTTACAAATTATGCTAATAAATATAGAAGTGTCAGAACTTGTTAGCCCAGCTGTTCATTTGTCAAAACAGTTTTGTATTTTTGTATATAATGTATTTTCTGGACATACATTGCTGTGTAACTTTTTAAATTCTTGTTGACTTTATGCTATAATAATCTTTAACATCTACATTAAAAAAAAGTTGGAAAGGAGCAGTTCCTATTACATATAATTCCTTCATTAAATATAATTAAAATTCCTGTTTCTATATTTATAGATGATGAAGGTATGCCAAATGAGGAAGAAATTGAAAAACGTTTTGAAAACCTTTTGGTAAGGTACATTACAACAGAAAATGACAACAGACAGTTTTATGATCTTTTTGTGAAAATTATGATATATTATTATATAACTGACAAGTAGAAATGTACTCAGGATGATATTGCAGATCCAGTACTGCAATCTGATTGGCCGTGCTTATAACCAGCTAATCAGAGGTGGGATCTAGAGGGTGGGGTCAAATTGATCCTGGGTTCCAGATGTGCCCGGAAAGAAATCAAGGTGCCTATGCAATGCCTCATTCTAGCTTCCTTTGACTTGAACCAGGAGGGGGTGTACTGCATTTAGCCCTAGGCCCATATGGCAGCTTTTGGTAATTAGCCCTGAGGATGATTAGAAATGTTTATTTTAGATATACCTCTAAGATTATGCTTATATTATTAATACATACACAGTATACTGATAATTGTCAGTTGTTTGCTGTACAAGCTGTGTTAGTTAGTAGTACTCAGAAAAACTCTGGCTAGCATTCAGAAAGTTGTGGGTTCGAGTCCCACTTAGAGCTCAGAGTTTTTCTGAGTATTACTAACTAACACAGCTTGTACAACAAACAACTGACAATTATTACTAACATCAAGCTGCAATTTCTGAAACTAACTACACAGTATACTGGTTGTTGAGAGATCTACAATTAAATATGAGAGTATAATATATTTTTGTTATCCTACAGGAAAAATTAACACTTGATCCAGGGCAAGTCCTTGACTTACAGCGACATCCAATTCAGCACAAATGGAAGTTGATTCAAGCAAAGGTAATTGTAAAAAAATCTAATTCTTTTTAACTGCTAGATATTCATTGAAATTGGAGGTAGGTGCTGTAGGTAGCAAAGGCCAGTAAGCATGAAGCTAGCCATAGCAATCAAGCTAAGCAATGAGCAAGCAATTGAGCAATCCTGGGTTCTGGATATGATTGGAACAGTTAAAGAGGTCACTATGACAACTCAGCCAAGGCAGTCACCTCCCAGCACCTGTCACATTGAAACTCAGTGGAATAATAAGTATATAGCACATGCCACATGTCTATATAAATGATTACTTGCCTGAAAAAGGGGGAGGGTTGGGTACAGGTGAAGCAAACAAGCAATCCACAGCTGCAATGCTAGCAAATCAGCAAGCAAGAGTGACCAATAAGCAGCAATGTGCCAATGCTGTAGCGATGTGCTCACAAGCATGGGTGACACTTGTGTGCACCTTTCAACTTCTTAAGAACTTGCAACTTGCTAACTGTCAACTATGAAGGAGAAGCCCACTGGCTAACTATATCTGCTGCCAGTTAACTTTGCCTAAATAATTTTAACCACATTTCACTTTTAATTAAACTGACTGGAGATGAGTGGCTGACAATTTTCCTTGGCATTTATCATGTTTACATGTTTCCTCAGCTTATTGTTTTTTCTTAACTTTATGTTAAAATATGGTTTCATTTGTTAGGAAATGGTGGAACCAAAGCATTCATCACAGTTTTATGTGTCCCAGCTCCGCCGCCACATGGATGAGGCTCTTCTGCAGTACACCAAACCGCCAAAGAAGTTAATCAAAGATTTGGAACCAAAAGAAGTGATCTTAAGATCACTGGAAGTAGATGTGAGAACACATCCAAACACAACGTAAGTACCCACTGGTTTGCAAGGTACCTTAAATTCTCACTCTGAAGGCAGGGTAATGGCTTGGGGTCTTGACCCCCCTTTTTGACTGTCAACTGTTATCTTTCCTAAATATTCCTCTTTGATTAGTTAAATGTGTTATGAGGGTCAGTTTTAGAGGACTAGCCAAAACAACCATGAACCAGTCTATATATCATAACCCCTGGACCACCACCCCCATCACCCTAGTGGATCAGGTTGCACATGCGATGTGGTGCTGCCTTTGATACAATAGCATACCTATATAATACTCGGACCCCCTCCATTCAGCTCTTGGATCCACCTCTTCCAGGAGAAATTTATTAACTATGCCAGTACTGCATTGTAATAGACAGATTAAAATTATTAAGAGCTGTTTTTTGTATAAAACACACTGGATGCCTGAGGGTTAGAGCTGTGTGGTTAACCGAAAAACTCGGTCGGTTTGGTTCTTTTTTTGGCACTGGAAGTCGGAACCGAACATGCGCAAAAGAACAGGAAGAATCGGTAGTTTCGTTTTCCACGTAAAACCTCGTTTTCCACGTGTATCACGGGAGACCCTGATACATCAAAGACATTCAGAGTTATAACTATAAGACATTTTTTTTAAATAATTGTTGTGTTTCATTTAACTTGTTATAAGTTGTTCATTTTGAAGTTTTATTATTACAATTTGTTGAGCAAATGCTTTGAATTGTTGAATTGTTCTTTTTATAAAAGTACCGAAACCGGCACCGAACCGAGGTTCTTTTACCCCAAAAAGACCGAAACCGGAACCGAGGTGAAAATTCTGGAACCGCACAGCATTACTGAGTGTTCTCCCTTTGACTAGTAAAATTGTTTGGCATGAGGTAGAGGAAAACAATTAGCATTAGACAGTTATTATAACAGACTAGTCTCTTCTTTTCAGATGGCTAAGAGAATTTCTTGAGGAGCCATATCATGGTCATCAGGTCTTAATTGATTTCTTGGCGTTCCTTCATAAAAATCCACCACCCCCACAACCTGAACAAGAACTGAAGAAAAGTCAAAAAAGTTCTAAAAGTGCAAAGAGACGACGTAAAGTGATGGCTAGGAGTCATGTAAGTAATATATCGTACATATGAAGCCATTTATTATCTGATTTGAAGACACTGAGAAAAAATGAGGTAATAGCCAAGTTTTTTAATTCACTTCGAGGTGTTTTTAAATCAGATAATAAACAGCTTTCGAGTGTATGGTTGGTGAAGTGAATGCAATTTTTAGGGGGACTGTGTGCCTCCAGACACCCTTAAAGTGGATATGACTTTGTTAGATCCCAGGGGCCTGACTACCGGACCTTCTTGCCCCATCTGGCTTTGGAAAATACAGTATTAATAAGTCTATATTTGTCAGTTGTTTGCTGTACAAGCTGTGTCAGTTAGCAATACTCAGAAAAACTCTGAGCTCTAAGCAGGACTCGAACCCACAACCTTCTGAATGCTAGCCAGATGCTCAGTAACCATTGAGCCACTAGAACTCAGATTGTGGAGCAAGGTTAATTAAGGTACTTATACCTAGCTTAGACTGTGCCCAGTCCTCCAGGAACGAGTCTTAACTGCTCGGTTACAGTAAGTTTCCAGTTAAACACTGTTAGTTAGTTTCAGAAATTGCAGCTTGGTTAGAGTGTCTGGCCATTCAGAAGGTTGTGGGTTCGAGTCCCGCTTAGAGCTCAGAGTTTTTCTGAGTACTGTATTACTAACTAACACAGCTTGTACAGCAAACAACTGACAATTATTACTAACATCAAGCTGCAATTTTTGAAACTAACTAAGTGTATATTTGTTTATTATTACAATTATGTACAGTATTAAGTTTATCTTATTTTCAATTTTTAGGCAGATGAACATATGTGTTTAATGTGTTTGAAAGCGTTGATGAAAAATAAGGTTAATTAATTAAAACTTGACTTAATTTTGTTTAGTGTTCTGAGGTGAAATACATGATATTAATTATACTTATTTATTTATTTTGTTTTTCCAGTTTGGGTTTAAGTCTGTCATGGCAGTTAAAGACACGCTTTTATATGTTGTGATGTGTCTTGAAATTAAGAATATCAAGACTAAAATATTGGCAATTAAGGTATAAGAATGTCTTAAAGAAAAATATAATTCTTGACTTTACAGGGGGAAAAAAACTATGATCTTTATCATAGTTAATAGAACATATACTGGACCGGTACATGGTTTGGAAACTCCAAAGTGATTGTCCAAAGTGATTGTTCTATGTTTTTGTTCAAGTTTATGGAAATTTGTGCTGAATTTCACGGTATTGTATTTTTTGTATAATGAAGCAGTCATCCAATAGCAACACTTGGGTTTAATTAGTCAAGTGAGTTGCTTCATTGTCACGTGTTGTGGTGCTTCATTGGCATGTGTCCATAGAATTTACTTCCATATTAGGAACTCCATTGTCAGTTCAGCATGACCATTAATGCTTCATGTTGAAAGACAATAGAGCTTCCAAACCATGTATATGTTATGTCAAACTATGTTGTGTCCTTATAAAGAAAACAATTTGAAAATATTTTTTCTGAAACTTTTACTTCTGATCTTTTTGTAACCATTACATAATTTACAGGTATCATTTCAATTATAAAATGCTAATAATTGTTGTTGTATTTCAGCTTCTCTATGCCGCTTGTGCAAATGACAAGTACCATCACCTGGTTATTGAAGCACTGGAATATTTCCAAGCCAGAACTAAAGAACATCAGATGTTTTCCACATTGGTTAATTTTTTATTCTTAGAGCCAGTACACCCTGGTTTACAGGTTAATAATTATTTAATATATAATTATAACACAGAATCCTTTCCTGGTAATTTGTATACAAACATGGTGATATCAATGAGGGTGATGGTGTGTTCAGTGATAATGGTGGTCGTGATGGATCATCCTCATAAACATTTTACCTCCATATAATCACCATTATATCACCATCATATCACCATCACCATCACCATCATATCGAGATCACCATCATATATCACCATCATCACCATCACCATCACCATCATATATCACCATCATCACCATCACCATCATATCACTATCATATCACCATCATATCATCATATCATCATCACCATCATATCACCATCACTATCATATCACCATCACTGCCATGAACACCAACATCATTATCACCACAATCATCACCATCATACCGTTTAACCCCGTCATCACCACCACCACAATGACCATGGCATCATATCACCATCACCACCACCACAATCACCATGGCATCATCACCATCACCATCACCATCACCACAATCACCATGGCATTATATCACCATCGCCACAATCACCATGGCACCATATCACCATCACCACCACAATCACCATGGCATCGTATTACTATCACCACCACAATCACCATTGCATCATATCACCATCATCACCATTGCCATCATATCACCATAACCATAACCATTATATCACCATCATTATTACCATCATATCACCATCACTGCCATGAACATCAACACCATTATCATTATCATCATCATCACCACTATCATCACCATCATTATCACCACCATCAACATCATCATCATGACCATCAATTGATGGTCAAGTCACCAACATCATCATTATCACTATCATATCACCATTATGTATTTCGTTCACAGCACCTAATTTCAGCTAATGCACTGCACACTTCATGATCCTCTATTTTCAAACCTGTAAGATTACTCTTATGTTGTTCTTTCAGGCTGTTACTTTGGCATTATTAAACGCTGTGGTAAACAACTCGCCTTCGTACAATGATCGAGTATTTCACCAACAGCAAATATGTGTAGCAGGATTTACTGACCAACGTTTGGAAAAAGTGAGCTCTCTTTAAACTAAGTGGTTATTTTCAGTATCATATAACTACAGTATAAGAGTAAAGTAAAGTAATTATTGAGGTTAACATGGGTCCTACTAATTACTGCCTGGGACTGCCCAAGACTGCCCGGGAGGGAAAAATGACTGCCTGAGACGGTATAATACGGCCAGAGACGGTATACATCTACATTAGATGTTTTATACAATAAAGAATAGATCCACATTTACGGCAAACTGCCGTTCGAAATCAGCAGTTAGTCGTTAGAAGTTAGGACAATTTGTATGCCATGATTGAAAGCTGCCGTTTGTGATTTGCTATATATGAAAATAAACGGCAATCCTAACTTGCTGGGCTAATATTTTAAACATAGCAAATTGAAAACAAAACAAAACTGGAAACTGCCGTGCATGAATCTCGAAGAACGAAATACTGATGTTTCGAACGGAAGCCTTCATAAATTAAACCACCGAAATAAAATTTGGCTATTTAGGCCCATGTTATTCATCCCCGCGGCCTTAAGAAACGTTTTATAAATTATTAGGTTAAAGCCCTTGCACTTTAATTCTATTAATCGAGTCAACTTTGTGTTAAATTTTACAGTAGTGTTAGATTAATCATGCAAATATAAACGTAACACTCTTGTTTAATATACGTTGAAAAATCGGAGAGGAAAGAAAGAAAATCCGAACTCAACAGTAGACTAGTAGTCTGTCGACAGCCTTGCCGATCTTGTTTCCCTTTATAAAGATATAGTTGACAACAATTTATTTATAAAAAATAATTAACAACTAGTAAAGGGACGAGTTAGGTCTCGGGCAGTTTTATATTTCCGGACAGTCTCGGGCAGTCCCGGGCAGTAATTAGTAGGACCGGTTAACATGCCAGTATTTAGATACTGATAACCCCAATGGCGTTCGCCCCTTGATGGAACTAGTTTGTAGAATTAACTGAGGAAACGATGGTGTTGATTTTGTGGAGAGAGGAAAACCAGAAAACCCAGCGAGAACCCTTGAGGCATTGTGAGCTCTTCAAAGTGTTCGTTGTCGTTGCTGGTGTGGTGGCTGTTGAGGTGGATGTGGTGGGAGGTGTGAGTGGATGGTGTGATGGTTGGGTGGTTGTATTGGTGGTGGTGTGGTTGATGGACGTGACTGGAGTGGGTGTGATATGGTATGGTTGTTTATGATAACATCAGCATAGATATGTTGCTGATGTTGAGGTGTGTGGTGGGCTCTCACAGGTGAAGTTCATCCAGGCCAATTCAGAATGATCTGTAACTCTAGTTGGCTGTAGGATATGCGGTTGAAAAAAGGAAGAAATTAAGGTGTTCAGAAAATCATCTGTGCCAGCATAAGTCTCAAACTTTAAAAGATCTAAATTATCCAAGTACTAACCCCATTCAACCAGGCTTAACTTAACTTCAGCAGTGAGAGGTAGTGTACTACCAGCTTGTCCCATCCTTCTTGCATAACTTAGTTTGTGGAATTAACTGGGGAAACTACATGGTGTTGATTTTGTGGAAGCAGGATAAACCCTTGAGGCACAGGAGAGATGGTTGTCCATCCAAGTACTACCAGTAACCCCATTCAACCAGGTTTAACCCTTTATCACTCAGTAGTCACTCCATTGACGAGTAAAATTGTCTGGCGTTAGCCAGAGTAAAATACTAAAGACATCGTTGGGTGATAAAGGGTTAACCGAGATAGTCTATTAACCCTTTATCACCCAGTAGCCACTCCGTTGATGAGTAAAATCGTCTGGTGTTAGCCAGAGCAAAATACTAAAGACATCGTTGGGCGATAAAGGGTTAACCGAGATAGTCTATTAACCCTTTATCGCCCAGTAGCCACTCCGTTGACGAGTAAAATCGTCTGGTGTTAGCCATCGTAAAATACTAAAGACATCGTTGGGCGATAAAGGGTTAACCGAGATAGTCTATTAACCCTTTATCGCCCAGTAGCCCACTCCATTACGAGTAAAATCATCTGATGTTAGCCACAGTAAAATACTAAAGACATCGTTGGGTGATAAAGGGTTAACCGAGATAGTCTATTAACCCTTTATTGCCCAGTAGCCACTCCACTGATGAGTAAAATCGTCTGGTGTTAGCCAGAGTAAAATAATAAAGACATTTTTGGGTGATAAAGGGTTAACTTCAGTGGTTGAGGAAAACTGGTGAAAAAGCCTCAAGGCAAAGGAGATAACCAACAACTCCACTCACATGAAGCTAAGGTGGTCACCCATCCAAGCACTAACCCCATTCAACCGAAACATTTTGAGACGATATTGAAAACGTTCTTTTTTGTTCTCAGATTCTAGAAGGTTTTGACGCTGCACCAGTGAGAGAGGAACTTAGAATATGGAAAGAAAATTTCGTGAATATTCAAGATCTAATGGATGAATACGCTCAGCTTAAAGAAAGATCTCAACTGCTTCGAGATGAGGTGTGTAAACTACTCAACTATAACAATATAATGACTGTTTTCCACTTCACGCGTAACGTACCGAAACCCAACGTGAATTTTTTTGTTTATATGATGTATAGTCTTCGAATTATGAACTCTTAAAGTTTGTCATGGCTAGTTCCTTTTTGCATGGTCTTTTTGAGAAAATTTGAGCTTTCAGTAACAATGCCTTACGATGTACGCAGATGGACTGCATTTCAGCATCAATGATCCATCTGCGTACGTCATAAGGCATTGTTGCCAAAAGCCAAAATTTTCTCCAAAAGGGAACTAGGCATGACAAAGTTTGAGAGTTCATAGATTCTCTCGAATTTTCTGTGAGTGCTAGTCTACTTGGCAATAAAAATTAAGTTTGTTTAATTTGAAAGAACTCGTGAAATTGTAATAGAAGATCTTTTACAACTTTTTCGTGTCTTTCTTCGTTTTCAAGATATTTCAATTTGTTTAATATGTAAATGAGATGGGCTCTGACGTCAGGAGCAGGGTACAGTATTTTCACACGTAGCAAAATCAGTTATATCTCCAAGTTTGTTCAACGAAATCACTTGAAATATAAAAACGCGTTGTGACACTGAAGTGCTGAACATTTCATGACTGATTTTGCTATGTGTAAAAGTACTGTACCCTGCTTCTGACGTCAGAGCCCATCTCGTTTACATATTAAACAAATTGAAATATCTTGCAAACGAAGAAAGACACGAAAAAGTTGTAATAGATCTTCTATTACAATTTCACGAGTTCTTTCAAATTAAACAAATCGAGAGCTCGCAAGACAAAGAAAAAAAATGCCGGTTTCCGTATAGTTGAAGTTGAAAACGGTCTTAACATCTAGTTTTTCCGTAGCATCGATCACAGGCAGCAATTACATGAGAACTGAATTTTAACTCTATTTGAAAAATTGATCTTTTTTGTTCAGGTCGATCTTTTGCAAGGGAAGTTGGAGGTGAGAAAACAAAAACTATATATAGTTTTTCAGGCATCATAACTGCAAAAAGTGTACCGTTAAAATATGTATCAAGACGTGTGTAAAGACTAAAGAGAGTAAAAAAACAACCAGTGTAAAGACTAAGAGGTAGTTTATATGCAGGAGGCGAGCCAGCCCGGGTGTTTGTGCTATTGTTAATTTTCATCTTGTGTTTATATGAGCCAAGCCAGCCCGCCTAGCCGAGATCTCGCTTTGTGAGACCGAGAACTCGGTTACCCGGGCTGTGTTTTTTTAACGGTAACGTAACGTAACGGTAACGTAACGGTAACGTAATGGTAACGTAGCGTAGCGTAGCGTTACGTAACGTAACGTAACGTATGTAAACACGATTGACCGGGCTAGCTCGCCTACCCGGGCTGGCATCAAAAGCTTCGTGCACGCGACAAAATTTGTTTTTATCAGCTTTTTTCGACATATTAACAATTCACAAGTTCTGCTTGTTCACGTACAGTTCAGGGGCGTAGGAAGCTTGATAAAGTTAGGGGGGCCGACTCCCACGAGGCGCCACCATGGTTGGCGCCGAGCGGAAAATTTTTGAAAATTTGGAGTCTCTAGATCGTCGGAAATGGCATTTTCAGAGTCTCCTCTACCTCTTTCGTTAGGCCCTTTCATTAATTCTTTCATTATAATTTGTGAGTCTATGCTATCCGTGAGTCAGGATGGATTATTATTATTAATTGGCCGATCAGCGCAATCGAAGTCGCACTTATAATGCAATTTTTTTAAATTCAATTATTTTTGGGGGGGCCGAAAGCTATTCCGGCCCCCCTTTATAAAATATTGGGGGGGCCGCGGCCCCCCCGCTTCCTACGCCCCTGGTACAGTTCATATTTAAACAATGAGACTTCGTGTCTTACCAGAACTGATAAATTACGCAATTAGCACAACAAGCAAGCCAGCCTTGCCAGGCGAGCTAGCCCTTCTCATGTAAACACAATAAAAATCATCTCAGCAAAGCGGGCTAACTCAGGTACCCGGGCTGGCTCGCCTCCATATAAACGCCCTCTAAAAGAGAATAATAAACAGTATAATTGCGACATATTTTTATTTTGTAAACATAGGATGTTCAACGTGAGAAAAACGAAGTTGAAAGACAGAAAATAGAAGTAAGTTTTAAGCATTTATATCAATGAAATACTGTTCAACACTGATTATACTCCATGATGAATAGATGTGATGTTTAACGGTTTACTTTATATATACATTAGTTTGAAGAAAAAGCAGAGAACTTCAGATTTCGTGCAACGGAACTACAGACAGCATTGGAACAAGTTATGGTGAGTTAAGACTCTTTTCCACTCATCGTAGAAACTAGTTCGCAGCTTGCTGCGAGTACTTGTACTCATTAAAAGGAGCTCACAACGAGAAAACAAGCACTGCGAGTTGTTTTTAATTAGATGCAAACACTCGCAGCTATTCCTAAAAACAACACAATCCAATTTTACGCGGTTGATACAGAGTTGCGAGCTGTGTTTTGCGATGACTGGAAAAAAGCCTTTACATATATTCGACTTGAACTTAATTAACCCTTGCATGTATGTTTAGGTCATATGAGGGACGAGGTGAAATCAATTAATTCTTGGAATGTTTTCATGGCGATAATGTAATGTAATGTAATGTAAATAAGTTTTGTGGAAACACCACGTAAAATTTTTGCTAAGCTTTCGGCCTGTTGACTCAGGCCTTCATCAGAGCAATGACAAAATGATAACTGAGGTGAAATCAGTTATCGCGTTTGAGGGACGATAATTCTAGAACTATTTTGCTGTGCAAGAGAAGATTTTTCTCTGTTTTTCAGGCCAACGTGACTTAACCCTGGTAATATTTGGTAACGCTGTCCTAGAAGCTTTTAACTTTATTTTGCTGTGCGTTGGTGTATTGAAATGATTTGAAACATTTTCCAGCAAAATGCCGTCACATGATAATTAATAATATTAATAATGTCACAGAATACTCGATGCCTATTTTTGCTTGAGCCCGTGAGGTTCCTTTCTGCCCTGGAGTTGCATCACTAGGTCTCACCAATATACGTGGTCTGGTGGTTGTCTGGGTTTGGGCACTTGACCTTGTATCGTGAACTGCTCCCGGTCTACGGTGAAGTTGTTTTTTTTTGCCCTTAACGGCAGCCAGGTTGTGGTTGGTATGTGTGCTACGCGAATGTTGTACGGTCGTTAGAAGATACGTGAGATTACTTCTATAATGTTCTTGATTGTTTCAGAAAACTCAAAGTAAAGATGGAATCAACGCTTCATTGCTAGAACCTTTAAATTCCAATCCCCCTCCCCCTCCCCCACCTCCTCCAGGTCCTCCTCCTCCTGCGCCACCTCCACTTCCAGGTATGTTTAATATTTCTTCTGAATTGTACTGCACTGGACTGGATTGTATTACTGTATCAGACTACACTGCACGGCACGGACGGCACGGCACGGTACTGTACTGCACTGCACTGCACGGCACTGCACGGCACGGCACGGCACGGCACGGCACGGCACGGCACGGCACTGCACTGCACTGTACTGCACTGTACTAGCTGCGCTGCACTGCATTCCACTGTGCTGTACTGCACTGCACTGCACTGCACGACACTGCACTGTACTGTACTGCACGACACTGCACTGTACGGCACTGCACTGCACTGTACCGTATTGTACCTTACTGTGCCGTACTGTAGTGGTATACTGTTTTGCATTGTCCTCTACTGATCTTCGTGACGGCGACCTTCATCGAGTCAGGCAAATAATATATATATATATATATATAGTTTCCCCTTGTTGTGTTTACATGAAGAAGATTGAAAGTTTCCGTGATCAAAACGAATGGCTGAAGTCAATCTACGCAGTGGAGTGGATTGACTTGAGATTCAAGCAAGGATCGACTTAAATGTCTCTAATCTGATTCATCTAAACACGGTTTGACTTGAGAATGATTTGATACGCATGAGTGAAGTTGATGCGTGTCGTGCTAAATGGCAGACATTGAGGGAAGCACAGAAAACAGTGTTCCAAAAACGAAAACAGGTTCCAAGCAGATCGGATTCTCCATGTAAACTGTGCTCGGATTGACTTCACTCGCGTTTTTTGATTCGATTGGACTGTCAATCCGCGCCTAATACTGTTGCCATCCATCTCTTTCTTAGGTTGTGGACCTGTTCCACCGCCACCTCCCCCCGGATTCAAAGCAGGTAATGTATAGTTTCATTGTGGGAGTGGAATTAGACGGGGGTGATCAGGTGAACATGCTAGCTACTGTAGGTATAAATTCGGCGTAAAAGTATACGTATAGAGTGTACCGCCCGGGCAATGTGTTATGACGCACAAAAAAAGGCATTGTATAGTCGTCGAAATCAGTTCAGAGCTAGTGTCTTTTGGTATTTTTATCGATCAGGAAACTAGCAGGGGAGGAGTGGACTGGCGCTTCAGGGTGTAAAACATATATGTCCGGTGTTATGATCCAAAATCCAATCGTATTAGGCGGGAGGCCAGCCCACCCACAGCTATTGACCCACTACTGGGAACCATGTACGGTGTATATCTGCCATGTCAGCTTTTCCGCGGGAAAGAAACCAGAGAACCGCGGGAAAACCCACGACTTTCCGCAAGCTCTTCCCACGTGCTTCCTTCCTTCTCAGGATTTGAATTTTTGACCTCAGCGGAAGTATAGGCAGTTCTGAAACTAAGCCAGCAAAGCTGATTATCAACTTTATCCCATTTGAAATAGTCGACTTAGCGTCAGATGATTTTAGTCGCTTCTGGGGCGCAACCCTCCGACGTGATAAGTTAGACAGATAAAATCATCTGGTGTTGGCAAAAAAATAGATTTAATAGATAGATATCTTATTCTAAAGACTTTAAAATCTTAAAAGCTTTGTGGGCAGGATGGCTGGGAAAGTGTTAAAGATTAAAACTTACCAAAAACATTTAACATCTCCAGATTTAGTGTGAAATACTATATTTATATAGCACTGACGTTTTCGGTACGGTATTTAATTATTGATGTTGACGCACTAAAAGATCAGACCGTATTTATACTATAAGACGTTTTCACAACAGTCAGTACATTTCTGTGAAAGTTAGAAACATTGCTAAGACACTAAGGCGGCGTTCAGACTGAGTGTCGAGAGGTAGTACCCAGCTTGCTTGAAAACTGATACGATATGCTTGGGTGATCAGCCTGGTCGTTAACCAGGGGCCTGGACACGAGCACCAATCTGAAAATATATATACATACATAAACTGAGCCAAGATACATTCTTAATAGGAACATAGAGTAGAGACACATCGACAAAATATATTTTGGCGCCACGAAGTACCAAAAGCATCCAGGTTTGGGAACGTGTCTGAACACCAGTGCATTTAGTGCCCATTCCCGGCCAATCCCGGGCACTGGGCACGGGCACTCAGTCAGTGAACGCCGTCTAAGTTGCTCGTCTTAGTGATGGTAGTCGTGACTAGTGACTGACGTTATATGAAGTAAAGTATTTGAACTAGCATATTTAAGCTGTATAGTAGTTGTGAAGGTTGCTTGTCGACCTTGTCTAAGAGGTTAGTGTAGTCTTCAGAAAGACTGTTGGTTGTAGTGACTGACGTTTGGACAGCTTCAGCGGCAGTCATCCAGCTCAGAGTCAAGTGAAATGTTCCTGGATCGCCTACTGATTACGTGTCTGGTTCATTACGTCATGCTTTACGCTAAACGTCGCACAATAGACGAACTTAATTCGGACGAATTTATTTCGAAATAACTTCGTCGGTAATGCGACATCGAGTTAAACGTCGAATTTCAGTCGAATTTAATTGTTTTACTTGGACTCGTGGAGCCCGAAAACGATTTCTTGAAAACATGGCGCCGAATTGTAAGACAGGAGAGAAACATTTAATTCGACGTGGCGATAATTCGTCGTGTCTGACTCGAATTTAATTCTGAGACGAATTTAATTCGTACGTTGAATTTAATCGAGTTATACGTCGCAGTTTCGTCGAATAAAATTCAACAATTCAATTCGTCTGAATTAAATCGTCTATTGTGCGCCGTTCAGCACAGACCTAATCTATGTTCTTGACCTCCCGCAAAGCTGCCGGATAGAGCTAAACCGTCGCACCAACGCGCAGCACCACAGGGAGCCCAACTACGACGCTTGGTTTGTGTTTTTCTTGGGGTAATACGTTGTTTTTTTATTATAAAAGTTGAGTAGTCTTAACAAAAGATGAGTTTTGCTGTTCTTTACTAGCAATCGAGCGGCGAAGCCGTGAGCTGAACACGCAGTCCAGCGGCGAGCGACGAAGCCGCGAGCCGAACACTCACCGATCCTTGTCACCGATCTGTGGAGCGGCGAGCGGCGAGCACGCGCGAGAGAACAAGAGAGTGCGTGCAAGAACAAGAGAGTGCCTGAATGAGAATGCACGCGCAAGAGAACAAGAGAGTACGTGCAAGAACAAGAGAGTGCGCGAGAGAACAAGAGTGCCTGGACTGCGTGTTCGCTTCGCCGCTCGATTGCTAGTAAAGAACAGCAAAACTCATCTTTTGTTAAGACTACTCAACTTTTATAATAAAAAAACAAAACATAATACCCCAAGAAAAACACAAACCAAGCGTCGTAGTTTGGCTCCCTGTGGCAGCACTCATCAACGTCATTCCGTCATTCGTTTTGTTTTCAGGTGCAGGTCATTCAGTGGTACACCGCAAAGTGGTCAGCAAAAAGAAGTTACCAATATTAAACTGGGCTCCGGTTACAAGCTCACAGAAAACCATATTTGAGGTATATTTTGCCTAGTATTTTTAACTTGAAAACACCATACAAAAATGTGCTTTATAATACAAGAATAGCGCTCTCAGTCAGAATGCAGGAAAGACCCTGCAATAATTTAAAAGTTTTTCGAGGGTTCACGCCCTCTCCCCCAGACACCCTAATAGGGACCTTACGAAGTACGGAGTACGATGGCAACTTCAACGACGACGTGTTTTAAACAAAGAATTTTAGTTGCGAAACAAAGAGAATGAATGATTCTTCGTCCCTAGAGTAATCTCAAAACCGTCCTCGTTCTTTATACAATGGCACTTAGAGTATTTTCACGTCTTCAGGACGACGTAAACGGCCAAAAGATGAGAACTGTTGCTTGAGATCGACTTCAATACAGACACTACAATCATTTTAGCAATACTGGGGCGTTTTGAAAGTCGTTAAACTAGCTTCAAATACCGACTTCTTTAAATTGTAAATTTATGTTGCTTTTTAACCTCCGTCGTCGTTCTAACATTGTAAGGTCCCCAATAACTATATAAAGGGCCTCTGCCCTCTGGTATATGTGGTTTTTACCTTCGTCTTTTTTTTGTAGTCCATGGATGATGAAAAGTTGGCCATGCAACTTGATTTAAAAGATTTTGAATCTATGTTTGAGTTAAAGAGGAATGAAATGAGTGAAGAAGTCCGGCTTCGTAAAGAAGCGGGTAAGAGTTACATTACTCAGGGTGTGTGCCAGCCCCCGGGTACCCGAGCTAGCCCGCTTTGCCGAGATGGTTATTGTGTTTACATAAGAAGGGCTAGCTAGCTCGCCTAGCCAGGCTGGCTTGCTTGTTTGTTGTGCTAATTGCGTAATTTATCAGTTCTGGTAAGACACGAAGTCTCATCTCATTGTTTTGAAGTGCACATGCAACGAAATTTCACCCCAGTTTTTTATGATTGCATTTGAAAGAACACTTAAAATGACAAATTCATAATTTGGCAAATTTATATTCGTAGAATTTCGTTTCCTTGCTTCATTCTGGAGATATTCAGGTTTGTTTGAGATGCAAATGTCATACTTATGACATCACACTGTATAATAAAAAAGTATGATTTGAGTACTTATCGAAAGTACTTAATAAAAATTTGCATTTGCATGTATGTAGCCATGACTGGTCACTAAACGTGTGTGGCTGTGTGTAAAATATTTGGACCATCCTAAAATTGATGCTCTTTCAAAAAGGCATTATGTAGTGTGATGTCATAAGTATGACATTTGCATATCAAACAAACCTGAATATCTCAAGAATGAAGCAAGGAAACGAAATTCTACGAAATATGTAGCCTGTGTACAGCCGCTCTCCCGTGAGAAGAAAATTTTGGGAGAGAGCGTCTGGGAGTTCGAGGCGATAATCGTGTTCCAGGTCACGTGGATATTCCACGGATTCGTGGAACCATATCTGATTGGCCCTTACACAGTCTTATTGTATTACACAAGTTTTAATTGGCTGCTGATAGCATAAATTATAATTTGGTTGAACGAAGATAACGAACATACGAGCGAAGTAAACAACTGCCGTATCTCGTTCGATTCTTCAAATTATCTTCTGATTACACGTAATTTATGGCAGCCGCTGATACTGAAACCAAGCAACTTCAAATATTACAGATCAGATTGATTGTATAACTGAAATAGTATTTCCAACGGACAATCTATCGTCGGTAAGACTACGATTTAAAAATACCTAATTTTCGACATTTATAGGAGTTGGTTGTTATTATTAATCATGGCACATCTGAATTGACAATTGTGATACTGGAATTAAAACATACAACGACATTTATGAATATGATACAGTCAGTCAATCGGACAGTGTGGACAAAACGCTATGTTTTTGAAGCCACACACATGAAATTGTACTTGACCGTGGTCGTAAAGTCTGACCTTTGGAAAAACTTATCTTGAATATTTATAGTAAATACGCTGTTCAAAGACTCTCGTTCTCGCACACACGTCTTTTTGATCAAATACAGTTTTTAATTTGTTAGTTTCTTCACGACATACAATAAAGAAACTTTGAAAGTATTATGAAGTTATTCAATAATTATTATAATTTACTTAAAATCCACGTGACCTGGAACACGATTATCGCCTCGAACTCACAGACGCTCTCTCCCAAAATTTTCTTCTCATGGGAGAGCGGCTGTACACAGGCTACGAAATATGTTACTCTGTCAATTTCAGTGTTCTTTCAAATGCAATCATAAAAAACTGGGGTGAAATTTCGTTGCATAAGCACTTCAAAATATGAACTGTACGTGAACAAGCAGAACTTGTGAATTGTTAATATGTCGAAAAAAGCTGATAAAAACAAATTTTGTAGCGTGTACGAAGCTTTCAATGCCAGCACGGGTAGGCGAGCTAGCCTGGTCAATCGTGTTTACATGGGGAAAACCAGCCAGGGTAACTGAGATCGCGGTCTCACAAAGCGAGATCTCGGCTAGGCGGGCTCGCTCGTCTCTCATATAAACACAAGATGCAAATTAAATGTGGTTAAATATAGGAATATATATTTAAGCGAAGTTAACTGCTGATATAGTTGGCCTGCGGTTCCCCTTATTAGGGGAGTCCCTTACGTCAATTACGTTAAGGGGTTTCCCGCGCATTCGAGATTCATTGAGCGTCTGTTGCTTTGCTGCAAGTAGCGTCTTTGCTCAGCTTGTGCTCCCTTTTCACCCTTTCCCCACCCGTGTTAGATACGAAGTATAGAATCCTATAGATCGTGTATATGTTATTCCACTGACTTGTCAGTGTGACTGGTGCCGGTGGTCTGCCTTGGCAGAGTTGTCATGGCAAACGCCTATTGCTTCTCTGATTACCCTAATGCTATTGCTTAGTTTGCTGGCTTTTGCTCATGGCCCAATTGCTTACTGTTACTTTGCTTGCTAACAAGGCTAGATTGCTGACTAGCCTGGTCACCAACGGCACCTACCTCCAAACAACGCATATTCTGCAGTTAACAAGAAATAATAGCATGAGCACGATCTCGGCAAAGCGGGCTAACCCCAGTAACCTGAAGCAGACATATAAATATTATTCCAAAGCAGGAGGGCCTGTCCTTTTGTAAATTATTAAATACATTTCTGTAACGTTTTTCTTCTACTAGCTCTAAAGAAGCTTGCTGAACAGATTACTGTAATTGAGTCAAATCGAGCAAGAAATTTAGGTATTATTCTTTTTTTTTTAAGTTTTTTTAAATTAAGTATGTTCTTATTAAATTTTGTTTTATCATTATTATTCACTACTTAGTGATCGCCAAAAGGAGAGTTGGTTTTTCACCAAAATCCATTCAGCAGTGTATTGACAACAGTGATATTTCTGAGTTGTCTTCTGAACATGCGGAACTACTGTTAAAGTTTGTGCCAACAAAAGAAGAGGTATTTACCTCCATACCAAACCATACCATACCACACCACACCATACCATACCATACCATACCACACCACACCACACCACACCACACAACACCACACCACACCACATCAACACCACAGTGATACACCACACTTTTCCATATCTTACCATAACACACCATACCATAACATATCATATCATACCATACCCTACCCTACCCTACCCTACCCTACCATACCATACCATACCATACCATACCACACCACACCATACCATACCATACCATACCACGTCATACCACGTCATACCACACCATACCATACCACACCATACCATACCATACCATACCACATCATACCATACCACACCAACACTACAGTGATACACCACACTTTTCCATACCATGACATACTATAGCATACCATACCATACCATACCATACCATACCATAGCATAGCATAGCATACCAGACCAGACCAGACCAGACCAGACCAAACCAAACCACACCACACCATACCACACCACACCATACCATACCACACCACACCACAACACGCCATACCATACCACATCATACCATACCACGCCATACCACACCACACCACATCATACCACATCATACCAACACATGCGCCATACCAGCACTACAGTGACCACACCATACCAAATCTTTGGTCTTATCTTCCTCTTTAATTCTTTCGCAGATAGCAGGTCTTGCTAAGCATGCAGACGACTACAATAAACTCGCTGAAGCAGAACAGTTTATGTTTGAGGTGAGTGTAGTTTAACCTTAGTAAAGAAAGTGTTTACAAAGATAACTAATGAAAACACGCATAGCAACCATCGTATTGTATAATAGTGAATAGTTAATTCTTTTGTCTTTATTTCTTTTCTGCAATATTTCACAGCTGGCGAAAGTTAAACGTTATGAAGCAAAGCTAAGTGTCTTGGCCTTTCTGGGGGTATTTGACGAAGTCATGTCTACTGTCGTTCCGGTAAGTCGGAAGAAGTCTTGGAAAGGAGCTCTCTTTATATTGTTAATTCTTTGAAAATTTTCATGGTAATATAGATACGTTTTGTGGAAACACCACCTATATTTTTTTATTTGCTAAGCTTTCGGCCTCTTGACTCAGGCCTTCATCAGAGCAATAACAACAAGCTGTTGGCTCACGTCATTTATAAACTAAGTCATTCACGTACAAAGCTTAGCAAATAAAAAATTATACGTGGTGTTTCCACGAAACTCTCTTTATATTGTCGTAGATTTCGCATGCTTTTAATGTATATTTCCCCCCAGAAAGTTGACACTTAGATTTGTTGCTTTTGTTTTCTTCTCAGAAAGTCGACGCTGTTACTCGGGCATCCCTAAGTATTTTAAACAATAAAAAGTTGAAGAAAGTATTCGAGGTATACGAAATTTGTCTATATCTACGTAACACATGTAGGAGTCCTCCAGAATTTATTAATTGAAATCTTAATCTTACTTCAATACTAACTTAGACTAAGAGATATGGGAAATTGTGTAATTGTTTTATGATATTAAATTATATAATAATAAATTGTATAAGTAATGTTTACATGATAAGTTGTACGTATACATGTAGTGCATGTGGTACGTTTGCGAGCTTGGTGTAATGGAACAGACGTTTGGTGGACGTTCGTCAAGCTCAATTACTCAGAAAAGATTTCTGAGCTCCAGACAGGGTTCGAACCTGCAACCTTCTAATGACCAGTTAGACGCTCTAACCATTGAGCCACTGAGGCTCAGATGGAGAGCTAAGGTTGGAAATTCATAGTCATATGTGCTCCTAAGTGGTAGTGTTTGCATATGAGATGTAGTTAAAGTGATATGATGTACGTATACATGTAGTAACAGACTAACGTCTGTTAATATAATATTAAAGAGCCTGTGACGCGAAAATTATTATTGTCTTAAATGAAAGAACTCTCAAAACGACAAAGTAACATCTTTTGCAGATCTTCGTTTCCGTGCTTCGTTGTTGAGATATTTCAATTTTTTTGATATGCAAATTAAACACTTTGACGTCACACGTGTATAATGAGTTATCAAAGAAGGTTCGGTATCTTTGCTATTCTCAAACAAAATCAATTAAAATCTGTATGTCTAATGCTGTATGCGAAAAAGACGCACAGGATCGGCTTCGAAGTGATTTCGTTTGATAATAGCAAAGATATAGAACTTTTTCCGATAACTCATTATACACGTGTGATGTCAAAGTGTTTAATTTGCATATCAAAGAAACTGAACTGAATATCTCAACAACGAAGCACGGAAACGAAGATCTGCAAAAGATGTTACGTTGTAGTTTTAAGAGTTCTTTCATTTAAGAAAATAATAATTTTCGCTTCATAGGCACTTCAATATGAAAACTCTGACTGTCTAAAGTAATCTTGGTTTGTACACGATTATTCTGCAGATTATTCTTGCTTTTGGTAACTACATGAATGGTACAAGGAGGAAAGTCGCTGCTGGGTTTAAATTAGAGTCACTGTACAAGGTATGGGTAGAATTTCTTTAGATGTATGATTTACTGCATTTCTAACATAGATGTAATACAACGGCCTTTCTGATTGGCTACCAGCTACCATGCGTGCTATGAGAAACTCATTTTTAATCAGCGAAATAGATATTGTTTTCCGTTGTTTTGTGTCTGACTCTCTGTTATAAAAGAAATGGTTCATGGTTTGACGTGCTCCATTTAACAAATAGATTCCATTTTGCCGTTGTCTGTTCAGTTATAGATGCACAGATGACGTCACAAGGTGGTAAGAACAAAAAAGTGGCCCACGAGACGCAGGCGAGTGGGTCACTGGTGTTCTTACCACGTTGTGACGTCTTCTGTGCACCTATAACTGAACCGACAACAAAAAAATGGAATCTATTTGTTTTATACAATATAAAAATTACACAATACTTCTTGCCGGATTTTGGGGCATGAAGAAAGAAAAAACAAGTCAGCTGACGTGATCTGACGTGATCCATGTGTCTGTCCTCTAATAGATCATGGGCAACAACCAATGAAAACACGCATAGCAACCAGAGTATTGTATAAAAAGTTATGGATGCACTTGGGAACTGTTGGGAGAGCTGACTAAAAAATCTTACGCTTTTTTCGTGCTCTCCCAACTTCCCGCGTGCATCCATAACTCGATGGAGCACGCCAAATCATGAACCATTTCTTAAAGTGCTTATATCACTTGTGTGGTTTTAACGTATTTGCATAGAGCAAAAAAAGTTAGTTAATTTCGGCTTTTCGCCAAAAATTTCCGTCGTTCATTTTTAAGCAAGGCGGCCTGGGACTCAGGAACCAAAGCCGACCGTCTTTTTAGTTGGAACTCTCGTGCATACTGCATGCAAAACGGGTGTGAGCTCGACATTTCGATTTTTCAGTCAAATATATGTGTTTTTGTGAATCAATAAGCCGAAACGTAGTTGTTTTGGATTGACTCGTTCCTGAGTCCCAGACCCCCAAGGTGTTAAAATGAACGACGGAAATTTTTGAGAATTGGCATGTTCAGAAGCCAATATGTCAGGAACTATTTGACTAAATAAAAAACGGCAAAATAACTTATTAACTGAGTTTTTCGTCTCTATTTAAATACGTTAAATGAACGTATTGGGGTATTACGTACAACTTCCCTCAAGTCTACAAGGTATCCTATATATACTACAGCCTACAACATTGTTTTTCATTTCTACTTATTTAGCTTCCCGATGTTCGATCAACGGATCGTAAAATGTCATTACTTCACTTTGTTGTGCACACTGTAAAAACACATTTCCCAGAGCTCAGATCATTCACAGAAGAACTCCGTTTGGAAGAAGCTACGCAAGGTATTATACAAACCTTTTTACGCATGACTACTAACATTTATTTATTTTAATTTACATTCAATGTTCCTACAAATTAGTGATTTTCAAGAATTTTGCTAGGAGTTTTTTTAAGAATTCTTCTGAGAATTTTTAAGAATTTTTTTCGAAGAAGTATAGCTTTTTTCTAAGTTTAGATACTTGTGTGATTATTGAAAGCAACTTCATGTGTGTTTGTAGTATCAAAGCAAACCTTGAATAGCGACATCCAGAGTTTGAAGAAAGGTATTGATTTGACGAAAACAGAAAGAGACAAGCAGCCAAATAACTTTGTTTTATTTGTATCCTTTTCTTAAATACATTAACTCTTACTTGTAAATGTTCGATTTAGCGCCGCGGCGCTTATTAGAATTCGCAATCTTTTGGTGCGGCGCTTAATCGAGAGCGGCGCCTATTAAAAAAGTTGACAAAATGCTCATAATACAACTTTAATTATCCATAGAAAAACCCAATAAATTTAACCCAATAATTTTCATAATACCTAATAGCACAATAAATTCAAGCGTCAACGTCCTGGTCACGCCTTCTTCATCGTCGTCTATCCATAGACGTGGATCAGAGGCATCTTCGACATCTGAATCAGAGACTTCAAAGGGATTTGTGTCCGGCTCTTTTAGGATGGACAGCTGCGATCGAAGTACTTCGCGACCTTGACCGGCGAAAAACTCCAGTGATGTATTAAATATATGTTGATATGTTAGCGTATCGGTTTGTGTTTTATTGCTGATTCATCTTTTTCGAAGGTGCGGCGCTTATTAAATTATCCTGCTTCTGGATGCGGCGCTTAATCGAGAGCGGCGCTAAATCGAACATTTACGGGTATACATCGTAGTTATACATTGCTTAATAGGGATCTTAAGCAAGCTAGGACGACGACGGCAATTAAGTTACTGCATTTAAAACAAACCAAGGATCAGGATATCGTATATTGTATGTTTTATGTATTTTGTAAGATCTTTAAAAGGCAGCCATAGCTTCGACAACATAACAGCTTTTGATGTTCCTTGCCACAACGTTGTCTTGAAAACGTGAAAACGCTTCAGTTGACGTTAGGGACCTTAAGATGCTAGGGACCTTTAGCAAAGACAACGAGAACGTCAGTGACGGCGTCCTTCAATTCATACAATGTAAAATCCAAAATATTATGAATTCATGCATCGTCCTAGCTCGTTGTACGCAGAACGACGTATTATACACATGCAGTGAAAGTTGTTGTTGGGCGAGTTTGACGTTAACTATTTTTTCAAACACCACCTTTCAAAGATTTTAGACAAAGCTAGAACGAAGCGAGCAATCTGAATTACGAAATGGCACGGAATTTCTTGGGCTTGATGTATATGTTTCGACCTTCAAAAAGCTTTAGGGCCTTTAAAAGATGCTGTCCGCTATATAGGTTAACGTCTAATTCACCCAACAGCTTTCACTGTTCAATGTGTCAGGTCGTCCTGAATACGTGAAGATACATCAGTTGACGTTGTATGCACAACGAGGACGGTGCAGGGATTACTCTTGGACTTGGGACTTCAAATTGTTCATTGTCTTTGTTTTAGATGTACGAAGGACGTTATCACCACGTTCCCCTTGTGTTTGCTAAAGGTCCCTGCTAGGACGACGACGGCGGTTAAAAAGCAATTCAAATTTTAGCATTAAAAAGAAGTCACGGTTAACTGACTACTGTATTCAATACTTGAAGCTTGTTTTATAATTTTCAAAGTGTTAAAACGGTTGCAGTGTCTTTGTTAAGGCAATCCACCTCACGAGTCAACGTCGTTCTGAAGACGTGACAAATGCTCTGAGTGGTGTTGTATACAGAGCGAGGACGGTGTTCAGATTACTCTTGGGACTATAAATTATTCATTATCTTTGTTTTCCAAGAAGAATGCTTTTGTTTGAAGGATGTCGTTCTCGAAGTTCCCGTCGTAGATCTTAAGGTCCCTGTTGTATGTGCAACGAGGACGGTTGTCGGATTACTCTTGGGACTGCAAATTATTCAACGTTTTGTTTTGGTTGAAAAATACTGTTGTACTTGGATCGTCGTCGTGACGTTCGCGTTGTGCTTGCTTAAGGACCCTATTAAAGGCGGTTTTCCACTAGGCGAAAAATGTCGCTCGAAGCGACATTTTCTTTTGTCTCGCAAGGTCTCGAGTGGGACTAATTAGTGAAAACAAAAGAAAAATGTCGAGATGTGTCGCCTAGTGGAAAACCATTGTGAGATGTATTACGTCATCACACTGTAAACTGTGCATGTTACGTCATAAAACGTTAGACTGTTATTACGTCGAGTGCATATGCCTGATCACTTAGAATATTTTCATTCTTTTCCACAATATTAATTGTTCATTACCGTTTTTGAATAGTTTTCTTGCTTTTCTTAACAATAAGTAGAGTTTCTACAATCGTGCGTTTCGTAAGGTTCAAAAAGTGACTGAAAAGTATCGTAAAATGGACCAGACGTACACTGAGGTCTGCCAAATGTTTGGTGAGGATGGCAAGAAAATTGAACCATCTGAATTTTTTAAAATTTTCCAAGATTTTGTCTCCATGTACTTTGTAAGTAAACACCTGACTCTGTGGTGATGGTGATGCTGATGATATGGGTGGTGCATGATGGTGGTGGTGGTAATGGTGGTGGTGGTAATGGTGGTGGTGCTGATATGGGCGATGGTGCTGATGGTGGTGATGCAATGATGATGGTGGTGCATGGTGGTAGTGGACAATGATGTTGTAGATGATGGTGGTGGTGGTGATGATGCATGGTGGTGGGTGATGGTGGTGGTGGTGGATGATGGTGGTGGTGCTTGATGATGGTGGTGCATGATGATGGTGATGGTGATGATGCATGGTGGTGATGCATAATGGATCATGGTTGTGGATGATCGTGGTGGATGATGGTGATGCATGGTGGTGATGGTGGTGATGCATGGTGGTGGGTGATGGTGGTGGTGGATGATGATGATGAGAGTGGTGCATGATGATGATGATGGTGATGGTGCATGGTGGTGATGCATAATGGATCATGGTTGTGGATGATCGTGGTGGATGATGGTGGTGATGATGCATGGTGGTGATGCATGATGGATCATGGTGGTGGATGATAGTGGTGGGTGATGGTGCATGATGATGGTGGTGGTGCATGATGATGATGATGATGATGGTGCATGATGATGGTGGTGGTGATGCATGATGGTGGTGGTGGATGATGATGGTGCATGATGATAGAGGTGGATGATGGTGGTGGTGGTGGATGATGATGGTGCATGATGATAGAGGTGGATGATGGTGGTGGTGGTGGTGGATGATGATGGTGCATGATGATAGAGGTGGATGATGATGATGATCGTGGTTGATGATGGTGGATGGTCGTAGTGGGTGTTAACGAATAACGACTCCTTACTTGCTTTTTTTTAGAAAGCTGAAAAAGAAAACGATGAACGTAAAAGACAACAGGAAGCCCAGCGACAGGCTGAGATAATGTTAAGCCAGAAAAACAAAGCTAAAACGATGCCATCATTAGAGATGCCATCATTAGAGAAAGCCTGGGGTTACACAAATGACTCTGATGCATACGAGTTAGAAGATGAGGATGACTCCACATCAGGAACAGATGGCTCTGATTCCTCTTGAAAAACAAAACAAGATTGAGGAGATGCTAAATGTGAGTACCAGTACTATTGTTCCCAGTAGACCGCGAATACCATGGTTTTACATAGCCACCGGAAGAAGGCGGTTGGTTAGTTTGAAGCGTTCAGAAAACCGTCACGTGATCACACTGTTGTGTTCTTCTCGTGTGAAAACACAACGGTTCTGGCTAAGCGACTCATCAGTCAAGGACAGTCAAAATGAGTCGCTTCAGGTATTTAAACGAAGAACAACTTCGACTACAGTATCCGGATGACGAAAATACTTTTGTTCATCTTTCTGAAGACGCTAGAGCTTTCGCTGAGATGTTTTGATGCTCTGCTCGTGTCGAGACGGTTGAGAGTAAAGCCCGGCGCACACTAGTGCAAGTTGCACGCACAGATGTCATTCGTGACCAATTGCGTGCGACGAAAATCCTAGTGTGCGGGGAAAATATACAGGATTTTTGTCACTCGTGTCGTGAACAACAAATATCAAACATGTTTGATATTTTCTGTCATTCGTGACAAAAATTCCTAGTGTGCGGCAAAAACCTAACTCGCAACTCTTCGCAGCAAAGAAGTGCGCATGCGTGTTATTCCCCAAAACAACATGGCGGATAGTGAACAAGATGATTTGTCAGACGACGAAGATATCTTGCTATTTCTTTTGCTGATACGGAGACGTCGAAGACGTCTAATCGCCAGTTATGGACGAAACGATGGATTTTGAGAAGACAAAGGCAGACGGCTTCGACGTCTCCGTATCAGCAAAAGAAATGTTAGGTTCTTGCCGCACACTAGGAATTTTTGTCACGAATGACAGAAAATATCAAACATGTTTGATATTTGTTGTTCACGACACGAGTGACAAAAATCCTGTATATTTTCCCCGCACACTAGGATTTTCGTCGCACGCAATTGGTCACGGATGACATCTGTGCGTGCAACTTGCACTAGTGTGCGCCGGGCTTAAACGAACAACAATCAAGGTATGACCACTTCAGTTCAAATTTCATGCATGAGAAAATCGTATCACGTGATCTATTTCAGACAGGCCGGGGTAGTTTTAATTAAATGGTTGTTTCGCGGTTTACTGGGAACAATAGTATCACCTGATCGAGTTGGTTTAACTTTAGCTAGCCTGCAAGCCGTCCCTCAAGTTTCCTTCGTTTGAGCGCCGAGATAATTGAGCGTTCGAGCGAAGCAACATTTTGCTTTTGTCTTGCCTATATAGTTCCACCTGAGAGCTTACGAGACAAAAGAAAATGTCGATTGCCTTCGCGCGACATTTTTCGCCAAACTGCCTTTATATACACTAAAGCCGGTTCTCCACTAGGCGAATTTGTTCGCGCGAAGCGAATTCTCCGGCAATATGATTGGCAAGTAAGAAAATTTGCGCGAAAACTAGCAGCACCAACCAATTACATTGCATGAACGGGTATTTCGATTCGATTCGCGCGAACAAATTCGCCTAGTGGAGAACGGGCTTAAAGCCGGTTTCCCACTAGGCGAATTTTTTTCGCGCGAAGCGACTTTTTCTTTTGTCTCATGAGCTCTGAGCTGGAACTAATCAGAAATCTATTGAATTCGAACAAAAGAAAGTCGCTTCGCGCGAATAAAATCGTCTAGTGTTAAACCGGCTTCAGACCTGCGCTAAACGTCGCACAATAGACGAATTTAATTCAGACGAATTTAATTGAGACGAATTTAATTCGAATTAACTTCATCGGTAATGCGACGTCGAGTTAAACGTCGAATTTCAGTCGAATTTTTTTAAATACAAAAATGTTTAATAAGATCCAATGTAGGATTACATATAACATTCAATTACAAATAGTATATTATATAAATTATAAATTATAAACCTATACAAAACGTGTATTTTTGCAAAATGGTTATCACATTTTGAGTTACATTTGAGAGTTTTTCTCATATATTTCGATGTCCGATGCATTAAGAACAGGAGCCCGCTTGTGCAACGATCGGCTTCCTCTAATGCAAAGAACTTGAGCTCGCAGCAGGGCGAAGAATATTTTCTTCCGCAGCCAACTCATCACCGTACTTTGCTCAGTATTTCAGTCGAATTTAATTGTTTTTACTTGGACTTGTGGATCCTGAAAACGACTTCTTGAAAACATGGTGGCGAAACATTTAATTCGACGCGACGATAATTCGACGTGTAACTCGTCGCATTATCCGTCTGACTCAGACGAATTTAATTGCCGAGACGAATTTAATTCGTGTGCCGAATTTAATCGAGTTATACGTCGCAGTTTCGTCGAATAAAATTCAAACAATTAAATTCGTCTGAATTAAATTCGTCTATTGTGATGCGACGTTTAAGCGCAGGCCTAAAATTCGTATTGCACACTTCTATACCGGTTTAATCAGTTTTGAAGTCCTCAAATCAAGCAAAATGGCAAATCTAAACCAAAATTGCAGATGTATTTAAACTGAACAGTAATATAATAAATATCTCATTGAACGGTTTGACCCGGATAATACGGCCGAGCATTTTATTCGTTTCTCGCAGAAATGACAATTCTCTATAGGACTTTTTACTCTTTCATTCTGCTTGCCCCATCAGTATACGACACAGTCACATACACAGATTGTGGATATAATTGACCTAAGACCCCGTTTACACGATGCCGGTACAATTTGAAAACGGAACAAAATCATGCCGTTTAGGCCTTGCGTTTACACGATACCGGTGTCACGGTCTCAGCGTTCCCCCAGTCTGAGTTATCCCCTAAGACCAACTGCGCAGTTATCTCCTGCTTTTCTGCATTGCTATTGTCGTTGTTCTAACTCAAAAAATACGTATAATCATGGAAACCATACTTTTATCATGTTCTTTTAAACATTTGGTCACAAGGTAATCAATATATCATAAGTATAAATATAAAACGTCTGTGATTATCACGAATGGCAATACCATGTAACTCATGTAAATAATAGTTCGCTAAGCTTTCGTCTCGCTAAACTCAATACTTCATCAGAGTATCTAAGATTCTAAGAATATGTAAATTTAATAAGACATAAGTAGTCTTCGATGCTCTGATGAAGTATCGAGTTTAGCGAGACGAAAGCTTTAATAGCGAACTATTATTTACACGAGTTACATGGTATCACAGATGTTTTATATTTATACTTATGATATTGATTACCTTGCGACCAAATGTTTAAAAGAACGTGATAAAAGTATGGTTTCCATGATTATACGTATTTTTTGAGTTAGAACAACGACAATATCAATGCAGAAAAGCAGGAGATAACTGCGCAGTTGGTCTTAGGGGTAACTCAGACTGGGGGATCACTGAGACCGTGACACCTGCACAAAAATGACATGAAAACGGCACAAAATGAAGATGGGTTCTTTGACGGCATGAAATGAAAACGGAACACTAACCAGTATCGTGTAAACGCCCGTGCCGTAACAGTTTGATGACGGTAATCACGATATATACGACCACAGTATTCGGGTCAGCAAACGCAAGACTTTTTGGCCTGTATTTACACATCAGCATGATTTTGTTCCGTTTTCAAATTGTACCGGCATCGCGTAAACGGTCTAAATTGAATGTTTAATCAAGAGGCTGAATAGAACGTATCATTCATTGACTTGTGAGAGAAACTGCGACCTTGCAAACACTATCTTTTTGATCTCATGCTAACCAAAGCATTCTTTATTCTGTCCTCAACTGAAAGATCCGCTGCTAAGATGTGGAACCTGTAAACACAATTGTCAAAGAACATTTTTATTGTTAAATTACTTATGCAGGGAAAACGAAGTTCAAAAGAAACTCTTATTTGAGAAAACGTTTGAATTTATAAAGATGGACGTTTACAGTTTGTCCTTATCTCACTTCGACTTCGGTCTTGAGATATTGAGATTTGTTTTATATGTACATAATATACAATTATTGGATGAGGTTGAGCATGATATCAAGAATTATCAAGGCCGAGGTTTGTGTTATCTGCCGAAGCCGAAGGCTGAGCGGATAACACAAACAGAGGCCTTGATAATCCTGGATATCATGCGATAACCGAATTCAATAATTGTTTTATTATACAATTGTAAATGTGGAAGCCTTTAGAAAGTTTTTTACAAAGTTAGGTAAAAATAGTAAATATTCATACCGTCTTCAGTTCGAGCTTCGCTAACTTTTTTCGCTTTCAAATACAATTTTCTCTTTCAAAAACTGCTTTAAACTCTAACAGCTGTATGTGTAGCTCGCTTGTTTTTTTCTTGGTGGTTTTAGCGTCAACAAAACGTGCCAAATCCGCCAGATTAATCCGCTTCTGATCTTCACTCCTAAGGACGGCCGCCATGTTTGTTTTGTTCAAACCGCTGGCCAGCGCGTCATGGCTACACATAATTTTTGATATTTTGTAGGTGGCAAGATATCAAGAATTATCTGTAGGTTGTTAGCCAATCACAATCGAGATTGTATCAGTATTGTATAATAACATCACTCTGTCATTGTACAGAGGAGCATGACAGGAGCACTCGCTGAAAATTTCAAGAGAATCTGATGCGTAGTTTCCGCGCTATCAACTCTCAAAATTTGCCGTGGATAGTTTGTTTTGGGGAAATTTGGGCTTCTTGGTAACAATGCCTTATGACGTAGATGGATAATTAATAGTGAAATCTATTGTTCTTATGCACAGTTGTCCATCTGCGTACGTCATAAGCATTGTTACCGAAAGCCCAATTTTCCTCCAAGAACGAACTAGCCATGGCAGACTTTGAGAGTTAATAGCGCGAAAACTACGCGTCAGATTCTCTTGAAATTTTCAGCAAGTGCTCCTGCCATGCTCCTCTTCCTCTGTACAATAAAACAACAAAACTGCCAACGAATTTTTCATTTCATACACACTTTAAATATAAAGAGAGTCTCCCGAACTTATTTTTCGCTGCATAATTAATGTCATTATTTTAATGTTAACGTTATTAGCCTACTCAGTTTTCCTAATTTCTCTCCTAATCCCCTCAAGGAAAGTCATGAAAACTGAAGACAAAGGATGTCGCCTGCCTACTCTAGCAGTGAACTTCGAGAAAGGACAAGTCAAGATTAAGGTAACAAGTACAAAATGAGGAAAGCCTGTTTCCCCTCAAAAAAATGAGAGAAACCTGGTTCCAGAAAATGAGACCAAAACCCGTTTCCTGAAAATAGACACTTTCCATGCTCGAAAATAAACAATCCATACGTATACATCAAAATTCAAAAAATACAATTTGATAATTGTAAATAATGTAGTTTATTTTGTATATTTTTTAATTACCTTATCACAAACTGTGAGGGACAGAGACAATTTTTAGAGTCATTTTTAAGCCCCTTGTTGATCAGTTTTGATAAACAGGACACACCAATGTTTTCTGAATACATTGGCAGTACAGAAATACTTAATATGAGGCTCCATGCTTGTATGATAAATTTAAAATTAAGTTTGTCTTATTTGAAAGAACACGTAAAATGATAGAGTAACATCTTTTGAAGTTTTTCGTTTCCTTGCTTCGTTCTTGAGATATTTCAGTTTGTTTGATATGCAAATTAAACATTTTACTGTCACATGTGTATAATGAGTTATATATCTTTGCTATTATCAAACCAAAATAATTCGAGGGAAGCATGTGCGTGTGTTTCGCCCAGAACACCAAACATGTACATTTTCAAGAGATTATATTTGACAATATCAAAGATATATATAACGTTTTTTAATAACTCATTATGCACGTGTGACGTTGCAACATGCGACAATTTACATCAAACAAACTGAAATATCTCAAGAACGAAGCAAGGAAACGTAAAACTGCAAAAGATGTTACTCCATCATTTTAAGTGTTCTTTCAAATAAGACAAACTTAATTTTCGTTTCATGTGCACTTTAAGATAATGAATTATACTTCTATTATCCATGGGAGTTAAATAACTGGATACAAATGGAAATACTGCAGAGTATTCTTGTTGGTAGTAAATGTATTCAGCAGACACAGTCAACGCAACTGGTTGTTATAACTAAATTATTTTTATAGAAAACAGACAAAATTACTGCAATGAAAACTTAGATGCAGTTATATAAGTTTTGGAAAAGACGCGAGATGCTAAGGGGTGTTTATATGTGGAGGACCGCCAGGCCTTTTCGTAGGGCTAGTCCTAGTAAGAGGATTAGAATTTACCTCGTGTTTACATGAGCTTTTTTGGTAGGGCTAGCCCTAGTGAGAGGGCTGGATTTTACCTCGCGTCGGCTTGTTTACTGACTTGTGCAGCTTTCCCACGACGCCCGAAATCATGTTTTCGCAAACACAATTTGAATTCATAACAAACACATGAACAAACACAACTTGTAAAATAAAAAGTTGACTAGAAAATATTAGTAAAGGCAAACTTTACCGTGGATACTGAGCTTCGATTTGCTAGCCCTCCTAAGAGGGTTGGCCCTCTTGAGTGCGTTTACATGGGAAATTTCCAGTCCTCCTAGGTGAGAGCTCGGGTTGTCAATAGCGAGATCTTGTCGAGGAGAGCTGGCCCTCTTGTCATGTAAACGCAAACAAATTTTTACAAGGAATATAAATATAAGAAATATATTACTAATGACATGGTTTACCCCTGTACATTCGATTTTATTCTTATTTCAATAAGGTATAGTATAATTGTTCTACTTACTCATCTGGTTCGGCGTTTAGGAGTTTATTAATATTTATCATAATTTCTGTCGGTCTCACTTCCAAAGCTTCCAAGATATTAAACAGATACTCTAAAACAATGAAAAAAAAACAACAACTTATGAAGCCATTACGCGTAGTTTGGGGAAAACAAGCAAAATAAATGGACATCTTATTAAATTGAATGCTGAGTAATCCTTTGGCATGTTCAGTATTTGGCTTTGATTGATTTGTCTAAATTTATTCTCTCTTTTTTTGCTATTATGCTAGCTGCTTTTATTACCTCCGCCAGGAGGTTATCTTTTTACCTGTCTGTCTGTCTGTCTGTCTGTCTGTCTGTCTGTCTGTCTGTCTGTCTGTCTGTCTGTCTGTCTGTCTGTCTGTCTGTCTGTCTGTCTGTTTGTTTGTTTGTTTGTTTGTTTGTTTGTTTGTTTGTTTGTTTGTTTGTTTGTTTGTTTGTTTGTTTGTTTGTTTGTTTGTTTGTTTGTTTGTTTGTTTGTTTGTTTGTTTGTTTGTTTGTTTGTTTGTTTGTTTGTTTGTTTGTTTGTTTGTTTGTTTGTTTGTTTGTTTGTTTGTTTGTTTGTTTGTTTGTTTGTTTTGTGTGTGTGTGTCTGTTTATTGGTTGGTTGGTTGGTTTGTTTGTTACCAGGATATCTCAAAACCTATTACACCGATTTTCATGAAAGTTTACAGAAGGGTTGGTCATAGACCAACGACCAATCCATTAAATTTAGGTTGAATTTAATTAAAATTTGGATGAGAAATTAATAATAATCTGACCGCAAGATACTCCACGTGTAAGAAATATTTGATTGCACTCATCTTTATTTTTTTGCATAATTTTGGTACGAGTGCAATCAAGCATTTTATTCCAACATGGTCTCTCGTTCCGTATGATGATATATAACATACAACCCAACACGCGTGTATGATGCATTTCATCATATATGTGCATGTTTCTAAGATGCGCCAATTAACGGATTAAAACTCACTGCGCATCCCACAATCTTTGTCAAGAACTGTTGACCATAAATTACCAACACTATTAGGGGGGTTGGACGCGGAGGAGGCGGCTTAAACCCCCCCGACACTTTTCAAGTTAGGGTTAGGGTTCCCCCCGGGAAATTCACATTTTTGAGATTAGGGTTAGGGGGTTCGGGGGGGGGAGGGTTTCATTAATAACCTCTTTATTAAAAAAACATGCACATGTATGATGAAATGCATCATACACGCGTGTTGGGTTGTATGTTATCCTGGTTAGTGGGATGACTCGTTTTCTTTTTAAACATCTCTAATAACCCGATGACGGAGGTATATGCAGTCCCTGGCTGCCCTTTAGTTACATTTTCGTTTTCTTTATATTAAGATTCTACTAATTAAAACCATTATAAAATTTCGCGGACGTTTGCGGGCGGTGTTTAGTAGGACCCAAATATGTATTTATGTCTGGTTTTACTCTATATCATAGACGTAATTTACAATATCTCAGCTTACTTCACAAAACTGATTATATTGTCACTCCATCTTGCAAATTATTCATTGGTTAAAGTAAGCAGCTTATATATAAGCTATTATATTTATGTGTAAACAAGGACTATTTAGAATACGAATTATAATAATGGTACAGCTTTTTAAAGACTTTTTGTAAAATGACATTGTCGTCTAGATTTATACAAATGAATAGAACAGTATTTGTAATATTGTACCATGTAGGTTGGTAAATACGTAATAAAATTCTAGCAATTAACTCGGAGTCATCTGATACACAGGCGCGAGCCTGCAGCGATACATGTATAAAAACTCTGCGAACTCGTTACATATACGTAAAAATCTCACGGCTTGTTAACAGAACGTGTTCGCAACAGGCTACTGGCCACAGTTGCCTTTTGGCAACTTATTAATTTTACTGTGTCTAACGCCAGACAATTTTGTTAGCATCAGCCTGTTAACAAGTTGTTCGCTGCAGCATGGTAACAGGTTGTTGGAAGAACTTGTCACAGAACTGTTGGAGTCATCATCCTCGTTACAAGTTGTCAACGATCTGTTACAGACTCGTCGGGACAACCAGTACAAACACATCACGGTGACAGGCCGCTGGAACAGCTCGTAACAACTTGCTTGCAGGTCTGTAACCGCGCGTTTTTCGTGTGTAGTCTGTTGATTGTTCAGGTAGGAGTTGTGACCCCTATGCAGGAGTTGTGACCCCTATGCAGGAGTTGTGATACCTAGAGGTTGTGATACCTAGGAGTTGTTGGTAGGAGTTGATTCACTGCTATATATAACATCTTACCAATGTCCGCAACCAGTTGCTTGCTTGCAAGTTCTGTAAGTTCTGGGATACGTAAAATACTTTCAACATATGTATGCATAGTGGCTTGTGCAACTGAACCAAGCCAGTTGGATGCAGGGTCTAATTGGTCTTCGGCGAGATCTAATGGAAAAGAGTATTCAATACAATGAGAATGCTTCCGTTGGTGACAAACATTATTTTCAGCTTGTAATTGGTTTTCATTGGATATGAGGATAAACTGTTAGGAATTAACACTTTGAAGCCTGACGACGAGTCTTTAGTATTTTATTCTGGCTAACGCCAGACGATTTTATTCAGCACAGGGAAAAGTCCAGGCCTCAAAGTGTTAAAGGGAGGGAGGGAGGGAGGGAGGGAGGGAGGGAGGGAGGGAGGGAGGGAGGGAGGGAAGGAAGGAAGGAAGGGAGGGAGGGAGGGAGGGAGGGAGGGAGGGAGGGAGGGAGGGAGGGAGGGAGGGAGGGAGGGAGGGAGGGAGGGAGGGAAGGAAGGAAGGAAGGGAGGGAAGGAAGGAAGGAAGAAAGAACCTAGCATACGTGTTTGGCGTTCCGTTTGAGATCTAAGTCTTTGTTTTGTGGAGAAGAAGTTAGCGTACGACCACAAGAACGTCTACGAAGGAGGAGACCTGCAGAAAACCCTCAAGACCGAGAGAGACCAGCAACGACAAATCTACTCACATCACCTGAGCTTCAAGAACTATGCAACAACATGCACAGAAATATTCGAATCCCTACATGCAGGCGGTCACTTGTACCCAAGTACAGTACTAACCCAGTCCGACTGGGCTTAACTTTGGACCTCAGTGACGAGAGACAGCACTGACTACAGATTGTAACCCTCAACAGGACTAAACACTCTACTTCATTACCCTTGCCTAATCCAAACTGCAGTTTCCCAACTTTAAGTGCGGCTTCCAAAGCTGGGTTGTCTTGAGCCATGAACAACTCTAACTGATGTGGGAGAGTAAGAAGATAATCTCCAACCTTGAAGAGAAAGACCATAAAAGAAGTTGTTATATACCAAAGACTTTCGTTTGCCAAAGATGAAATCTTATTGGTCAAACCATGGTCACGTGTTGTTCAACAAACTCAATGTTTCTTTCTGCCGAGGGAAACATTGCACTGTTTCCCTCTGACGTCAACAACGAAGAAGGAAACAGTGCAATGTTTCCTTCTGACGTCAGCTTAATCATGCGTTGTTCACGTGAATACACAACGATTATTGCATCAGATCAAGAACTTTGGACTTTTCGGAACATTTTGAAAACAAGAGCTGTTTCGAGCTTGTTTGGTACGAAATAGTCCATTTTCCAAAGGAAAGAATATCTATACACACCTTCAAAGAAGGTCTGAAGAAAACCTGGATAAATTTAAAGCCGTTCTTTGTACTTGTTGAGTCTGGTGTATTTGTTTAGTTGAATTGAAATTATTTAATACGAAGACAAAGTCAAAGTGTTTTGGTGAGTTTTTTCGCCGTTTGCAAGTTTCAAGGCAGTTTTGTATTTTGTATTTTAAAAGTCTTTGGTATATAACAAAACGCTTGTTGACTTTTGCCTCGAGAAACATCGAGTTTTACGGTCCCTCAGGCTTCAATGTCACCCTCGGGCTAAAGCCCTCGGGTGACATTGAAGCCTTCGGGTCCGTAAAACTCGATGTTTCCCTCGGCGCCAGTCTTGACATTCTTGTTGTGGAACAACTTTATCTTTTTACTCTGTCTAACGCCAGACGATTTTACTCGTCAAGGGAAGGGAAGAAGTCTCTGAAAGCCATGCGTGAAAGGAGTTAATATTTTCATAACTCTTAAAGTGTATATGAAACGAAAATCCAGTTTGTCTTATTTGAAAGAACTCTTAAAATAATGGGGAATATCACTTTACAGCTTTTTCATATTTTACTTAGTTCTTGAGATATTTAGACTTATGTGATATTCAAATGAGATAACTTATGGTTCGTTTTTTTCTAATTAACATATTCGAAAATCGTGAATATTTTTACGGTTATTGATCAAAATCACTTGTAGCTTGTCTTTCATGTTTAGTTGCATGAACTGTAGCAATATGCAAAGTTTCAAGTGATTTTGTTCAATCTTAAAAATATTCACGATTTTCGAATATGTTAATTAGAAAAAAAACGAACCATAAGTTATCTCATTTGAATATCACATAAGTCTAAATATCTCGAGAACTAAGTAAAATATGAAAAAGCTGTAAATTGATATTCCCCATTATTTTAAGAGTTCTTTCAAATAAGACAAACTTAATTTTAGTTTTCATATATACTTTAAGCCCTAATCAAACGAGAACGCAAGTCATCGCAAGTTGGCAGTCAGAATTTCTGTGGCGGTCGTTTGAACACACAAATTAACAAAATAAAGGTTTCATGAGTGTTTTAAACAAGTTTTAACTTTGTCACGGTACATGATATTTTCGGGAAACTATTCACAGCGGCTGGCTGAGATAGCGTGACCGCATGCCAACTTGCGATGACTTGCGTTCTCGTTTAATTAGGGTTTTATGGTGTCATAGCTGCCTTGGATACATCGATTAGTGTATACACTTGTAATATAGTAAGGTTAGATATACTGCCGAAACAGAGAACGTAGGAGACTAACGTTTCGAGCGAAGGCCCTTCGTCAGAGAGAGACGTGACGAAGGGCCTTCGCTCGCAACGTTAGACCCCTACATTCTCTGTTTCGGCAGTATATCTACTGTAACCTACGCAGCACGCTACTTTTACTTCACTTGTACCTCGGTAATGTATCCCAGAGGTGAAAGACTGAAGGAAGGAATGTCACCACTCAGTGAATCACCAGTGTCTGATGTATGTTTGGACCAAATCTGGAAAGAGAAGTGGTGAACTTGTTCATTTAAAGAGCTATAACAGTAATGTACGAACTGGAATGTAACGAAACAGGACTTAACACGGTACTGTTACCCTCAATAAATATATAGTCGCTTTATATTAATAATTTATTTTATTTTTCTTACCTCCAGACGTGGTACTGATGTTATTTGTTGTTTCAGAGGTAAGAAGGCCACATCAAATGCTAAATTATGGACTTTATTATTTAATGCTCTTATCTGTTGGATGATCTTAGTTAACATGCTTCCACCTAAAAGCAAGGGTATCATTATACTCACACATTTTTGCCAGTTCTGGCTTATTCGTATTTCTTAGAAATCAATCCATCCTTCCATCCACCCATCCCATCCCATCCATCCACTTTATTTAACCCTTTATAGCCCAGGAGGTTTCCAGTTGACAAGTAAAATCGTCTGGCGTTAGCCAGAGTAAAATACTAAAGGTGGCCAATGGGCTATAAAGGGTTAAAGGACATTGGCAACAAAAATTAAGTTTATCTAATTTTAAAAGATCTTCTTCTACAATTTTATGAGTATAAAATTGTAGTAGAAGATCTTTTAAAATTTTTTCGTATCTTTTCGTTTTTAAGATATTTGAATTTGTTTAATATGTAAATGAGATGGTCTCTGACGTCAAGAGCAGGGTACAGTATTTTCACACCTAGCAAAATCAGTTATCTCCAAGTTTCTTTAACGAAATAACTTGAAACTGTGCACATAAAAACGCCTTGTTACACTGAATATTTCATAACGGATGTTGCATGCTTTGTGTAAAAATACTGTAACCTGCTCCTGACGTCAGAGGCCATCTCATTTACATATTAAACAAGTTGAAATATCTTGCAAACGAAGAAAGACACGAAAAAGTTGTAAAAGACCTTCTATTACAATTTCACGAGTTCTTTCAAATTAAACAAACTTAATTTTTATTGCCAATACCCGTTAAGTGTCAAAATCTTCTAGCCAACCAATGGTTTCTGCTAATCGGGGATATTACAAATAAATAAGGTATGAGTATAAATTACGAAAACATTTACATATTAAATTCCTATTAAAAAACCCAACTATATTTGTGTCGAAGTAGAACAGCCGTTTCCAACCTTTTTTAACACTTTGAGGCCTGGATCTCTGAATAAAATCGTCTGGCGTTAGCCAGAATAAAATACTAAAGACTCGTCTTCAGGCTTTTACTTCGCGAATTCGGCATCTGTGGCGAGGGTGCGTTGCTGGGGGAAGTTTAAAGAGCTGTCTGGGATCTCGACAAGGAAGAAAGTGTCATTAAAGCTAAAGGGGAAGCTGTACGTGACGTGTGTGAGGAGTGCTATGGTATATGGAAGTGAGACATGGGCCATAACTGCAGAGCAGAGGGGGAGATTGGAGCGGACAGAGATAAGGATGCGATGGATGTGTGGTGTATCGCTAAAGGATAGAGTGCCGAGTGTGGAGCCGAGGGAAAGAATGGGGATTGCGTTGGTGTCTGATGTCATAAAGCGGAACCGGTTGAGATGGTTTGGACCTGTGCTGCGGAAAGACGATGGTGACTGGGTGAAGAAGAGCATGTCGCTCGAGGTGGAAGGTACAAGAGGACGAGGAAGGCTGAGGATGACGTGGAGTCAGGTGGTGGAAAGGGATATGAGAGATTGTGGGTTGAAAAGGGAGGATGCTCCGGAGAGAGAAGTGGAGGAAACTGCTGTGGGGAGCCGCCGGCCAACCCCCGCGTATACACGCATAAAAACGCACAACTTGTTCACAGTTGTCAACAGGCGTGAACAATGTTGTGCTGCTCACCGTGAACAAGTTGTTCACTTATGGTTCGATCAACTTGTCCACGGATAAATCAACAGTCATGAACAAAGTTGTTCCAACAGCACATTTTTTATAGCCAACGTTGTTCGCACATGATACAACATGTTGTAACAGCATGACGAAATAACCATGAACAACAATGTTACAACAATGGTGAACATGGTTGATGTATCAACACGTTCTTCGGTTGTTACAACATGCGTGAACAACGGTTGTTGTTTCATCAAGCAGTAACAGCTTGTTGAAACAATGATGAACAATGTTGTTCATTTATCAATGTTGTTCACATATATGTGTTACAGCATTGTTCAGGAAACAATGCTGTAACAACTTCCGAGATTTTTACACGCGTACACGCGTACGCGGGGAAAACGGCCGCAAAACGATTGTTGTTGGTTGTTGTTGTCTTCAGGCTTCAAAGTGTTAATCCACGTAACTCCCAATACCCATCCAGTATTCACCCATACCATGCACAACTCTTTATTTCTTTTTTACTTTTTAAACAAAACTTCAATAACCTGGCTATACAGTCGGTACATTCGACAGCGCACTTACCATTTTCAATTTTGTGAACAAACTCCATAAAACTGCCAAATTCCAGTGGATTTTCCTTTTTTAGGTAATTAAATGCACTGAATAACTCTGCAACCGTTCTGCTCTTCTGTTTTTCAATTTCTAACCATTTTTGACACGAGTTTTTCACATCTTTTAGTAAACTTGATTCAAATTCTTGTATTTTCAGTAATAAATCACCTAAAAGTGTTCAAATTTGGCTTAGACCTTGTGTGAGTTCATAGTGATAGTACGATGACGAGACGGAATGAAATAAACGAACTAAGCCGATCCCGTTTACATGTTAGCGGACGAATGCGAGACCGGTCTCTGTCGCCGTGGAAACAGGCGAAACCGTACACCAATTTCGCGACCGGTTCCGAATTTTCCCCCCATGTAAACAGGCGGAACCGTACAAATTCGAGACCGGTTCCAAATACGTCCGGTACCGTGTAAACGTAGTCTAGAACCACTAAAACAGAGAGCAGACCATTACCACAAACTTGTATAAGCTTGGAAGCATATTGAAAACTTGTCCAATCTTCTTTGACTTGTTCTGTTTGTGATACTTTATCCAGCTTTAGGTCAGTTCGGATGTTTTTCACAATTGAGTTCATTTTCTCAAGATAGGCAGAGAAGAACACCTAACGGCAAAAGCGTACAGTATGGTGACGTTCAAAGTGCATGCATGGTACGTGTACATGTGGTGTAGGAATGAGGTTGGTGTAGTTTAACAGACGTATCAGGTGACGTTAAAAGTTCACGTACATATATGGTAGTATGGTACATTCATGAACGAGATTGGTGTGATGAATGCATGTGTAATGTAAGTTATGTAATATTTGCTATAGACCCTACTCCGAAAATGTTTCGAGGCGTAGATTGGGATCGAAGCTGCAAGCTTTCTAATGACCAGTTAGACATTCTAACCATTCAGCTGCTGAGGCTCAGATGGAGAGCCAAGGTTGCAAATTCATCATCATCACGTCATGCATATTTGCTTCCTGACGTATTACACCAAGTTCACACATGTATCACATGCATGTACCTAGTGTTTTCCATTGGAAAGAAGCCATTCAAAAGCCAAGCTACCACGCCAAGCTATACCGCTTTAGCTCTCCATCTGAGTCAGAGGCTCAATGATTAGAGCGTCTAACCAGTCATGATGAGAAGTTAGCTCTCCATCTGAGCCTCAGTAGCTCAATGGTTAGAGTATCTAAATGCATGGTCATTAGAAAGCTTGCAGGTTCCATCCCTATCCAGACAAATAAAGTAAAAAAGTTGTTGGGTTTTTCAAATTGTGATTATACAGTACTGTGTATGTTTCTGCACAGGTTCACTTACTTCCAGGGAATCTACGAACTGACATATACCCAAACCGTCTGTCAATGAAACACAAAATTCTGCTGCCTGAAAAAGTTGATACAATATATAATCAGCGATAATTTTTTTAAAAATAATTTTGACAAATTTGAGTTTTATTCAACAAGCTTCTCAAAAAATAAATCCGTACCATTTCTGCTAAGCGAAACACTTTTCCAACAGATTCTGATAAAGCATCAGTAGTTTCAAGAAAGCCTTCTGCGTTCTATGAAATTTGACAGAGATTTTAGAAATGTTTACAATTCAGCCAAAAAGATTGTCTTTAGAGTTTTAGCGTGTATGTTGACTTACCAGTTGAATGGATTTAAGATTTTGTGTAAGAAATCCAGTTTGCAACGCAGCATAGTCCAAAAGATAAGGTGTGTAAGGCGAGAAGATGGCGTTTACTAGCGATACAGCTGCATCAGTACAACGTTCCTCTAAACCGGAACGTAAAACATAAAGACAAAATTCTTTTATGAAGTGTCAATAGTGTGCGTCGTACTGTTTTTGGTATAAATAACTGACTTATAGGTCAAACTATTGTGCCTTTTTAATACACGAAGACATTTCTAAAATAGTTGCAGTACCTTTGAGGTTTGACACAGAACTTTGTAATGCCTTTGAAAATCTAAGAGTTACCTGCATTTTCAGACGACAAAAAGGCACATATTCAATGACAATACATATTAACTGTTATCCATCCATCCATCCGTCCACCCATTCATCCACTCACCCATCCATCCATCCAATCCACCCATCCATTGATCCAACCATCCACCTGACCATGCATGCATCTATCCATCCATCCATCCATCCATCCATCCATGATCCATCCATCTCTCTAATCTACCCATCCATCCAATCCATCCATCTCTCTAATCTACCCATCCATCCAATCCATCCATCAACCCAACCATCCCCCTGACCATCCGTCCATCTATCTATCCATGATCCATCCATCTCTCTAATCTATCCATCCATCCATCCATCCATCCATCCATCCATCCATCCATCCATCCATCCATCCATCCATCCATCCATCCATCCATCCATCCATCCACGATCTATTCATCTCTCTAATCTATCTTCATGATCCATCCATCTCTCTAATCTATCCATCTCTCTAATCTATCCATCTCTCTAATCTATCCATCTCTCTAATCTACCCATCTCTCTAATCCATCTCTCTAATCCATCTCTCTAATCCATCCATCCATCCATCCATCCATCCATCCATCCATCCATCCATCCATCCATCCATCCATCCATCCACCCACCCACCCACCCATCCATCCATCCATCCATCCATCCATCCATCCATCCATCCATCCATCCATCCATCCATCCATCCATCCATCCATCCCTCCATTCATCCATCCCTCCATTCATCCCTCCCTCCCTCCCTCCCTCCCTCCCTCCCTCCCTCCCTCCCTCCCTCCCTCCCTCCCTCCCTCCCTCCCTCCCTCCCTCCCTCCCTCCCTCCCTCCCTCCCTCCCTCCCTCCCTCCCTCCCTCCCTCCCTCCCTCCCTCCCTCCCTCCCTCCCTCCCTCCCTCCCTCCCTCCCTCCCTCTCCATCCATCCATCCAACCCATATATCCATCCATTTTATTCTATCCTCCACATTCTTCTCGTTTCACTTATCCATTTATTTCTTTGTCCACTGTCCTGTCTACCTGACTACAGGCAAGTACTGTACTGCAAGTTCTTCATTCCTAACAGTGGTTTAGGGAGTGCCACGATCTAGAGTTCTATCAACACAGTAAGTACAGTAACTAACAGACCTGTTTTAAATCAATTAATTGTTGCAATGGATAGGCCTCATCCTTTACGTATTCTTTCACACAAACAGAAAATGGTGGTTCAAGGTGGTTAAGAGTCTGGCTCATTAACAGACACAAAACAGTTCCAGGAAAGCCAAATACTTGACTACACCAACTGAGCTCTGAATGCCACGTTGAAAGAAGACCATTGTAGAATACAGACAACCAATCAAGCATGCTTTGACTTGGATCTTCTTCTCGCACATCTTTCCACGACTGTAACAACTTAGTCTGGAATTTTAGGGGGAAATTGAAGCAAAATAATTAATACCGGTAAGTTACAGTAGCTGAATGAAAGTGTTAAATTGAAGAATAATCATTGTACTATGGTAATAAAAATACATGTAATTTTTAACCTTGTGACATCGTATGTAATAATTCTGTAGTTGGTCCAATCTGTCTATATCACGAAATATCTGAAAATATTCCTGACTTTCCTCTAAAAGACACAAGCCAGAAAATACGTATTCTTTAATAACAAAAATGTGTACAGTATATAAATCCATAATAATATATAAATTGATGTTACAAATCCATTATATTTATTAAAAAAATTGATGTTACCTAATGAATGACTATTAAATGCTGAAACCAATTTTGGACTTAAAAGGGCTTCCAATTTATTCTTGAGACCTTCTAACAGTTTCCTGCGATCATTGTAATCTGGAACATCATGCAGTACCAGCTTGGAAGAGAAAAGGAAAGAATTACAGTCATAATGGTGTCAACTTATTACAGGTGAGGTGGAAAATGTTCTTCACATACCAAACTTCTATGCATTCCAACTAGTTTTTTGGCAATCTAAAAGAATAAAGCAATATTCAGTGCAACCTACATGTCAGGGCTTGAAATTTGCGGTATCCCGATATCCACGGGATACTAGAATTCTTAAATAAAAATTTTCGATAGCGCACAGCTACAGAATCTAACGTAACGTCTTACAATGTAACGTAATATTGTCTTAGAATGTAACGTAACGTCTTATAACGTAGCGTAACGTCTTATAATGTAGCGCAACGTCTTATAATGTAGCGTAACGTCTTATAATGTAGCGTAACGTCTTATAATGTAATGTAACGTCTTAGAATGTAATGTAACGTCTTAGAATGTAGTGTAACGTCTTATAATGTAGCGTAGCTTCTTAGAATGTAGCGTAACTTCTTATAATGTAGCGTAACGTCTTAGAATGTAACGTAACGTCTTAGAATGTAGCGTAACTTCTTATAATGTAGTGTAACGTCTTAGAATGTAACGTAACGTCTTATAATGTAGCGTAACTTCTTAGAATGTAGCGTAACTTCTTAGAATGTAGCGTAACTTCTTAGAATGTAGCATAACGTCTTAGAATGTAGCGTAACGTCTTAGAATGTAGCGTAACGTCTCAGAATGTAACGTAACGTCTTAGAATGTAGCGTAACGTCTTAGAATGTAATATAACGTCTTAGAATGTAGTGTAACGTCTTATAATGTAGCGGAACGTCTTAGAATGTAACGTAACGTCTTATAATGTAGTATAACGTCTTAGAATGTAGCGTAACTTCTTATAATGTAGCGTAACGTCTTATAATGTGGCGTAACGTCTTAGAATGTAATGTAACGTCTTAGAATGTAGTGTAACGTCTTATAATGTAGCGTAGCTTCTTAGAATGTAGCGTAACTTCTTATAATGTAGCGTAACGTCTTAGAATGTAACGTAACGTCTTAGAATGTAGCGTAACTTCTTAGAATGTAGTGTAACGTCTTAGAATGTAACGTAACGTCTTATAATGTAGCGTAACTTCTTAGAATGTAGCGTAACTTCTTAGAATGTAGCGTAACTTCTTAGAATGTAGCGTAACGTCTTAGAATGTAGCGTAACGTCTTAGAATGTAGCGTAACGTCTTAGAATGTAACGTAACGTCTTACAATGTAGCGTAACGTCTTAAAACGTAACATAACTGCGGTGTTAATATAGTTAATTTTAGATACTGCAAGTTGAGATGTTTAGTATTCAAAAGTGGGATACTAGATTTCAAGGAGGGATACCAAATTCAGAAACCTGGTATCCCACTTGGATACTGCCGAAAATTTTAAATTTCACACCCTGCATGTACAGTGTATTTTGTTTATCAACCAATCAATCAATCAACCAACCAATCAATCAATCAATCAATCAATCAACCAACCAATCAATCAATCAATCAATCAATCAATCAATCAACCAATCAACCAATCAATCCATCAACCAACCAATCAATCAATCCAGCAATCAATCCAGCAATCAATCAATCAATCAATCAATCAATCAATCAATCAATCAGTCAATCCAGCAATCAATCAATCCAGCAATCAATCAATCAATCAATCAATCCAGCAATCAATCAATCAATCAATTAATCAATCAATTAATCAATCAATCCAGCAATCAATCAATCAATCAATCCAGCAATCAATCAATCAATCAATCAATCAATCAATCAATCAAGCAGCCAATCAATCAATCAATCAACCAACCAATCAATCAATAATCAATCAATCAAGCAACCAATCAATCAATCAATCAATCAATCAATCTATTGTACCAACCTCTGTATGATTTCCAGACTGAAAGACTTTGTCAACGTCAGATGAAAGAGTGGCCCAATTGTCAGCTTCCTAGAAATAAATATCGAGTGTTTACCAATGCATATTTTACTCAATCTAAATGTAGTTATTGGAAAATATCAGACCAGAACCTAATTTAGTTTAGTTTAGTTTAATAGAATTCATCACATAAGACAACATGGCAGGAGAAGGTAAACAGGACTAATGTCCCAATTGGTATACCTCCCCTTGTTACAAAAAACACATAAAATATATCACAAGGTTTACAAAAATTACACCTAGTAGATTACATGAAACAGACCTTGTTGTATACGTGTAGTGGGGAAAATTTTGTATGCTTCAATGGCAGTGGTGCTGAGTGTACAAAAATTCTGAAAATGTTGTACACTCAGCAGTGGTGCCGAGCACCATGTGATGTCTGATATTTTCCCACAATCACCATGCTTTCAATTAATAAGGAATTATTAACTCATATTTAATGCCCTGGTATCACACAAACAGCCCTTACTGCCTTGTACCAGATTATTTTCTCTTTCTAATGCAAGAAAATTGTACTTGCCAATCCCCAGCTACATGTAACCCGTGCATAAGTTAATCAATTAACATTGTGTAGTTCCACAAAATATCCATAACCACACTCCCACAAAAGGCACTTTGAAAATTCTGGGGGGAGGTGGGGGTGTTTGACACCAAGAGTGGTGGGTCAACGGTTGATTGCCTTTACAAAAATCCAGGAAGCTGGACTAGACAAATTGCCTTTCATGGGTGAAGGGGGGTACGGATATTTTCTGCACATTGCATATTTTACCTGTAAGGCATGAGATGCAGATTGTATCCTAGACTTTACTTCATCCAAATCCAAAAGCATTTTCATTGATTCTGAAGTGTTCTGCTCAACCTATTTTAAACAGAAAAAGTTTTACTTATTTACTGTACTACACATATAGACCACTTTCATAATAGCGACTAATTTGAATATTCTTTTATGTGCATCTTTAGCCTTTCTGGCCTCGTTTGTGTGTTTGCAATTCCAAAGAATCTTTGATTCATAACGAGGCCAGAAAGACTTATTTAGATGCACATACAAAAATATTAAAAGTGGTGGCCATTATGAAAGTGGTCTATAAATTGTACTAACAAAATTTTATCACAGATCTCTGAAATACCGCTTTAATGTCATCCTTTACAAGGCCCATTTGTTCCTTTAGTAATGTTGCCTCTTGTCGTATAACCTCTAGTTCACGCATAACCCTGAAAATAAGAATTAACAGAATTGGTAGTTAAAAAATTAAAGGTAATTTGACAAACGCCATACAGTAGGTATGATAATTTTATATCACATACAGGTACCTGTAGTAAGTGTGTGTGTTTCAATTTGTATAGTGTATTTTAATATATGTGAAGTACAAACAGTTTAATCTGTAGATACCTTGGCATATTACTTAGAGATTGTGCACTTGTTTCTTCCAGAGCATTATTCACCTCCTATATATATGACAAATATCAATAACTTACCAGTAATATAATAAATAACTAAAATATATGCACATATACTGTAATATATATATATATATATATATATATATATATATATATATATATATATATATATATATATAGGGCCTTCACTCGAAACGTTAGACTCCTACGTTCTCTGTTTCGGCAGTATATCTAACCTTACTATATTTTGATTGTTGTTTCTACACTGCCTACACAGCACGCTACTTTTATTACACTATATATATATATATATATATATATATATATATATATATATATATATATATATATATATATATATATATATAGTAGTAAACTTCGGTTACTTCATTAAAATTTTATTCACTACAAATTTGTTTCGAAGCCATATTACCTGAATAAATAGCTGAAGTTTCATTACAAGACCTGATGCATGAGCCTGGTTGAAAAAAGAAATTAAATCACTGTTTCTAACATCTCTCCTTTTACTT